>JAFEMH010000210.1:600000-931482 GCA_022495995.1 Adenophora triphylla var. japonica | reverse complement strand
CTTCAAAATTCTTCCGTTTTTCTTTCGATTTTCAAGCAATGGAACCTGCGGGGAAGGTGCCCTTTCAAGGCCAAGGGGCGTGGCCCCGATGGAGAGACGGTGGGAGCACAAATCCGAATGAGGAGGCATTATATGCTTTCGCAATCGATTGCGGAGGAGCCATACCCCGATGCTTGGCAACATTAGACCACCGATCCGAGTCTCCGAGTGGTATTCTTCAAATCCTTTTGATTCCTTTGTCGATTTTTGCTTGAAATTGATTTTTGGATGATTTTTCTCTTACCGAAAATTATGCAATGTTCACTTGGCCTTGAATTTTGATTTTGACTACTTTGCATGTTATAATGAGGATATATGGGTAACTCAAAATGTGCATTTTGCAGAAAAAGAATTAGCATTTGTGCCATTTTAAAAGTAAGTTCGAAAAGTGTGATTTTTCTTTTTGAAATTTGAATATTGATCTTGTTGATATGCATGTTGCAATGAATTTGTTGGTGTTCCAAAATGTGCATTTTGCTTGAGAAAAGAATTGGCATTTTACCAAGCATGAGATGATAATGTAGATATATATGATTTTTTTTTGAAAAGTGGGGTGAAGATTTTTCCCTCCATTGATTGAATGCATGTTGTTTTATGAGAAGCGGGTGGAGTTTTTACTTCCAGTAGGAATGCATTTTTTTTCAGATGAATGCATGTATGCATGTCTTATAGAAAAATGGGGACGGAGTTTTTTTTTGTTTAGTTGACTCTTTTGTATGAATTTTATCGATTTAAGGATTTGAAGTAAACCGCCTTCCCTTTTGTAAAAAATGAATTTAGGTTCATTACCTATACATTATCTTGCCGAATTTTTCTTCAAAACTTTTATGTTGCAGTCATGCATGTATAACTTTTATTTTTTTTGCAAATGCAAATACAGTGTTTTTTGGCATTTTCTCTCTTTTTTTTTGCTAGGCAGAGTGGAAACAACTACATTACAGAGCAGTGAACAAAGATCAAAACTCGAGGATGAGTGGAGTCATGGAGTTGATTATGGGACAGAAACTTCCGAGTCACAGGCCGAGGAGCTTTGCCGAGTCAAGGGCAGTTATTTATTAGAGGCAGACTTTGGGAAGGTTCAGTGAGTTATAAGGGGATTGGTCTGAGTTCCCTAAGAGCAAAGGCACAATGTTTGCTTTGTGCAAAGACATGTGGGATGCGACCAGCACTTCTCTGCTTCTTAAGGGCGAGGCTCTGGTTGTGCCTTCAGACTATGCTGCGTCCACATGGTTTATGTCCTTAGATGGTGTGGCAAAGATTGAGTGGCGGGGCAGCTCAGTAGCCATGGACTCGTGTGATCTTCTCAGGATTTTCTCCCTATTTTCTAAAAGGTTCAGGGATGGGTGATAAAGTATGCCGTGGTCTACGGGAAGATTGTGAGAGACTAGTGCCAGAGCTCTGAGGGCAGGGAGGAGAAGATAGGTGCCGAGCAGTTACTTCAAGACCTCCTGCCATGGTTTGCTTTCAGAGCACCCTTTTGGAGATGCCTCTGTGAGAAATGGCAGTCTTTTGCCTTGCAGGAGTCCACTTGAAGTTTATGGAGTAAAGGTAGGAGACGTCAGGAAAAGCAGGGCTGTGAGCTTTACCTTGCTCAATGATAGGTGGAAAACTCTATAAATCCTTATCACTGCTTGGAGTTTACCATAGGTATAAGCTCTCTTTTTGCTTTTCACTGCTTCTTGAGCACCTTTCACCTTGCTTTTGCACCGGATTGATTTGATTTTTACCTTTACGCCGGTATGGGGCGTTGGAGTTTTTCCACGTCACGATGTAGAAACGGCCGGCGGAGTACGTCGGGGCGTATCAGGCCGTAAACAAGTCCCAGCGTGCCCGAGAGAAGATAAGCTCTAGGGGGCGTACGGCTCGAATACGCGGATTGCCTTCCCCAGCGGTGAGACGGATGAGAGGATGATATTCTATCCACTGGGATCGTTTCGAGGTGGCGCAGTAGTTTGCTTGTTGAGATTTGGGTGTGCGGCGGAGGGGATTAAGGAGAGGTCTGACTTACGATGCCTATTATCCGGGAGATAGGGTGGCTAGCACTGGGCATCGCGTGGAGTCGCCTTTAGTGTACACCGGTGGAGCCTCTGTGTCCGATATGATGCACACCAGTGTGAGATCTGCGAGCACAGGATGATTACCGAGCAGCCAAAGCACTTCTCGGCATTTGTGGTGATTGAGTAGTACCCGTGTTTGTTTTGGGGAGGTGAGGATGCAAGGTTACGGATAGAGAGGGGTTAGGGGTCCCCCTTTGGTACCCTCGGACGGATTTTCCTTATGTCAAGGATGGGGTCCGATTGAGGTCTGCAGATTCTGTTGAGCGAGCTTCCACGAGCTTTCCGACCTCGTCCCGGGTATGAAGAATATCAGCCTCACCACCACCTTTCTTTTTTTTTTTTTGCTTTTGTCTTTTCTTTTCTTTCTGTCATCATTTTTCGCTTCATTCGTTTCAGCGCTTTTGCTTTATGCGATTTTGAGGTGGTATTCGAGAAGCTGGCGAAGCAAGTGATCGGAGCTAAGAGTTATGTCGGGAGGATGAGTGGCTTTGCAGAGGCTCCTGGAGCTAGAGCGAGGCGACCACCCCGGCGGGCGCACATCGGTGAGGAAGCCCTAATGGGTCAGGGGAGGCATCTTCGAGACTCCTCTCGTCTCCTCTCATTGATCCCAGCGCGGGTGCGCCGCTTCGGATCCTGCGTCATTCGAGGGATCCACAGGCGAGGTGGACACGTTTGGCAAGCGTAGTGGGTCGTCTGTCGTACGTCCGTGAGATCCGACGCCTTCTTCACCTTTCGGATATGATTTTTCGCAAGTATCTTGGCTTGCCCTATCGTAGCGTGCCTGTGTTGGTCCCTGGTTTGTGGCCCCTCTTTCTCCGGGAGACGAGGACGACTCCCGAGCCCGAGATCTTCGTGGCTCCCTGAGAGAGGCGGGCCCGAAGTCCGCAAAGAGGGACCTAGGGACGTACGTCGCGGCTTGGCTGGGTGGCCCCAAAATTCCGATTGATTTCTCTTTTTTTTCTTAGATCGTTTTTTTTTTTTTTTTGAGATTGAGATTTGTGGACTTGGGATTGAGATTTGTACAAATTTATGCACTTTTTTTTTTTTTGATGTAATAATTTAGG
This sequence comes from Adenophora triphylla var. japonica, assembly GCA_022495995.1. Classification (NCBI taxonomy): domain Eukaryota; kingdom Viridiplantae; phylum Streptophyta; class Magnoliopsida; order Asterales; family Campanulaceae; genus Adenophora; species Adenophora triphylla. The sequence goes on along the minus strand of JAFEMH010000210.1, from coordinate 928,322 downwards.
ATTATTGTTACCTACTTTTTTTTTTTATTTGGATTTGATTATTTTTTTTTGCACACTCCCTTTATTTTTGGAATGTAATAATTTAGGATTTTATTTTTTATGAATGCAATGCGCATGAATGCAATGTTGCATGAGCCTTGGTTTTTTGGCAAGAGGTGTTGTGATGTTTTTGGTATATGGACTAGGTTTGGGGAGGTTTTTTTTTTTTTTGCACAAGTTTCAAGCAACCGGACGGAATATTCCTCTTTGGTCTGGGCCAGCTTTGGACCGCGTGCATGATTTTTCTCGATGGAGAACAAACATGTCCGCGCGGATAGGGCGGAAATCGACACTGCATCCTTTAATTTTAGCTTCAGATACGGGTCTCACTTTTATTTCAAATTCAAATATCCTCCTTCAACCTCTAGTTCAAACAGACCATTTTCGGGAGAAAGAGAGAAAATTCATGGAAAACCTTAGAAAAGCTCCATCAAAATTGTCCCAAGAATCCCAAATGTCATTCCTTTAACAAATTCAAGGGATTGGTCCTGGAGATTATGCATGAGAGGAGGTCCTTCTTTGAAGAAAGGTACAAGGCGAAGTGCGGCGGTCTCTCAAGGAATTAGATTCCTGACTACGATCTCCGAGGGCTTCTTCCTCATTTTTGGGATACTAGAAGGTATGTCTTTGCCTTTCTTACAATGAGGTTGTTCCTGATAAATGGAAGAATTTCGGGCTTTGCTTGGTCAGGCCCGGAGGTGGAGGGAGATAGCCCAGTTCCTTTGCCTCGAGGGGCTTCTTTCGTTGGACAGATTGTGCAACCTCTCCTTCATCTTTCACCCTCAGGTAGCGCAAGGTATGAATCCGCGCGGTCCCAATCATTTTGATATTTCCGGTCTCCCGATAGATTTGAGGGCTTAGGCTTCGCTTCGACGATGCCTATCGTGGGATGCCTTCTCGCACTTTTGCATGTTCGGGACCTTGTTAGCATGGTCTATTCTTTTCGCTGTGGGATCCGTCATCGTGGTCCCCGCCGGATGTCAGTCGTTCATTGTTTCGCTAAAGCAGGCAAGAGAGAGATGTTGTACCTTTGATCTTGGGGGAGACTTTCCATGCTCTCGATAGGGTCAAGCTACGGAGACACTGACGGTATATCGCACGGTGGCGCCTGCCTCCTCTTGACTCGCAGTGGCCGATGGAGAGCGCTGGGGATTCTTAGCCGGAAACTCCGACATGATCAAGCCTTGGACATTCGCCAGAGAGGGGTTGTCAGCAGATTTTTGATGATCAGTGGCTCATGGGAGCGTTGGATGGCCGTAGTCGCTGTACGTAAGGATAATGCTCGGGATGGTCGGTACCTTGTTGGCGGGTGGAGACTCGCAGAGTGCTTCTGTGGATCTGCCCCATGCGGGTCATGCTTAGGGGCTTTCTACCCAGGCTTCCTATATTCCGTCCTTGGTTCTCGAGACGGTTCGGCTTGGAGCGGAGTTCCTTTGGAGGACTTTCGATGATATAGCCACCTAGGGTGGTGGCTCCTATTTCTATGGATGATCCTTCGGTATTTTCCTTTACTTTCCCGAGCATGGAGGTATTTACGCTCTTTCCTCCTCGGGTTATCCTCTCGCGTCCGAGACCGGTGTTCCCGAAGCCACTTGGTACACTGGATTGGTACGAGAGGCATTCGGGGAGAGACTCGGGATTGGCTATTTTGAGACAGGCGTGAGGCCATTGTGGGTGGCGGAGGACTCCGACAGCTTCCGAGAGGAGTGAGGGCCTGCAGGAGGCGAGGGGCCAACCCTCATGACAGAGCGGAGACGCCGTGACCGACTACATGAGGCTTAAGTCAAGAGAGACAGGAGGAGAGGGCCTCCTATGCTACCATGCATTAGGCTACAGGAGATGAGAGATGACCAGCTAGGGCTACTAAGTGCCCTCGACGGAGGCCGGGCCTGATAGGATCCCGTTCCTATACCAGCAGCTCGCAGGAGGAAAGACCAGAGCATTTTTCCCTCGTTGTCTCGTAAGGAGAGAAGACTCGAAGTGGGGAAGAAGAGAGGGAGAGGCCAATTCGAGTGGCAATGGAGCGAACTCTGAGGTTTCCGAGCATCCCTTTCTTGTTATGGCGCACAGCGTTAGTTTGATTATGTATCTTAATTTCTTTTAGCAAGGCTGCCGCGCTGTATGGAATGAATCGGAGCTTAGACTCATCAAAAAGTTTTTAACTTGTAATGAATATTTGAATTGCTTCAGAGTTTTTCGAAGACGCTTTCATGGTCCTGACTGCCAGGTGTATTGATGTCAAAGCATGACTTTTTATTTGTGTTTTAGACCAGAACCGTTTCCTAGCTGCCTACGTTCCCCTCATTTTGAGGAGCCTCGGAGTCTTCGTAGTTCAACCCGATCGATTTTTTTTTTGTTTTTTTTGTTTGTTTTTTTTTTTTTTTTGTTTTTTTTTTTTTTTTTTTTTGGCACAGCCACTGTTTTTACCTGGGCCGCCCTTTTCGGGTTTTCAACCTAGTTAGGTATTACTCTTTTAGCACTCCTTTTTTCTTTTTTTACTTCTTTTTTTTTTTGTTTCACGCGTAGTATACGCGCAGACTTGTCACCATTCATGATTATGCAAAGGGATTTCCGTCGAGGTCTGCAAGTTGCATGGCTCCTCCGAGAAGATCTTTTGGAGCGACGTATGCCCCGAGCAGCACGGGCTCCCATTTTCCAAGCGGGTTGAGTGGGAGTAGGGGCTTTTCTTTCAAGCGGAGATCCCCTTCTCGGATCTCCTGATGCTTTGCTTTCTTGTCAAAGGCTCTGGCCATTCTTCCTTGGTAGGCTCGGATGTGTTCCATTGCTTTCAATCGGCAGTTCATCTTCAGCGGGGCTGGTCATAGTGGTGTGACTCTGGGGGCCATTCGACCTCGTTGATGCGGCTTTCCAGTGACTATACGGAGCGAGGGGATTTCTAGCTCTAGTTAGAGATCTGGCTTCCATTAGTATGTGAGGGAGCAAGCGGTGTTTTCCGGTTCTGGTCCCAGGCAGTGTTACGCTTGGCCGGAGTGCCGGAGTGCATGGCTTATCGGACGAATCTACATGCCTTGGGCTGACCATTTTCCGGATGATATTTTTAAAGTCTTGTTTGCTTTGCCTCGACGGCTCCGTTGGTTTTGAGGCACATGGGGAGATGACATGTGACGGGTTGTGGGAATGCGGCCCAAGAACTCGTCCACATTCCCCTTCGAAGTGGGATCCATTATACGAGATGATTTCGTTTTGTGACCCGTGTCTGCGTATGATGTTCTCTTTGATGAAGAAGGCTACTTTCCTTGAGTTGAGGATTTTGTAGGACTTGGCTTCAACCGCATTTGGTGAAATAGTCCACACGACTACCGGGGCAATTCGTGGCCGTTCTTACACACTGCTGAGTGGCGCGATTTTACCTATGGCATCAATTCCCAAGTGATGAAAGACCAAGGGGTTATCATGCGAGTATAACTCGCTGAGGAGGCAAATGATTAAGATTTGAGTATCGTTGACATTTATATGAGCTTTTGTGGCTTGGATACCGGATGCGCCTGGCTTCCATGGAGATCCCGAAAAGTGCCCCATTCTGTTATGATTTGCATCGGAGCTCGAGCATTCATGCAGGGGACGCAGGAGGTACCACCATGTATTTCTTTCATGAGTTCGGTAGTCTCTTGTTTGCAGATACATCGCAGAGGAGGCCTTGATAACGCTTCTTGTATAGCATGTTTCCCAAAAGAACATAATGGGAGGCGAGTCAGCCGAGTGAGAGACTTTTAAAGCTTTGATTCCTTCTTTATATTCCCCATCTTCATTTTGAAGGGAGGCTTCTCCGTTCTTAAGATGTGCGCGATAGATCCGAGTGTACCGTGGATCTGCTGCCCCAGGTTCGGCCTGCAGCAGCGATTTCAAAGCAATAAGCGGGATTTTCTCTTCTCCGAGGCTACAGAATGGTTTGACGGACTTCCCTTCGGGTATTTCAACGAGGAGGCTAGCGTTGCGAGGCATGCACAAATCTGCATTGCGATCTCTGGGCAGAAGTAATGTGAAAAGGCTGATCTCCTTGAATTGAGTTACTAGCTCTTCCATGTATAAGTGTGATATTTACGTAGACCGGGTCACGGTCTTCCATTTGTTAGAGACACGATTGATGATGAGGGCGAGTCACCATACACCTCAATTCCTTGATATTTTCTTTCGAGGGCGGCTTCCACGACCCGGCTAATGCAAGCTTCATATTCGGCGGCGTTGTTTGGTGACTTGAAGTTTCAACCTTGCTTGCTATGGGGGTGTGTTCGTCGGTAGGATCGACCGGAAGCATTCCTATTTCGTTCCCACTTTTGTTTGGCCTTGTCGAAGAAGAGTTGCCGGTAGTTTCCCCTTCCCAGAGCAAAGATTCCATCATCGGGAAATTGAGGTTCGGAGTCCTCGGGACTCGTCACTTAGGAAATCGGCCAAATGTTCCGCCATTATGCGTCCCTTTTCACGGATTTCCCCTTGAAACATAAGTGATGCTTCGTATTCGGCCCAGAAAAGAATGACCATTTTGCTTGACGACCTCGTAGAGATGGAAGGTTTGTCGAGACGAGATATTTGATGGGGTCTTATCCTTGAGAGCGAGATGCATGCGGGTGAGGCTTGCATGTAGTGTTTCAACTTTCCCACTTGCCCAGTTGACCAAACTGCGCAAGTCTTTTCGCCAAAGCGGCCCAGTAATTGAGTTCGCTTCCTTGGAGACTTTACGCCTACTGAAATAGATGGCATTTTTGACCTTGGAATCTTTCTTCTCTTGAGCTAGCATAGCCCCAAATTCATATCCACGTGACAGGATTGGGAAGCGTATAGCAATAGTGGCTTCCTAATAGCTGATGTCGCGTGTGGAGCAAAGAATCGGGGGATTCACGCAGCGGTATGCCTTGATGCGATTCAAGTGAGGCGACGTGCAGAGTCCGTGCAGCTGTAGGCATTTTTCTTCATCAACTTGAAGATCGAGGCTCGCGAGATCGAGGTCGAATTTGATTTGAAAGCGGCTTATGTATTACGAGTCTTCCCATGAAGGATTTCAACTTACATCAGGTGTCCGGGGTGGCTTCATTTCAACTATCGCCTTGATTTTACGAGGGATCTGCACTTGATCCCCGTTCCATCACCATATATCCTACGCGCCTTGCCTCGTAACTTACACCAGAAGGTACATTTAGGCTGAGATTCAGTCTCATCTTTGTGGTCTCGGAGGCGGCGAAGGAATTTTCTCAAATCAGCAAGAAGTGTTGGCCATCGATCTACTGCAGGTGTATTATCGTGTGATCCACATAGACCTCGATTTCTTTGCTATGGATCATGTCATGGAGCGGTGTTATGGCCCGCATGTTGCCTGCAGTACGTAGCCCCGGCATTCTTTAGTCCGAGCGGCATGGCCAGTGTAGCGGTAGGTGCCCGAAGGGGTTGTGAGGCCCGTTTTGGCTTGATCCTCTTACCTTCCATTTGATTTGGTTGTATACCAAGGCAAAACCAAATCGGCGAAGGATTTAACTTCATGGTTGGTAGTGGAATCTGCAAAATGTCAATGTTTGGCGAGGGAAATCGTCTTTTGGGTAAGCTTTGTTCAAGTCTGCGAAGTCTCAGGCACCGGATCTTTCCGTTGGCCTTGGTCACCGCTCACTATGTTGGAAAGCCATGTGGGGTATTCAATGACCACTGATGAACCTACCTGAGCATCTTTTCCTATCTCCTCTTTGACTTGTAGGGACCATTCGGGCTTAATTCTTCTTAGCTTATTTGTAGCTGCGGCTTGACTTACAGGTCGAGCGGTATTCGATGCTCAACTATGGAAGGATCGAAGGGCTGGCATATCTTTATAGGACCATGCTGAACACATCCACGAATTCTTTTAGCGGCTCAGAATTAGGGCATCCCTTTCGGTCCCTTCGAAGAAACTACCAATCTGGCGTCTCTTTAGGCTCTTACTTGAGTTCACAAATTCACACTCCGTCAAAATCTCTTCGGCGGCTTGGGCTCTGGATTTTCCTCTTCCAGGACAACTGCTTAGCAGGAATTTCTTTGATATATTGTTCGTTTGAATGTGTAGCACTTCTTCATCTAGTGAATCGTTATTAAGCTTAGTTTATTTTAATTCATCATTAGTTAAAGTGGCAATCAAGGGATACTCGAAAGGTTCGTCATTTCATTGAGAATAAGAGGGAATACGGCATTGGCCTTGCAATTACGTGTAGTCTTCGGGCGTAGGGCCATTAGGGACGGTCGGAAGACTCAAACTCAACAATGAAAGACTCGAGAGGACATTACGAAAAAGGTTGACACAAAGGGACGAGGGGACCAGTGATCCAAGTTTGGTGATCATTTCTTCTTTAGTCGCGGATGGGCACACGAGGGAGTTTCCCAATTCTTTAGCGCGCATTCTTTGTCGGAAGGCCTCGCTGACTGCGGGGGCTGCATCTCGTTGCTGTCCTCCTTCCTCGATCGTTGCTATCATCTAACTTTGTACGAACCGGAATCAATTGTGTTTGGCGTTGGCCAGGCATGTGGATGTAGGGATCTTCCTCAGTGCAGGGGATTTCCTATCTCGTCACAATCTGACCACTCAATCCAGATGTTGGGACGTATTTTGTCTCGGTGTCTTCTTTGGAAAAATCTCATGTCCCAGTACTCGAGCGGGAAAGGCTTAGCAGGCGGTTCGGCGAGGAGGAGCGTCACCACACGGACGTTCATAGATTCGAAGTTGGGTATGACGATGCTTGTCGATCTTTATCATGAAAATTTGTACGGCTTGGCCATGGGAGTCGGAGAGTGGAGTTTTGAAGAATGGTATGACAAAGGCGTGATTAGGGGCCAAGGGGGTTTTGTGTGCATGTATCATAGGCGGTGTTCAATGTTTCCTTCAGTATGCCTCGAATGTTGGAAATGACAATTGAATTTGATGAATCGAACTTCTTCGGAGTACGCTTGAGTGCGTTGACATAGTTGGCATCCACCGGATTAAGGGGATTCGACGAGACTTGCCCCGATAGTCCCTTGGTCGACTCGGAGGAGGTAGCCGGTGTACGGCTAAGAGCATGCTTAGTGACGGTCTCTACTTCGTTCCCTATGAAAGCTGTCACCCTTATGACTTCAAGGTCCCCTTGTCGGTTAATGAATTTGACGCATTGGTGGAGAGTGGAAGCTATGGCTTTCATGTGATGCAACCAAGGGCGCCCTAATAGAGTGTGAACTCGGATGGGATGTCCATTACATGGAACTTTCGGCACCATTTGGGTTTCGTACCGGAGTTCCGGAGAGTTCTTGTCCGAAGGATGGGACGAGACGAGCCGTCATAGGCCTTGATAATCCGGGTAGATGGGATCATATGCCTTTCATTGATGCGCGGGGCCCGCATCATGCTAAGGGGAAGGACATTAATGGCTGATCCATTATCCACCAATACTCAAGGGAGCAACACGGTGTTGAGCTTAATGGTGATGTCTGAAAGCTTCGTTGTCTTTGGGAAACATCTCTTGGCAAATCTTCGTCATGAGAGGTGATCATGCTACCGTATAGGCGAGGATCATAGATTTGGTGCTTGATGCAGAGAAAGAGAGTCATCAAGCCGGTCGCTTCGTGCCTTTTTCTTGCGAGGTAGACCGCTTTGAAGCCCCTGGGTTATGCGAGGCCTTTTGTGGCGGTTGCCATCTCACGGTCAACATGTTGATTGAGTGGGAGCGCCAAGCGGCGTTGGTCTTTCTTTGTCGGTGTGCACTCGGGAGGCTGGATAAGCGAATTTTGGCCGTTCCCGCGGGGGATAGATTTCGATTGGCGGTAGAGTTACCCGGAGTCCAGCACGGTATTACGGTGTCCGAAAGTCTCAGTACCAGTCGTTGGCAAGGCTTTTACGCTCTTTTACCCTGTTTGCTTTGGGGGAAGAGCGGTGGATTAGAGTACATAATAATCAAATCCCCGAGATGGCTCCCAGGCGTACCAGCAGTATCACGGCCTCGAATCTCTCCTTCAATTTTCTTTGGGAGAAATTTTCTTCTTCTTAGGAGGACGGTCTCGTGTATCCAATCTGATAGTCCCTTTCAAGGCGGTCGGGACGATCACGGATATCCCACCAAATGTGTTCTACGGTGGTGGCGGATTTGGGACCTCGGGTTGGCGGTCTTGGAATGACTTTGAGTGGGCGAGTGCAGGGAGATCTGGCACTGTTGGGCTCATACGGGAGGCGAGTGGTTGGACTCCGGATAATGAGAGGTATTAGGGTTCAGGGGGAACGAGGCATATGTTTGTCCTTCGGGGTAGCCCCGGTCAGGTTGGGAGATTGTTAAGGTCCCGAAGTGGCGTGTGGCCTCTTCAATCCGAGCTTCTTTATGCATTGCAGCGTTCCTCCAGGGCTTTGATGGGCGACCATATTTCTTCAAGCTGTTTCTGATCTTCATCACCCAGGCCCGATGTTTGCGGGATCATCACTTTGAGAGGGATGGCGACGGTATGCCGAACTCTTTCATCCTTGGCTAGCTGTTTGGGGGAGCCGGTTGCCACAGTAAGTCGACGGGCGGGAGTCCGGCGGTGGAGACATAGGAATCTTGGGGTAGCATCTTGATGTATCGGGACGATTAAGAAGAGGAGGAGAACCTTCTTCCTTCTTTGCGGTAAAAGTGCCATCGGAATTGAGGCGATAGTCGAGCCATGACTTGCGACAACCTCCGAGGAAGGTCGTTAATTTGAGCCTCATGTCGAAGTCTCGTATGTTCTACCTGCTGGATCCAATCTTTAGTACATGCGAGGGATTTTGGAGGACGGAGTGACGTTATCCCTATCATTACCGGGCGGAGACATTACGAAACCGGAGTCGGAACAAACGGTGAAGGCGATGACGCGCTTGACTCTTCCCCAACTAATCAAACGATGACCGGTGTCAGGAACCAACCTTTGTGAGGAGGCTGCGGGGAAAAGGCACGAGGGTTCGAGATGTGCAGGATTGAAGGAGGGTAAGTGTTTGGGCTTTGGGCTCATGCAACATGCGGTTATTTGTTCACGTTTACTTAAAACATGTTTTATTAACCTAATCGGTTGGAAAAGATTGCTCTTCTTTTCGCCAACTACTGCGGATCTGGATCGGTGGGCCCCGTCCACTACGTCTATAAGCCCCTCGTATTCCACTGTATTTCGACCTCCCGGGGTGGAGCCGGCCCGGGCGAGGGTCCTATAGGGCAGCGGGTCCCACCGGCCGAAGAAAAACGATCCTAAAAGTCGGCGGGTAATCGGAGTCTTAATGAGCATTCGATGTAAATTACGGACAAGGCGCGTCAAAGTCAAGATCATGTCAGGAGCTCAACAGTAAAAGTCGGCATGATTTGGGTGATAAATGTCCACGATTGATCTTGACTTGTCGTCAATTAGGCCGTAATTAGGCATGGAATAATCATTAATCCTTGATGACTCGAGTGTTAATCTTTGGGAGTCGGTGTATAATTTGTGCCGATCGAGCCAGAAGTCGGCGCCGGTCAATATCTTGGTCAAAGTCTGCGGCGGAAAACCGGCATGACTTCGGCGATTAGGGTCCCCGAAAGATATTGAGTCGGTATGCCGACAAAGGCTTGAAAGGAAAGGTCTATACACGAGACGGGGCATGACACAGGACCAAACTAAAAACCAAGCGGGTCTCGGACAAAGTGTGTCACGGACAAGTGCGTAGTCGACACGAGGCTCATGGGATGTTTGGGTAGTCTGTGCTTGCACCGAGAGGCGTAATAAGACCAAACGGGCATGACAAGGATTTCCCGGGTTAGGGGCGTGGTGTGCGGTGTACGGTCACGTGCGCGTAGTGTGCAAGACGATCTATCTTCTTTTACGAGTAAAATAGAAATTTTTTATGTGTCTTAAAAATATGATGCATGATTTTTTTTTTGAAAATTTTCTTTTTTTTTTGAAATTTTTTTTTGAAATGAGCACATAAGCACATAAGCACAAAAATTCCGACAGTTAGGGACATGATTCCGACAGTCAAAATTTTGACTTTTTTGGCGGCCAAAACAACACGAAAAATGTGCAAAAATCAACACACACAACAAATGATTTTAAAGTCGGGACGGAAGCTTGACCCTCAAAAGCTTTTCTTTTTTTGGAAACAACGATGATAATCCGGTCACGTGCAGCGGAACATTGTTAAATCACAATTTATCTCCCGACTCGTGTTAGGAGGCGGTAGCGGGAAGTTTAATGGTTTCCACCAATATACCAAATACCCATTTTTTTAAAAAAAAAAAAGCTCATTTAATCCCAGTGGAGTGCTTTTGTGATGATGTGCCACCACTAAAATTTCTCGCAGGAAAAATTCGATTTTTTGCGTTTCTTTGAAAAAACCAAATAAAACCCGGAAAAAGAACGGAGTCGCCACGCCATTGTTTTTGTTTTAAGGGCCAAAAACTTTGAAAAATGCCCGAGATTAGAGATTTGGGTTCGGAGGTCATGTTACACGCCCGGGAAGGACGTTAGTGTGCACCGGAATGCCTACGTAAAGCGAGTCTTCCAAGTTGCCCGAAAATCATTTGTGTGTGTGTGTGTGTGTGTGTGTTTTGGCCAAAATAAGTTGAAACTCGAGAAAAGTAAAAATTGGGATATCTTTTTAAGACTTTAAACTGATCCCGCTTGATTTTTGGAAAATTTTGGAGTTGAGATTTGATGTACTCGAAAGACCTTTTGAAGGTTGAGAGTCACTTCTGCCAGAATAAAAAAGGCAGTGGGCCTTTGATTTTTAAATGGATTCAAGGGCCTTAAAACTTCATAATCTGGATAAACTCAGAGAATGAAAGTTGTTCCAGACACCTTAAATAAGATTTTTGTGAGTAAAATTCTCTCATGCATGCATGGATGAGAGAATTTAGGGTAAGGAGAGGGAGGTTATACCTATCTTCCTTGTGTTTTTGGTGTTTAAAGGCTTGAATGCAAGAGTGTTTGAACTTGGGAGTGAGTGGGTTTGATTTGAGTGAGTGAAAGTTGGGAAGATTCAAGAGAAAAAGGTGACAATTCTTAGGGAATTCTCACTGTTTTCTCAAGTATTTTTGCCAAATGCTGTGAGTTGTGTTCTTGGGCCTCTTTATTTTTGTGACTGGAGGGCTCAATTTATAGCCCTCTGAATTTTACAAAGGTATCCGCGCGGATAGGACCCTTCAGCGTGCACTGTTCATTAAATGCAGCTTCAGGCTTTGAACACAAGGAATAATCTTTTCAAAATTCAAATTAATCAGCCAGTTTTTGTTTCCAGCCACTTCTATTTTTGGTTTTTCTTATTTCTTTTACTTTTTTGATTCCTTTCCTTGGTTTATCTTTTTTTGGCAATCCCTAATCTACCCTTACTTGGTTAGAAATGTTAGGAATGTTAGGAATTGTTAGAAATGTTATAACTTTCGTTAATTTTCTAACGAAAATTCTAACAAGCTCAAATTGGAGCACTTACAGCTAGAAGAGCAGATCCAGCAACTATCGAGGCCATATGTGCCGGCTTGGCTTTGCGGGTTTCTTCCATAATCAATTTGGAACGGACCTGGAAGAATGAGGGAAGAGGATCACTTTACTGAATAAGTGTTGCAACACTGTCGTAACTTTCATTCAGACCAGCAATCGTCTGAAGCACCATCGATGATTTGTGACCGGAGAACCAATGTTAGCCAACTGATCAGCGAGAGCCTTCAAGGCTTTACAGTAGGCCGAAACACCTGGATAGTCATCTAACATGATATGAGAAAACTGATTCTCAAGATAAATAGCCCTCGAATGCTTGTTATCTTGGAAAAACCCTTGAAGGTGTTCCCATGCTTTCTGAGCCGTGGCACCAAGCTCGAGAATCGTCTCCATTAAGTCGTCCGAGATGGTTTCGTAGATCCATTGAAGAACTAGGGCATCAAGGCGAGACCACAATTTTGGGTCAACTTCCTCAGCTTTGCCTTTGTCATCAGGGATGATATGATCAATCACCTCGAAAACACGACAATGAATTTGGAATAATTCTGCCCAAGCCGCATATTTTCCTGTCTCAATATCAAGATCAAGAGCAATATATTCTTGATATTACCCACTGTGTGGGCCGGATAAAGAGGAGAAGAGGAGGAAGGGACCATGAGAATAGGAAGACGAAGAAAAAAGAGAGAGGCGGCGGGCTAGACGAATTTTCTAGGATCATTGCTCTGATACCGTGAAGGAAGTATCTTGCCTCCCTGTTACATTCCATCTCTAATGTTTATATACAAAGTACAAGAGTCCTAATTGGACTAGATGATTTACCTACATATACATAAACATAATAATAAGATACATGAACATACTAAAAAGATACATGAACATACTAATAAGATACAGACCCATAATAATGATATACATGCCAAACTATAATGATATGCTAATATAAAATATGAAATTGAGCACACGAATACCACTTATTTTGAAAATAAGACTTAAAGTTTTATTTCTCTAAAATAAAAATAGTTTTCAAACCAGTAGCAAAGCCAAAAAAAAACCCCCCGCAAGGGGGTGAAGACAATAATATATTTTACTGAAATTTAAGGGGGATCAAAAGCATAAATTTAGAGATATAATAGAGTTGATCTTATAAAAAAAACTATTTTTTTAATAATGTTATAAAAAAATTAGTTTTTGTACCCGATTTAAATCTATAATACTCGTATTGAACCGGACGACCGGTTCACTAACAAAATTGAACCGCCTTTTATTAAATCAAATCCAACGAACACACACATTAAAACACACGGTTACGCCGCAACAGAGAAATTAATCGAGATAAAGCATAATTCAAGCGAAAATCATTCCGTATCAGTCGATTGATATACTATATAATTCATTACACCAGTTTCTTCATTATTGATTATCAATCGAGATATTTACAATCTTTTTTAATTGTTTCATTTAATATAGGTAATTTTTGATTAGGTTAAAATGAGCTTACATGATTTTGAACATGAAACTGGTTATTATTCGAATTCTTCATGTTAAAACACTGATGCTGGCAATTTAAAATGCAGATACTGGCACTTTAAATAATGATGATGTCACTTTGAAAATCTGATGCTGGCACTTTATAACACTGATGCTGGCATATTAAAACACTGATGCTGGCACTTTAAAATACTGATGTTGCCACTTTAAAATACTGTTGCTGGCACTTTCAAACACTGATGCTGGCACTTTAAAAATCTGATGATGGCACTTTGTAACACTGATGTTGGTATCTTAAAACACTGATACTGACACTTTAAAATACTGATACTGGCACTTTAAAATAATGATGTAATATTTTTTGATATGTATTTTAAAATACCAGTAAGTGTTTTTTGAAGTGCCAGTGTTATTTTTCTGAAGTGCCAGTGTTTGTTATTATATGTGCCAGTGTTAACATTCAATGGTTTTGTAATACAATATTTGTTTAATAATGTGCCAATGTTTGTTTTATTATATGTACCGGTGAGTGTTTTATTTAGTGTCAGTGTTACTTTGTTGTTTGAAGTGTCGCTGAGTGATGTTTGGAGTGCCAGTTTTACTTTTTTGAAAAGCCAGCTTTTGTTATTACATATGCAAGTGAATGTACTAGTTTAATTTGTTGATACACTGATGCTAGTACTTTTAAACTATAATGCTGGCACTTTTGAAACACTGTTGCTGACATTTTGAAACACTGATGCTGGCACTTTAAAAAAATAATATTGGCATCTTTGAAACTCTAACACTGGCAATTTTGAAAAACTGATTATGGCACTTTAATAGACTGGTGTTGGCACTTTGAAAAACTGATGTTTGCACTTTTGAAAATCTGATGCTGGCAATTTGTAACACTGATGCTAGCACTTAAAAAATATAATGCTGACACAATAGAATCAGTTGCAATGGCACATTTACTTACAAACACTTGCAAACACAAGCAAATGTTGGCACTATTAAAACTCTAACACTGACACTTTTGAAATACTGATGCTGGCACTTTGATACACTGATGCTGGTACTTTCAAACAATGATGCTGTCAATTTGAAAATCTGATGCTGACACTTTGTAACACTGATGCTGGCATCTTAAAACACTGATGCTGGCATTTCAAAATAATGATGCTAACACTTTAAAATAATGATGTAATGTTTTTTGATATATATTTTTAAAGTGCCAGTGTCACGAATATAATGTGCCATTGTATCAATACATAACACGTTTTTTACAAGATTTTTGCTAAAAATTAACAATTTTAACGTTAAACAAAGTTATAAAAATAAATAAAAAAAGAGTATGTTTATGGAATCTTCCTTTGTATCATGTAATAGTATTTAAGTTATTAACTAAGAAAAAGAGAGAATGAGAGTCAATAAAGAAAGAAGAAGAGAGTAATTGAGTAATACTGCAAATAAACATTATTAGATTAGTGATAAAAAAAATAGTTGTGAAAATATTTGAATAGACAAATGTGATTTTTTTTCTCATTTAATTTACTTTTGAATTTTTATTTTTCAAAATGATTTACTGTTCAAATTTTTGCTCAAAGTGTCCCACTTTTTGAAACTCGCTACACCGTGTCGCGATTTTGACTTTGGCAGGTCAAACTCGCTACACGGTGTAGCGAGTTCCAAGTAATTAGGGTTTACAGTTTGTAATTAATTAGGGCAATTAATTAAAGAGAAACTCGCTATACAGTGTAGCGAGTTTGACCTGTCACAGTCAAACTCGCTACACCGTGTAGCGAGTTTATCTTTAATAAATTGCCCAGCTAAGTTTTTCCAGATTCATTTATCCTCCTCTCCTCCTCTCCCTCGTTCATTTATTCTCTCGTATCCTCCTCGCAATCCTCAATCTTCTCAATTCAAATTCTATTAAACACAAAAAATGGATCCCAGAGAGTAGCGGTTTTTTTTTCGCGGTGAATCCTCCTCTTCATCGTGTGTTATTCCTGGTCTCGCCGGTGCCGTAGAGTCCGCCATGCGCCAGAGAAATCTCGACCGTCAGAGCTTATCTTCGCAACAAACCCCGATCGCAACCCAAGAGTATATACGGAGAGCGATTGAAGATCCGGTGAAGGGTGAAGCTTTCCAAGACGGTCCTTGGCTCTCTGCAATGAAATTTCTCACTGAAGCCGGTACATATTATCCTTTGAGCTCTATCAAGAATAAATGTCATAATATTGACAGGGTGGATCAAGTATAATATCAAGATTAATTATAATTAAATGTGTGTAAAGATAATTGATTTTTTACATTTATGTATGTTCTATTAGGTTGTTGTTGTTATCAAGTCCTGCACACCAAATGGTCTTGGTGGTCTCTGGGTGACTTAAAGGTTATGATATGAGCTTAGTATGCTTTCTATTATGGGTGAAATGTGTTTTGAGTTACTAACTGGGATAAAATTATTAGGATCCTTCGGATATCATAGATGCTTCCATTCATCATAAAGTGATTGAGAGTGAATTTGGAAAAGATATATCTGTCGGTTCTGTTCTGATACTTCAGAAGGTATGATATATTAATTAGTGGAAGTCAGTATACTTTGGAATCATCATTAACACTTTCATCTAATTGTTTGTTTAGAAATATTTAGGTTGTTGTTTGGGCTCCCAATCCATCACGATCAGCACGTTATCTTAACATCACACTCCCTAATGTCTTCAAGGTACATATTTTCTTATTTTTGCTGAATTGTTGGAATCATATAGTAAATAATGTTAAACTCATTTATTTTGCAGGTATTTTCTAAGAATAATGAAGTTAATCTGGCTGAATTCTAAGCCCATTTTGTTTACTTGAATTTTCTAAATGTTTAAATTAATTAATGTAAGATTTTATACGTGACCGGGATGTGATCACTAACTTGATTATATTTATTTTGATGTTATTTTAGTTTTTTATAATTATTTGGTACAGATTATGTTTGGTTTCGTTGCAAATTTTTTGTCATCATTATTTTTAACACATGTAAAAAAAAAATTTTAAACAAAGACATAATTCAGTAACATGTCATCATTTATTTTACACATGTAAAAAAAAATTAAAACAAAAACATAATTCAGCAACATGTCATCATTTTTTAACACATGTAAAAAAAAAAATTTAAACAAAAGCATAATTCAGCAACATATCATCATTTTTTTAACACATTTAAAAAAAAATTAAACAAAAACATAATTCAGCAACACATGTATACCTGCATCCGAGGGGCATGAGCACGTAGTTCGGATCTCTGAATCGACTACGGATATGCGGTTGCACACATCTCAACCGCTCCCAAGCCCAAATTTATGTCAATTAAATATATATCAAATACTATAAATAATGTCGTTAATTTGAAATCAAACTTAAAAACAACAACATAATGAACATTAAAATGAGATAAACATACCTGTAGAATGTTGAGAAATCCTCCGCACTATCTCGTCAGAGGGTTAGTCGCACTACACAGCTCTCGATATAGGAAAGCGAGCGACGCACTCCCCCAACTGTACTAGCTGACCCTGGAAACATCCGCAAGCAGAGGGAGATAACACAACTTAACCTTGTTGTTCGTACGATCAGGCATAACCGTAGAACCCAAGGCGAGCATGATATATGCCCGTACATACATATCCACAACGTCTAGAGCATTATCATCGGCGAGGTCATGGAAGTGTGGGAAATGGGTCGTAATCCACCTGAGCTTCAGACTACTCCCATCTATATCTCCGGGATCAGTGACAGCCCCTAAAAATTGCTGACAGACATCCCGCCAGTCTATACGTGCTGGGTACCCAGCATCAGTAACAGCATCCCCATCAATTGGCAATCCGGAAATCATACCGATATCCTCTAAGGTGATCGTCATCTCACCAACCGGGAGGTGGAATGTATGGGTCTCCGGACGTCATCTCTCGATCAAAGCCTCCAGCAACCCATAATCGTACTGAACTATCCCTATGTAGTGAACTCCACTAAAGCCGCACTCGGACAGTCTGGACAATATCCTAGGAGCTAATACGGCTGGCAAGGAGGCACCACGACGAAAAGACAGGGGACTAGCAACCTCCTGCTCGGCCCAAATAAATCGAGCTCTATGGTTCCCATGCTGGGTCAGAACAGAGGCATCGATAGGCCCGGGATCAATGAAGGCATCCTTCTATTTATTTCAATATCAAGGTTGGTAATTAATAATCATATTTTTGTAAACTGTGTTTCTTCTATATTCATTATTTCCTACATAGTACAAGTATTGCTACGTCAGTAAAATTTGACTTTTTTGAATAGTCATTATTTCCTAAATACTTTATAGGTACGTGGTTATTGTTCTACCCGTCACACTGTATATCAACTCATACAGCTGCCTCGTATGTTTAATTCATACGTGAAAGTGATTACGTGGTTGAATACGAATCACCTCGGCTGTGCTGGTTTCCAACCTATATACCTTATAAGTACTTCTTTTGAAATAAGTAAATTTTTTAATAACTATAAAACATATGTGGTTATTGTTCTACCCACCACACTGTATATCAACTCATACAGATGCCTCGTATGTTTAATTCATACGTGAAAGTGATTACGTGGTTGAATACGAATCACCTCGGTTGTGCTAGTTTCCAACCTATATACCTTATAAGTATATCTTTTTGAAATAAGTAAATTGTTCTTTTGAATCAATTTGTTAAGCACGTGTGCAACACATGTCACTTAATCGACTTTTCTAACGAATTTCGTCAAAAAACCCTTAACTGACGATAATTTTACATATGAAGCCCTGATGCGACCAAAAAAATTTATCAGGCCCTCCACCGAAGACCCTACGTGTTCATGCCCTAAATTGTCATTTTCCCAATAAATAATAAAGTTTAGAATCTTACTTCAATAAATAATAAAGTCTATGATCTTAGTTTGAAGTTGTTTTTTGTTACTAGGGTGTTTAATGCAAATTTGTAAATATGAAAGGCTATGAAGTTAATAAATTAAACGGTATTTAAATTTTGAAACAAAATAAAGGGTCGTCAATTATTTTTTGAAAAATTAATAGATTATTTATTTTTGAAAAATAATATTTAATTTTGAAAAAATAATAAGTAAATTTTAAAAGTTTCCACTTTTTCGTAAATTACTTAAATATAAAATATTTTTATGCATATTTAATATACTCCCTCCGTCCCGCTATAAGCTGCACACTTTTCTCATTGGGCGTCCCATTACAAACTGCACACTTTCTAAAATGGCAAATAATCTTTACTATTCCACCCACTAATTCTCTCTTCTATTTTACTTTTATACTCACAACACCAATCAACTCACTATTTTCTATCCCACTTTCTCTCTCCAACCTCATTTTCATACTCACAACACTTACTCCACTAACTTTCTCCTTAATTCGCGTGCAAATAGTAAGTGTTCACATTGTAGCGGGACGGAGGAAGTATATTCAAATTTAAAAATAAAGGATTAAACCATATATATAAAGTAAAAATATTAAATTAATAATAAGTCTTTTTATCAGTAATTAATAATCATTATTATTACTTTTTAATACTTAAAAGTCATTTTATATAAGGACAAAAAAAATCATTCTACATAAGAAAATTAATTAATAATTTTCTATAAAAAAATTGATAAGAAATTAATAATTCTTTTTTTCCAATATTCTTACAGAAATAAAGTAAAAATATTAAATTAAAAGTACATAAAAACATTAATTTTTATATTAAATAAACATTAATTATTATCTAAAACAATCACTCTTCAAAATTTCGGATTGGGACACAAATTAGTGACATATTTGAGACTAAACTACTATATTTTTACAAAGCCATCAAAGAAATAAAAAAAAATCCTAAATTGCAAGTAAATAAATAATCAAATTAAAGCTAAATTCAATACAAAATAAAGTAAAATACAATAATGTAAACTTAAAATTATAAAATTTTGAATTTGAATGGCAAAATCAAGGTTGGCTGTTTCTTCTTCTTCTTCCTTGCTTGTTGGCCGGCGGCTGTAGAGAGAACTTAGGATTTTTTGTTTTTTTTTTATGAAGACCGTAAACTGTAAAAGGAAAAGCTTTTTTAATAACTTGCTACACGGTGTAGCGAGTTTGACTTTGACAGGTTAAACTCGCTACACGGTGTAGCGAGTTTAAAGAAACTTAATTGCCCTAATTAATTACGAACGATCAAACTTAATTACATAGAACTCGCTAGACGGTGTAGCGAGTTTCAAAAAGTGAGACACTTTGACAAAAGTTTGAACAGTAAGTCAATTTGATAGATAAAATTTTTAAACAGTATCATTTGAGAAAAAAATCAACAAATGTGACTATTATTATGTACTGAGAGTATGTTTAATCACTTTTTATATTGTTTGTATCATGATATAATTATACTAAGACTAATTCTTTTATTTAGAAACATGACATTTATTTTAAGACAAAATAAAAAGAAAAATATGACATTTATTATTATTATTATTGCTATTATTATTATTAGTACTATATTTATTATTATTATTATTATTATTATTATTATTATTATTATTATTATTATTATTATTATTATTATTATTATTATTATTATTATTATTATTATTATTATGATGATGATGATGATGATGATGATGCAATCGATGTACCCTATATTTTTTTATTTTTTATTTTTTAGGAAATGAGTACTATTTTCGGTTTAAAATAGTTGTCATATTTGGAAAAAAAAAATATTCCAAATAATTGTTAGTTTTGGTTCAAAAATATTAAAATTTTTATTTTAACTTTGCATTGAAAACCTTGTTTTTTTTATTAATTGATTGATGGTAAGAAATAATGTAGAAGAGAAGAGAAATAAATAGGGATAATATAGGTACTTTGATAATTAAATTGATATAAAAATTGCATTTTTTAATTTGTGAAAAATGCAAAAGCGACATGTAATTTGTAGTCTGGATTCAATTTTCATAGTAAAATATGTTCTCCTTTTGCTCATGAACATATCTAACACATTGGTAGTGGAGAACCACGTGAAGTTGTTTTCTATTTTTATGTGTAATTTATAATTTGTAGTCTGGATCCATTATAATTTTATTTATTTTTAATTTGAAAGAAATATTTCAGATAAGGATGGAGTAAAAACGAAATTAATAAATTAGTCCAAAAGAGGCTGGCTCCATATTAAATTTGTTTTTTTCTTTTCTAATTTGGATTGAATAAGGAACCAGGTGATCATGATTATATACTCTGTTACCAATTTTCATTTTTATCCGTCCCACTTTATTTAATACTACTTCTTTTTTTTTTTCAATTTAAGATTCTTATTTTTCTTCTTTCTCTCTCTCAGTTTAAAACTCTTAGTTACTTTATTAACTAAAATGGACGATAAGACTCACTTCTCATTCTTATAACAAAATTTTCTATCACTTTCTCTCTTCTACTTTACTTTTTATAATCACAACATATGTTTTTCATAATTCCTATAATAAGTCAAACTAAAAACATTAAATTAGAACGGAAAAGTACACAAAATAAGTTTTTACTAACGATACCCGTCAAATTACTATTCCCCCGTTCATTCTCTTTTGCTTTACTTTTTTCACTCACAACACCTCCTTTCACTAATTCTGTCTCGTATTTTTTGTAAATTTGTGTCAAAAAAATTGGTATGAAGTAAAGTGGAACGGAGAGATTATTGTTCAGTGAATGAAACTATAAAATTAGTTATAGATTTGTCAATCAAACGTAATTAATCCTCTAATCAATTAATGGACTACACATGGAGTATAATAAAGAGCGATTAGCTTATGTATCAAATTACTAACTAATTAATCAAAATACTCTCAAATTACAGTTATTGTTGGAAAATAGGGTGAAATATGTTGCAAGAGCACATTATTTCTGTACAGTTGAAGATTTTGGGCGGTGTCGTGCATTGGGCTCCTTCAAAAAAATTGTTATGAGAGAGAGAGAGAGAGAGAGAGAGAGAGAGAACATGTTGCAAGACCGGAATACACAGAGAGGTTTTGTCCGAATTAAGGGAAAGGCGAAAAATATGACGTATTGTGTGCGTAAATAGTTGATTAGAAGAGAGAAAGTGAGATATAAAATGGTTAGTGCATAATTGTTGTGAGTATAACATACGAAGCCCACAAATAAAAAAATAATAAAAACTGTGAGACAATCTTTTGGGAAATCTTGAACAATCGACTGAGACGGAGAGAGTGGACCTTTTAACACTTGTACAATCTTCAATGATATATTTGGTACAACAATCCTCCCCAATTATAAGCCAAAGATACAATCTACCTTCTCCCAAATCAATAGATCTAGACATTCCACCAGCAAGATTTGGATGGTGTGATTATTTCAGTCTACTTTGGCCCCTAAGAAGACATTAACTAAATGGGATTTGTGTACCAACCAGTTCTGTTACTCATCAAACTTTTCTCAATAATCTCGTAAACAACCAAGAAAAAAGTAAATCTAAAAGAAAATTCAAACATAATAGACGAACTCATTTATTTTGGGGTGGGAGGGAATGCTGGGTCGAATTGTTTCGTAAAATCACTACAATGTCAAAGGTGCGGCAACAGATCCATTAGTTCAACGTCCTCGGAAAATTCTTCTGTCGTGAATAGTTACAGCAACCATTCTGTGAATTCAAGAAGATTTGGAACGATTTCACATTCACCTTGATAATTCACATTCTGGTTCGAGTAACAGCCCCAAAAATTTAGTACTTCGCCCACTCAGAATCAGCTTACTCGTAATCCCCTCGAAAGACCAAACTGTCCGTAGAAAAAGAGTAAGGAGGCTTAAGTGAACGAAATGACAATTGCAGTAAAAGATGGAAAAATGAAAGCTAGCTCATAACATTTGAAAAAATTGCATAAAATTCTAACAAGTAATTAATTTGCCGCTTATACACAAAAACCTTGCTGCAGTACACTAAGGAACGTCTAAAAATAGTAATATGTTCCTAAAAATATCATAATGTGCTAATTATAAAGGTGAGGTGTAATGGATAAGACATAGCACTCGAAGAATAGGCAGAATTCTATGGTACAAAGAAGTTTACGGTAATAATAGCAAATATAAGAAATTACCAAGAGATATCAATATCCATAAACTTCTGTGCTGCATCTCTCTTCAAGAATCACTACTTTTTAGTTTCTTTAACTTGTGTTTTCGGAGGTCAGCATTGGCTACCATGTTATCATGCTTCAATATCTCCATGTCTCCCTGACTTGCTCCGCGCTTTTTGCTATTACTACAAAGATGTCCCAGAATATTAAAAAAAAAATACTATTACTCCCTCTGTCCCTAAATGAATGTCGGAAAGAGTTTCAAATTTGCTCTCGATCATTTTCGACATTCATTAGGGACGGAGGGAGTACTATTATAAGTGTTGTCAGTTTAAAGATACAGTTTCAAATGCAAACTAAAAAGTTCATAGTAAAACCTGTCTGCCAGAAGCAAATCTTCTGTATTTTTGTTCAACCAGCGGATGCTTCCGGTGTGAGCTGGAAGCAAAGAACCCGATATATGGAGTATCTCCTCATCAAAACTAGAAGTGAAAATTTTAATCATGTTATTTATAAAGAAAATCATTGCTTTCATTTTCCTCAAGAGAATATATATACTTATCAGGTTATGACAGTAAAAAGGAAACATAAAGCATTCAGCCAAGATATGTATAGCATTCACTAAAATGCAAAGGGATAAACAAGAGAAAAAGTACCAAATGAATTTGTACCCTCTCCGGTTAAAAGCCAATGGTCAATGACTTACAACTGGGCGAGCTGTGTCTTAAGTTGAAAGAAACCCAGATATATGATAGGTATGTATTATAATAATCAAGTCCTTCCATGCATGAGTCAGTAAGTTCCATTCAGAGTAGTGGATTGCTACCTAGGGGTGTAAATGAGCCGAGTGAAGTAGTAGATGATGAAGCTCGACACGGTTAAGTTTTGGAAGGGCACAAGCTCAGATCAGGCTCGGTTGAAACCTAGAGACTTGGCCTCAAGCTCAACTTTTTTTTAGTCATCTCATATTTGGCTAGGCTGAGCCCGAGCTCAAGCTCAAGCTCAAGCCCAAGCTCAAATTTCTTCTTTTAAGTGAGAAGTAACTAGATTTGGGTTTTTACATGTAAGAAGAGTAACTAAGGTACAAATATTATTTACTAATTAACAAGGTTCTAAAAAGCGTTAGGCGGTCGCTAGACGCCAAAGCTGGGCCTAGCGCTTTAAGCGCATAGGCGGGGCTTAGATGGGGCCTAGACGGGGACGAGAATTTAGACATAATTTATAATATCCGAGTGAAATAACATGATGTCCCTGCGAGATGAAGGAGGATGGCGAAGCTTCTCAAATCTTGACTCAACAATCGTTTTCCGAAACAAACTGAATAAGATGAAAATGAAGAGAGAACTAAGATGAAGAGTGGAACTGATTTGAGAATTTTGTTTATAAGCCCTAGATTGAGATTTAAGATTTTAATGAATTTTACACAACTTCAGCCTTCAACAAAGATTTTCGGAATTTATACTAATAAGAAATGACACCGTTTTAGGACCAAATATTTTGTAAAAATATGAAAAGAGCCAGGCGCCATTGAAAAATTGTTGTATGTGAAGTTCCCTTAGACGAAAGCCTGGAAATTCAACAAGTCTAGCTCTGTGTTAAGACAAGCGGAGTGGAATCTAGTTACTTTTGAATGATCATTGAAAGACAAGTTAATACCCTGTCTCTTGCTTTTGGATAGCAGTTCGGGGTCTAAATTTTTTATATATGTTGACTTCATGAGCTAAAAAAAATCTGTCTTGACTCGGATCTGGCTAAAAAAATCACGCTATTCAGAATATGAGCCCTGAAAAATTATACTCCCTCCGTCCCACTCCAAGTGTCACTTTTTACCCAAAATGGCGTCCCGTTTGAAGCGTCACCTTTCCTAAAAAGGAAATGTTTTATTAATATTCTATTATCCCATCCACTATTCCCTCCACTAATTCTCTCTCCTCTACACTCACAACACTTTTTAAATTCACTATTTCCTCCACTAATTCTCTCTCCTATTTTCAAATTACACTCACAACATTTTTTCTTCCCCCTTTTTTCCTTAATTTGTGTGCCCCCCCTAAAAGGGTGACACTCTTGGTGGGACGGAGGGAGTATACTCCCTTCGTCCCACTCAAAAAAGCACAAATTTCCATTTTGGTTGTCCATTTAAAAAGTTACATTCCCAAAATGGAATTTTTTTTAATGTTTCTTTATTTATGGGACCCACTTGTCATACTCATAATAACTATCCACTTAATATTCCTTACCCCACATTCTCTCTCCCACCTTACTTTTCATACTCACGACATTTACTCCATACATTCTCCTTAATTCCCATGCTTTTATGCCTTTTCGGATGGAACCGAGGGAGTATATGGTATTAACTCTTGAAGTCAATATAAAAATTGGTTACAAAACATACTCCCTCCGTCCCAGCGCAATTGAGACTTTTAGTCAAATTGAAAAAACTTTGACCAAATCATTTATATAAAAAATAATGATTCTAATAAAAATTTAAAAATTATTATTGTATCACGATTGATAATACTTTCAATAACAATTTTTAGATTTTTATTAGGATCATTATTTTTTATATAAATTAGTGGTCAAAGTTACATCAAATTTGACTAAAAGTATCCATTGCGCTGGGACGGAGGGAGTATTAATTAGCAGTGTTCTAAAAGGCACTTGCCTAGGCCGTCTAGTTCGCGCCTAGGCGCTGGGCGGTCATGCAACGCCATATTTAACTCCAAATCCGTCTAGAAATGTGTTTAGTCAGAAAATCATCACCTAGGCACCCTATGGCCGATTAATCGGGCTGGACATCGCCTATCGCCGAGATCCGCCTTGCTCTTTTCATATTTTTATTAAATATCTGGTCCTAAAACAATGTCATTTCTCACAAGTATAAATTCAGTAAGAAAATCATCGCATAGGTGCACTATGGCCGATTAGTCGGGCTGGACATTGCCTATCGCCGAGATAAGATGCCTCTGTGATGCGAGTAAATTCCATCACACATGCATCAAATTCGGATATATGTTGGGTTTTAATGCCCAATTTTAACTGATCGGTTGGCATATCAAGCTTGACTCAAAGGAGTCTATAATTGCATTGGCATGGATGTTTATCTAACAACTCAGAGAAGTTCAGAATGAATTACTCTGTCAGATATATCTCACTCATCTTTATCTCAAATTGCTTTTTTTTATAGCCCTATCACTCCTGCGAGTTACAAATTAGTACTCCCTCCGACCCTAAATGAATGTCGATTTTTTTTCAAATTTTCTCTTGATCAAGAGCAATTTTGAAACTTTTTTCGACATTCATTTAGGGACAGAAGGAGTACCAAAATATAGTATTATCTCAGTTTTGATACGCCACCCTGCTACACAATGCTTAATTAGAGAATCGACTTTCAAGCTTGATGTTCATAACTTTGATACCAATTGAAGGAAACTACATATATCTTCTATCCGTATAGAACAAGAAGTATCTTCTATCCGTATAGAACCAGAAGTAAATCTTCGCAGAACACTCATATTTCTGACTTGACATTACACAAAGAGGGAACAATATGTTCTCTCATAACCAAAAGCTTATTGCTAAATGCCATTCGAACCAAGGGAAGGGTTGGAGGAATGAACTAAAACATGCGGAAGGGTCGGCTTAAGTTTTGCGGTCATCCTTTATCTTTGCTATTCTTTGTTTCACACCTAAGCTTCAAATATAAGTGCCGTTAAACTTAAGTGGAGAGAAAGAATAAGATAGGATGGCTGCAAATGTGTGAGAACAAAAGAGAATATCAAGGTTTAAAACTTGAGTCACGATTATAAGCAACCAACAAATGGTACAAATTCATCATCGGACAAGGAACTACTGCGTGATATCAATTAATATTTTTTATATATGTGTGCATACAATTTAACAAGGCACTAATGTGTGATATGATATCAATTAAAGATATATCTTCGTACAGCTAAGCGAAGTTTCTCTTTGGGAGGACTTTTTTAGCTGATCCCCTAAGTAACTAGGAACTCTAAAGTTGGGAGCCGATGAAGCAAAAGTATGATCTGATAAGAAGAACATGTAAGTTTGGAAATATGTTGTTCATCATCCTGCCTTTAATTTTTCTTTCTTCATTCTAAAAGCTGAATGGCCCAATGTAAAACAGAGTAGATGTTGTTATTCCCAGCTTTTAAATATGATTTGATAAATAAATAAATCAGCTCACCAATGAATTTTCCACATATTTCAACACTTATTTTATCTTTAAGTATGTTACCTTACTCCTTAAATATATGTGGTTGTGGCGTGTCTGTTGTTTAAAAAACAAAAAAGAATCAATCACCTCTTCACTACGAAGCGTACCATGCTTCCTACTTTTATCTTATGTCTCTTGTTGACTGTGCTAACAAATACTTCCTCTCCATGTTTCTGCAACAAATAGCATATTTTATAACATAGCAATTAACATTGTCCCTTAAATGTAAAATCAGAGAACTACTCCGAACGAATGTTTTGTAAATGAAAATAATTCCAACATACTTACAACTTTAAAGTGAAATTCTTCACGAATATCTTCCTCAATTATAGTAGCAGAAGAAAAACCAAGTACAACAATGTGAAGAGACTGTTCCCCAAGTTTAACTACTTTTCCTTCTGGAAACATGGAAATATAGATAATCATTAGTGGGAAACTAAAAGAAAAGTTTTAGCATGCAACAACAAAAACATACGGATGACAATCAAGTACCAACAAGGTGCAAGTTAGCCTACCAATTCCAACCCACCACAAACCCCCTCCTTACTTAGAAAGAAGTGTTTGAAGAAACACAATAGATACAGGTGAAGAAGAACAAAAAGTTTTTAAAAGCTAGTGGCCTTGGGAAATAAGAATCTTAGCCTTACATGATCTAATTATGAAATGAGCTGGAATCTTGATCAGAAATTTTAGAAAACATACCAAGATCGAAGTACAAGAGACTAAAATTAGAAGAGTACCTAAAAGCATGTCTGGTTTTGGATAAAATAGTAACAGGCGAGCTTCTACTCTCACGCCAAAAAAAGGATGAATCCCTGGTAACATTTTGGCCAAGTTGTTAGGGGTATTGGCATCATAAGACAATAAAACACCATCAAAAGTTTCATTATACCTGCGTTAAGAAAGAACAAAAGGAGAAAAATAAAAATGAAAATAAAGCGCAAAAAGATAGCCAGTACTTTTCATATGATACCTCCAACACAAACAAAAATGACAATTTATCTGCAGAAATGCAGAAATATATCTTAACAGGCCATTCATTCTCTTTAATATATCACCTGCCAAAGCATTTGTCTAAGAGGTTTGCACAACCATATGAAAAAAAAAATGAATAAATAATAGGAAATTTTGTGCTTTGACATATTTACAGAGGAAACAGATATCAACCATGTGGTTCAGGCTCTCACTAGTCAAACTAGCTTGAGTTCTTGATTACAGATTGCTTTAAGAAATCCATGCTACTCTTTCGGATTATTTAGCTTTTTCATAATCTGTCTTATTGACGTGTGTGATCGATTATTCGGAAGCAAGGAGCCAATTAGCTCAGAACTATGGCATGCATGTGCAGGTCTGTTGGTGCCTATGGTAGGCAGCATAGTGAATTATGTCAACACTGTGAAGAGGCTAGATTTTCTTCATTCCAAATGTTAACATTTTAAGTGATGAAAATTAAAATTCTGCATTAGCCGCTATTGGGGTTTCTTCAAAAATACGAACAAAAATAGAAGCGAAGGTTCCAGAATCTGTTTAATAAACTCAATGCCAAATGTGATTTCTATAATAATCTTACTCCCTCTATCCCTAAATGAATGTTAAGTTTCAAGAAATCTTTGCCCCAAAATGAATGTCATTTTTGGACAAAAATGTACCTAAATATTTTTTTACCCAAATTTTTTCACTAGTTATTTTATACTCGCAAAACTAAATGTGTAGGAAGGGGATAACAAGATTATTTATGCATCATTGCCATTTTAGAATGCCCCTCAAAATGAAATTTGGACATTTATTTAGGTGCGGAGGGAGTAGCATGTATCCCTCTAATTCTCTTAAATGTTGATGAGTTTAAACTCTGATGCTCGGACTCTTTGGTTTACCCCGCCAAACCCGTGTTGATACGGCTTGAGTATGAGTGTCTTACACACGTACGGCGGGGTAAACCAAAGAGTACAAGCATCACTGAGTTTAAAAGCATGTTTCAAGAACATCCAGATTGTTGTATCATATCTCATAATGCACAAGAAACTAAACATTGAAATTCTACTCGATTAAATTGAAGTCCCAAAACAGATTCATGCTCTTTAGACAAATGTGACATAATTTAGTTTTCAAAAGCATATACTGAAAATATTACAGCAAAATCCATATTTAAAAGTTGCTCCAAAGGTTTTTTAGTCATTGGCAGATTGACTAGGCACAACAATACTGGTTTTTGAAGAAGCAAACGATGGTGAAGCTTAATTTCTAGGTTATAATAAAAGTGTCACTCATTTCTCTTGATGTAGTGTTTATCATCTCTTTTCTCAATGACACCAGTTAGAATAGCTTAAAGATCTGTTTTCTAGAAATTCTCTACAGCTTTATTACTACGATTTCAAAAAATTCAATAATGGTTTAGATCATAGCTACTCTTGCTTAAATTAATTGTACCCTAAATACATTGTGACAGGAAGCAGGATCTACATATTAAAAAGTAACACCATAGATACCTAACAATCAAAATCTTCCATCTATGATAAGCGAAGTCCACAGTGTTACCCTAAATATGCACATTTTCTGGCTTCTACAAGATAATACTTCTTTTTCATTATTAAATGTATATATTGACATAAAATATCTTTGATAATGTGATGGGCAGACAAAGATGGGGATGAACCTGCAACCATGAAGTCCGCAAGTTCTAGCATTAATTTTTTGAGAATTCACTAGGATGTGTTCTGCAAGACATCGATTCCAAATGATACAAGCACACTTGGCAGCATTCCCAAGCCTTGTGGGGCAGTGGAAACGCTCATTCCATGGATGGTGAGTCATTGTCTTTGTTGAATACTTGAACGATATCGTTTCGATCTTATGCTGGGTGGCCAGCTCTTCTATAATTCTCCCCGTCCAAAAATTAGTACTCCCTCCATCTCAAAATGAATGACCAAAATTTGTCAAGATTTTCCCTTGATCAAGAGTAACTTTTAACAAATTTGGTCATTCATTTTGGGACGGAGGAGGCACTTTAAATGAATTAACTCAAGTTTGCTATCTAACTAACTCAGCTGTGCTATCTATCATGTGCCCACTATTTACTTGCGATACTATAGTGTGGATACTAAGGGCATCTATGTATTCATCCTAGTAAAATGGTACAAAACTCATTTTTACCAATAAAAAACTAAAAAGGACACTCATTTTGGGGATAAAGGAGTAGACTTTAAAATACATTGGGATCCATCCTCCAGTTAGTTAGAAGCTCCTCTACATAGTTTAATAATCCAAATATGATGTATGTTTTCGATTAGATTCTTTAGAATATGTTTGGCAACCTCAATTCCAAATCTTGGATTCGGAATTATGAAGAACAAAATGAACAACGTGGAGCGAAATTTACTCTTCCAACCCAATGCCATGGTTCAGTATTAAGTTTCCCAGCATAACCTTGGGAGATTCGGATGAAACTAAATTCTTACTCCAAATGAATGTCCAAAATCTTTTCAAATTTTATCTTTGATCAAGAGCAAATTGGAGAATTTTTTTGACATTCATTTTGGAACAGAGGGAGTACTAAAATTTCATATTAAAACATTAATTTAGATGTTAGGTGTCTTCAATTGATTTACAGTAATGTTACTAAATTTAAATACAGTTCAACATGAAAGATGAGAATTGAAAAGGGGAAAGAAGAAATTACTTGAAGAGGTGAGAGCTGAGTTCGCTGAGAATTGCTTGAGAGACATGTTTGGCCTTTGATGGGTGTAAATACACCATCAAATTGGCTTTCGATACCTTCAATCCCTCCATTGAAATTTCCAAAGCTTGGAGCTTTCTCTCTCTCCTTCGTGCGGAACTGAACCCTAACAAAACCCCTGTTGTTAGGATCACTCACTTCCCTCTGGTTCTTGGGCCTAATTAGAAAATAATCATTGATATGAACATTGTTGGGCTTTTAAATCTATACTCCCTCCGCCCCGCTACAAACCGCACACTTTTCCTTTTTGGGCGTCCCATTACAAATCGCATACTCCCAAACACTCCCAAAAAGGAAACTTTATATTAATAAAATATTCACCCTACTCCACTCATTCTCTCTCCTACATTATTTTAATACTCACAACACCATTATAATTTACTATTCCCTCCACTCATTCTCTCTCCTATTTTACTTTTACACTCACAACATTTTATTAAAATATCATATTTCTTGATTCCCACGTAAATAGTGTTAGTGCGGATATTAGCGGGACGGAGGGAGTATTTTATAGTTGGGCTTTTTTTTTGTTACAAATGGTTAGGCTAGGGATGGCAACAACGGGTCGGGTTTGACCTAACCGAACCCGTCCCGAACAATCTGACACCTAAACCGAACCCATCCCGGTCCGAACAGGCTGAAATCCGACCCGGACCCGACCCGACATTAAAAAAAAACAACGCAACCACAATAAAGCAGCAACAAGAGGATTGTTGGGATGGAGACAACGAGGTTACCATTCCCACTGATCTCTTCATTCCAATGAAAATGGGGACATCTTTTCTTCCAAATTTCTTAAGTAATAACTTCAGTTATTATCTCCCTAAAGTCCAAATGGGGGAAAACCGACATAGGCTCTTCTTCACCAAAAGAAGGATTGGATAAATTTGCTTGCTGTTTAAACTCGTATGAGAAACTAAGAAATTGAGTCTGAGGATGAAGGCGTGAAGGGAGAAGTAGTTACCTGAAATTGACACCAGCGATGCACAGATGGACGGAGATGAATCGTCTCTCTCTCTCTCTCTCTCTTCTTTCTCTCTCTAGCGGCTTAACGAATTGTGCGATCTGATAGCGATGAGGCATGAGGGAAATAGGGTTTCAAGCTAAGTGAAAGGGGTATAAGGGTAAAAGAACACATAAGTCAAGTAGGATGTCGGGTTCGGGTCGGGCTTCATGAAAATATCGAACCCGAACCCGACGGGTTTTGTAAAGGGTCTACCAAACCCGAACCCGACGGGTCGGATATGGTCGGGTTCGGGTCGGGTCATCCCTAGGTTAGACTTTTACGATCACATTTTTGTTTCTAAGCTTGATTATGAATATGGTTAAATACAGGAAATCAAAAATACGAGAAACTATGTAAAATATCAAAATATTCATTTATATACTTAATTTTTTTTTCTGTTGCTTACTACTCTCTCTCTCTCTCTCTATACGAGACATTCTCTCTCTAAACGCAAAACACCATTGCTCGCTCCCTCCATCGTCTTCCTCACCTGGTCTCGCCCTCTCCGGCCAAGTCCATCACCAAGCTTTCCCTCTCCACCTTCCTCTGCTCTCCTCAATCGGCAAACACGACCACCGTTACCTTGTTCCCTCTAATGCGATTTAAACGAGATACATCTCGTGTAAACTCACACGAGAAGCATCTCGTGTAAACTCACATGAGATACATCTCGTGTAAGCTCACACGAGATGCTTCTCGTGTGAGTTCACACGAGATAAACTGAAGGTATATAAAAATTAAGATAACCCTAATTCAAGAACAAGCATAATTAGAAGATGTATAGAAATTAAGCTCCCAAATCTTAATTAATCTGATTCTTCATTGAAAACTCACCACCTAACTCTTCCCCTTTTCAGTTTTTCCCACCAAATCAATCATAAAAGCAAGAAATGTGTTTCTGATTTTGACAAAGATATTGTGCTTACAGTTTGAATTTTGACTTGGAAAGAAATGGAGAATCGATTTATATGTATGAACAAGAAGGGTACATTTATATATATATATATATATATATATATATATATATATATATATATTATTTATATATATATAAAATAATAAATTAGAAAGAGGAAGTCTCCTTAAAAGTTCTCTCACTAAAAAAGGTCCTAAAGGAACTTGAAAAACAATGAAGATAAATCATCTATTTATAGTAGAAGAAAGATTAGAAAAATGTAGGATACATCTATGTGGGAAACACAAAAAATATTTGAATTTAGAGATGGTGGAAAAAACAAAATTTCATTTGCCTCCAAAAATTTCATTTGCACCCCTCATGATTTTTTTGGAGGCAAATGAATTTTTTCCTTAAATCAATTACTTCTCTTAGGTCTTTTACTTGTTTCATTTTTATGTGAAAGCCTCATGAAATTTTTGACTAGTAATATACGTGATTTAATTATCTTAATAATGAAAACTTAAAAAATATTGTATTTAATTTTTCAATTTTTACACTTTTATAAATAATGATTTAGGGTGAGGGGGCGCATGATATTATTTCTACATATTACTCATACTCTATCAGCTAATAATTAAAAAATAAAAATAAATAAACAATGAAAAAAATTAACACGATCCAAATTAGTACTTTTTTCAAATATCTATTATGCTACAAGTAATCATTATAATAAATATGCAAGAGCTTAGAGCTGTCAATTCGGGAATACGGGACGGGACGAAATAATGTTGTCCCACGACGAAAACGGGACGAGACGGGACGGGACAAAACGGGACGGGACTAAGCTTAAGAACATTAAGAATCCTTTCAATGCAATTAATTAGGCTAATACAACATGAGTACAATTGGTGAGTTCCTTAATTATTGGAGGAGTATATAGAATCTGAATGATTTGATTCCAGGAAAGGATGTTATGGGAAATTTTTGTAAATCTGGTCACAAGTGTTCTAAAACTCAATAAATCTGGCCATGCAAAAACACTGTCATCTCTGTTTGCTGGAGCGTCTTCTGGAAAATGAAATATTACTGATGATTTGATATGATAAGAACTAAAAATAAAAATTGATCCTCTCTAATACTCCGTATGTTTAATTCAGCAAGCCTTTACACTTGAACGTCGCGGGACGGGACTAAAATACTCCGTCTCATCCCGTCCCAAATCTATTGCGGGACGGGACGGCCCGACGGGACCGTCCCAACTTGACGGCTCTACAAGAGCTAGTGAATTATTCCTTCCGTCTCAGAAAGAAATAGAAAGAAAGTTAATTCTATTTTAATTTAAATTTAGTGGTAAGGTTAATTGAATTTTTTCAAAAAAAAATTGAAAAATTAAATACAATATTTTTTAATCAAAAATTTCATGAGGCTTTCACATAAAAATGGAACAAGTAAGGAAAAATTTCATTTGCCTCCAAAAAATTCATGAGGAGTGCAAATGAAATTTTTGGAGGCAAATGAAATTTTGTTTTTCCCACCATCTCTAAATTCAAATGTTTTTTGTGTTTCCCACATAGATGTATCCTACATTTTTCTAATCTTTCTTCTACTATAAATAGATGATTCATCTTCATTGTTTTTCAAGTTCCTTTGGGACCTCTCTTAGTGAGAGGACTTTTAAGGGGACTTCCTCTTTCTAATTTATTATTATTATATATATATAAATAATATATATTTATATATATATATATATATATATATATATATATATATATATATATATATATATATATATATATATATATATATATATATATATATATATATAATATATATATAATATATATAGAAAAGAAGAGAAGAGAAGAGTTAAATAAAAAAATAAATAAAAGGGATTCCGGAATTAATAATTCCGGATACCATTTGGTGCGGTCGCCCCAACTGATAGGGCGATCGCTCCCTTTGACCGGTTTTGATAAAAAAAATAAAAAACTGAATTCCGGAATTGGTAATTTCGGATTACCTTATTCCGGAATTATCAATTCCGAAATTCAAGTGGAAAGTGCTAGTTTGATATATAAGTTTTTGTAAATGTTATTTTGGTATATAAATTTTTAAAAAGCTATATTTTGAAAAAAAAAAATCGTCCTGTTGGCTTTATATATTAAGTTGCTCCAATTTTTTTATTATTAGGCTAAGATATTGAGCTTACGGCAAAGGTTTTAGGTCAAAGAAGGGGTTATTCTGGAACTCTTGTTCTTCTTAAATACAAGGTGATAGGAGAAATTGAACTTATCAAAATGATAAAATATTTACATTATTCTTTCCTCAATCTCCTTGATAGAATTTATCAGTTTTATATTTAATTATAAATAATGAAAAATGACACAAATTGAGAAATCACATAACTGTGTAATCATACAATTGTGAAATCACACAACAATCTAATCATATAACTGTGAAATCAATTGAGAAACTATTTTATAAATGAAAATGACAAAACTGTGAAATCACAAAACCGCGTAATCATGCAACTGTAAAATCACACAACTATGTAATCATACAAATGTGTTAATTGAGAAATGACTTTACAAGTGAACAGTGAAAATTGACACAACAGTGAAAAATGACACAACAGTGTAATCATATAACTGTGAAATCATATAATTGTGAAATTACACAATTGTGTAATCATACAACAATGAAATCAATTGAGAAATAAAAAATGATTTTTTCAATTCTTTACAAGTGAAAAATGAAAATTTTAATTTAAAAATTTGAATCATATTTTTAATGTACTCGTTTGATTCATTTTGACGATATAATTAATACGATTATTTCGATTATTTTTTCAATTTTTAAATTTTGAGATATTACAGATATTTAAAAGGAAAATTAATGAATGAATATAGTATTCTAATTATGGGGCATATCTTGTGTCCGTAAAGCACACGTTAAAAAATAGGTGTTTATCAAAAGGGCAAAAACTATTTTTTTCAACTCATCTTTGACACATTATTTATATAAGTCACTTGCCAAATAATAATAATAGTATTATTTATTTTCAAAAATGAATGATCAAAATAATTTTAAATTTAAAAGCATGTCATTCATTTTAAACATTTTTCTTTTTTATTATTGAAATCTTTATTTACATATATAGTTGTAATTAACTTTCGTTTCTAGACTAGTTAAAAATTAATTTTGAGATTATTTATATTTTTTCTCTTACATTATTTCACATAATAATCAATTAATAAAATAAAACAAGATCTAATAATTGGGGGATTAAAAAAATTAAAATGATTTTGATTAAAAACCATTATTATTTTGTCGAAAGAAAAAACCATAAATATTGGGCCCACTTTCTCTAGAGCCCCTCATGCGAGATTTAAACCCAATTTAAGAAATAACATTTTGAAAATCCCAAAAATACCCCTTCTTGACACAATGACTTTAATGTCCTTCCTCAAGTACACAGGAACGTAAGTTACAGCCTATAATGCAAGTTCAAAATTCAAATTATAATTTAGTCACTGAAACTTTGAGAATTAAATATTGGTCACTAGACATTCAAGTATTTTAAATCAGTCATTAGATTCAAAATAGTTTCAGTTTAATTTTTTCAATCAAAAAAAAAATAAAAAAAAATCAATATTAACAACGAATTAATCTCATAATTTACACATTTACAACACTTATAAGTTCTCTTATAATTGACTTATAAATCAAATTTTTCAACAAAAAAAAAACAAAAATTTTAATAATAACAACGAATTACTCTCATAATTTATACATTTACAACTCTTGTAATTATAAGACTACTTTGACTTTTATAATTGACTTATAAGACAATTTTTTCAACAAAAAAAATCAAAATTTTCAATAATAACAACGAATTACTCTCATAATAACAACGAATTACCCTTATAATTGACTTATAAACTTATAAGACTTATTTAAAAAGTCTTATAAGTAACATATAAGACTTTTTAATAAGTCTTATAAGTAACATATAAGAATTTTTAAAAAGTCTTATAAGATAGTTACAAGACCTATTTGAACATTGAAAATTGTGTTGTAAAAAAGTATTATAAGTAGTAACATATAAGACTTTTTAATAAGTCTTATAAGTAACATATAAGACTTTTTAAAAAGTCTTATAAGTTAGTTATAAGACCTATTTGAACATTGAAAATTGTGTTGTAAAAAAGTCTTATAAGTAGTAACTTATAAGACTTTTTAATAAGTCTTATAAGTAACATATAAGACTTTTTAAAAAGTCTTATAAGTTAGCTATAAGACCTATTTGAACATTGAAAATTGTGTTGTAAAAAAGTCTTATAAGTAACATATAAAACTTTTTAAAAAGTCTTATAAGTTAGTTATAAGGCCTATTTGAACATTGAAAATTGACGAACCCATTATTAAGCAACACCGATACAGTAAAAACAATCTGGTTAGTTCAAGTAAAAGTAGAGAAAATATGATATCTGCAAATTCAGACGATCTTATACAAACCATTGAGCGTAATTACTCCGTTCAAAGTGCTTAAATATCAAAATTGTCTACTAGAAAAATTAATCTGAGATTATGTAAGCAGGCTTTTTGGCTTAGGTAGTTTCACAGTCAAACCCTGGAAAGGATAATCATTGAGGATAGAAATGTTTTCCAGTTAGACAAAAGGATAAATGAGTCTCACCCACTCGTTGCAATAACCCTACTTCCATTTCTCTTTCAGTCAAACTAATAGGAAAAATTCTGCACAGACCATTCCAGAGGCAGAGAGACGTAGGAGAACTGCATCATTTTTGGTGACCTGAAAAACTCAAAAACATTCACAATTCTATATCGCTACAAGAACCACGATAGAAAATTTCATACATATTTTCTTAGATCTAGACACTTTAACTAATTATTTGCCAGATGAAGGTGACATAGGACCTGACCTTGATGAGACGATGAAGGGGCTCGCCGGATCTGAACGAAGAAGGGAAAGAAGATGAGGCAAACTAGATCTAGTTTGCGTCGATGAGCTGTCGTTGATGTGTCGAGTTATCGCCGGTGGGTTGAGAAAGGAGAGAGAGAGAGAGTGATTTAGTGTGTGTGTGTATGTTTTTGAACGTGTGTTTGAATGAGGGAGGGGGCTAAGTGGGTTTTATTTGAGGGCTGGGGGTAGTTTCGACATTTAAAAATTTTATTTGACTGATCAACATAAGTGAGGGATGTTTTCGAAATTTCAATCTTAATTGAACTCTTTATTTAAGATTTTAAAATAGCCGCTACTTATTAAAATGGAGAAAAATTTGAACACGAGGGCCTTTGGATTTTTTCCTAAATATTGTGGTTTCTAATTTGGCTCTTCCGAAATTGAAGAGTCTCGCGCCAAATGTCGACCGCTTTGGTCCACAAATTTTTGTATAGACGTGGCGAAAAGATGAAATGACAGGGACCCACCAGTATAAGAATAAAATTCGAGCCACGTCTTAACATACGTGTGGAGCCCACCACATATTTTCCCCTTTCATTTACAATGAATAGCACAAAAGTCCCTTGACTTTCAAATCTATGGAAAGTAAATTTACCGATTATAACATCTAAATATGGAAAAGGTAATGAGGTAAATCATTAAATGTATTTTACATTTAGGCATATAAATGTGCATTCACACTATTAAAAAATGAAATATTACCTCTAAAATTGGGCTTATTATCCATAATTATTAAATTCTTACTCCCTCTAACCTCAGTTATAACAAAAAAATTAATTTCACACATATTAAAAAGGTAGTTAAATTGGTTTAGTTTTCTTGATTTTATGATAATAACATGTTAAAATTACAAATATATCCCCACATTAAATGTGTAATAAATGTGCACTTATCTATGAAAATGGATAATTAATTAACTTATGATAATAACATGTTAAAATACATTTACATTCAATGAGTTTTATATTGAAACTGATAAAATTTACTTATATTTTAAGGTAAATAAAATTCATTTTTTTTTTGTTTCTAATAGTGATCGGAGGGAGTACCTCATAGCTAATTAGAATTAACTTGTGATAATTTTTAACACATAAATTTGTATTGAGATAAGTTGACGACAAATTTGATATGCTAACCGTAAACCAAAAGAATCTGATGCTATTTGTGCAAAGTTAAATTAAATATCGACATGTTCGGAAATATAGTGCTCACTTTGCATATGCTCATTTTCGTCAAATCTATAGTATAAATCACACCATGGGTGAACATTACTATGAACAGTATCAAATGCCAAATTTTCCATTTTGCCCTTACTAAGTTGTTC
Organism: Adenophora triphylla var. japonica; assembly: GCA_022495995.1. Taxonomy (NCBI): domain Eukaryota; kingdom Viridiplantae; phylum Streptophyta; class Magnoliopsida; order Asterales; family Campanulaceae; genus Adenophora; species Adenophora triphylla. The sequence continues at coordinate 890,093 of JAFEMH010000210.1, read as the reverse complement.
CTTTCCCATTTTGTCCTTTAATTTTTTTTTTTTAAATTAAAAAAAAATAAAAAATAATGCACGTGTCCTGGGACACGGGCTTTTACTAGTTTCTAACGTCGGAGAGTTGGGACTGTCTTAAATTAATTTGTGATAGACTTGAGGATTTTACGCAATTTATGATAAGTTGGGGGACTAACTTGACATATGAACTATAACTCGGGTGAACTTTATACAATTCGCCCTTTGCTATTTAATTCACACAGTCAAGAAGCCTACATTATTTCATTCGTTTCCAGTTCTTCGAACACACACACACACAGTAGCAGTGAATTATTACAGAGCAAATGGGAGGATCGTCGTCGACGGAGCAAGTTTCACCGGCGCAACGAGAGGCTGAATCATTAGCTTCGTCGATGGGAGCTCTTCCGATGCTCCAAAAATCTTTCTCCCTCCTCTCCGATCCCCAAACTCACTCCATCCCTCTCGCTTCTCTCCAGGTAATTAAAACCCTTGTTTCGGCAACTTGCAATTCCTCTTGTGTTTTTGATTCAATCGAGTTATTTTTTATTTTGATTTGCGTTCTATTAGACAACTGGTAATTCATCCCCTTTTCCATTTATGAATTCAAACTAATATTGTACTTTTACACCTTTATATCTTATGACTTACTACTAGATTCATGTTTTTAATATACTCAAATTTCCAAAAAAGCTCTCCCCTTTTGTAAAATTTCCCAAAATGACTGTCAATTTTCAAACAGCCTTTAAAAATGTTACTGTATTTTTCATTATGTACTTGTATGTAATAACTATATAGGGAAACATAAAGAAGATACTGTAAAAAGAGTATTTATATTGATTGCTACTAAAACTGAATAAAAGACATATTTTAGGAATGTCCCTCAAAACTCAAAAGTGCGCAATCAATTTGGCAGGGCCCGAGTAGTAACCAAGAAAACTCTAGAAACAATTGAGAAAAAATAAATCAAATATTGTAGCTTAATTTTTTAAGTGGACTCTTTGAATGAAATATCAGAAATAGCAATGGTGAACTCGCGTGAACCAGGCAGTATTTGGGACTTGGGAGGCAGGGTGTAATTGATTCCTGGTACAAGAAGTGCGTAAATGATTGTCATTCTTGAGGTTTTACGTTGATCATAATTGATTATCAATATTAGTTGGCAATGAAGGTAGGAGTTGGTTTAATCGCAAATGGTCAGTAATCAGGGTGAACTTCTAGGTCATATGAGTGTGTGGGAAGCATTTTACTCTTTACTTTACTAGGAACATTTTTGCTTTCAACTTACCAAAAGATATTTTATATCTTAATTTCTTTCTCTCTTTCCCGCATGATTGTGCTAGTAAAGTGTACGGAGTATAGGCTTACTTTAAAACAATTCCAGGAGACTTGGAGATTGTGTAGATTAATTATGGATGATTAGGAACACAAACGCTATCCAGATTCAACTTTTTCTTTTTCTTTTTTGTCTAAGCTTTGGCTAGAGTTTGAGGTGTTCCGAGGGATTATTTGAGGCGGTCAAGGAATCTTGTGAGATTGAGGTTGATCTAGAAGTCATTTTGTCTCAGCGGATGTCTGACAGCTTATGTTGGATAACTGATAACTGACATGCTGAGGCATCGTACGAGCTGTCATAAAATAAATTTCATTATTTCTGAAAAAATAATAATAAAAAGCTGACTGAAGCTCACTTAAGTAAAATGACCAAAATATCGCCACCGGGAAATCTAATTTCCACACATATAACTTCTTTAGACCCTTGCTAAAACGAAATGTTTATACTTATTTTCTTTTTTATTGATATTATATTTCATCTTATATTATAGTTAAAATTAGGACTTTTTTTCTTACATAATTTGTCAAAATGAAAAATTTCAATCGAAAATATATTGTTATGAGAAGGTCAACAAAAATTATTTCTATCTCCACTGAGAAACTATCAGGCTAAAAATAGATAACCGGCCTCATTCTCTTTACACTCCTGAGTCAAGGATCGAACTTCGCATGCTATTATGATATCCTCATAATGAATGAAAACGATAGACCTTGATGTTTGAAGCACAAATTGGAATAAGATATGTTATTTCATTAATGAATAGTGTTACACGTGTTTTTGAGAAGCTGGTCAAGCCTAAAAAGTAAGGCTTTTTGGCTTTGGCTTCCTGGTGCATAAAGGGATTGTGCCTTACTTATTGGCTTTCAAGCTTAATTAAACACTCTAAAAATTGCTTATTATAAGCAACTGGCCGTTAAAAATGCTGAAATAATCGAGTACTAAGTAAGATTGAAAGAGAGCAAAGATTGATGAGAGTGGAAGTTTCTAGAATGCGCTATTTTATATGCAACACATTGTTCTTGCTTTGGAGATGAGGCAATGGCCTCTACTTACAGAGACTAGTACAGGACACAGAATCATTGAGTATCCGTGCTGGGTGGCGCAATCCCACTGGCTGCTTAAGGATCATACAAGTAGTATATGATATGTGGGTCTTTCATTCTCTTCTATACTTTTATTCAATGACGTGTCCTACCTGTGTACATTCGACTTGTTTGACATCGCATATGCATCATTGCCCGAATGTCATGGTGCATATACTTGATATAAAAAGGGCAAACCCCTGTGCGCCAAGCGCTTCCCGCCAAGCGGGGGTTGGGAGAGGGAACCATTTGCCAGAGCCTTCCCCTGACAATTGCCAAGAGGCCGTTCGCCAAGGATCGAACCCGTTTTGACCTCTTTGGGGAATCATACGAGTTTTCCTTGGAGCACTCAATTTTAGGATGTCGGAGATCTAATGCTGGCATAATATCCTAAAGCATCTAAGTAGTCTTCCAGCAAACTTGCTAAGGTAGGCCATTGAAAGTGTTAGTTTGAGGCCGTGAAAACCTAAGCTTCATTGACTTTTACCCAAATAAAGAAAAGTTTCATTGACCTTATCTTACACACTTGGCCTTGGCTTCTGGCTTTGTTTTTGGATCTGTACGTCACGTAGTCTATATTGTGGTCCAAAGAGACGAGTGAATGTCCTGTGCACGTGAAAATAACATGACATACCCCATATTACATTTGCTTGAATGTCAAAACTGGTATGCGTCTTGCACAAACGTTAGATAATGGTATCTTTGAGTCTCATACTAGCATGCACTTTTTACGTGATGCTTTAGTAAATAGTTTTTTTTTTTTTTGATTAGTGTGATTTTTTTTATTAAGTAAATCAACTTTCCATTTCAGCGATCTTTTAATCTAACCTTTGAGAATCAAGTTTGTGAAGCGACAAAAGTACCAAAAGAATTTTCTGGGTTGTTGGAGCATATTGGTGATTCTATAGTTGAACTATTCTTCATGGCTGAAGAGGGAGGTGTAAGCTGGATTGAGTTCTTGAGAGGTTACATTAAGTGCTGTGGAAGAATGACAACATCACATTCTTTCAGTAATTTGTGCCGGGTGTTCGAGGAGTCAACTGTGAAGGCCGGACTTCCTACAAAATTGCAGTTTGAATCAACTGATACTGATTGTAAGATTAGTGGATCTCTATTGCCTTCTGATTTGCTGATGCTTCTTTGGATGTGCTGGGTTATGTCCTGGGATTCTAGCAACTTTAAGTCTTCTGAAGTGGATACAGAACTTGGTCTTCCAGACTTAAGTCATTTAGCTTTATCAGCTATTATATCATGCTCCGACGATGATGCTTCCTTAGATACATGTGACAATATTGTCGGCCTTGATTTACAAATTCCTGCCGGAAAACTGCATTTGTGGGCTTTGAAAACGGTTCCAAACCTTCCCGATTGTTTGGTTCAGTTTATCCATGCAAAACTTTCCAACCTCGTACTCCATGAGGTACTGCATACTTTCTGTACAATGTGTTTACTTATTACATCTTTTCCCATTTTCATTATTGACTTGGCTGTGGGCGAGCCTTGGCGCAACGGTTAAGTTGCTCCTTTGGTGACCATAAGGTCACGGGTTCGAACCTTGGCGAACAGCCTCTTGGCAATTGTCAGGGGAAGGCTCTAGCGAATGGTTCCCTCTCCCAACCCCCGCTTGGCGGGAAGCGCTTGGCGCACCGGGGTTACCCTTTTTATTATTGACTTGGCTATATAAAATGACTGGTTTAGTACTTATAGCATGTGGATGCTTTCTCTTAGATGCTTGCCATTTGATAAAACTCGAGTTTATGTAGAAGACTTGGGGTTCCGTTCATTCGTCGTGAATATTCATTCGCAAATCATTTCAGTATTACCAATGGAATTTGTGTTCTCGTTGTTGGTTAGTAGAACGGTTCGCTTTTACCACTATACCTTCTTCGTGTTCTTTCTCTTTTCGCTTTTGAACTTGATTTTCTCTTTCTATTTTCACGTGAAGTATTCATAATGCCACATGTTTGCCGCTTGTCTAAATTTGTGCCACATATCATTAAGGTTGGATTTAAATTGGTAGAGAAAGTCAAGTAGTACAGTGAGAGTAGTAAATACCAAAGTTTAGTTGTAAGAGTGGCAGATTACTCAATGTATAGTGTCTATAAATGGCATTAGACCTAACTTGTTATCCAAAATATAGGGTTCAAGCTGCAAATTGGTAACAGAAATCTTGGTTATGAAGTTTGTTGATTTGTGAAAACGTTCAATTATTTTTGTTGATTCAACCATTTCCATTTTCTTGTCTTACATCATTTCTATGGAAGAAGAGATAAAATTTTCAGCCTATGATGAGCAGTTATCAACAAAAATATTGAGTGTCAGTAGAGATACAGAATTAGATACCACAATCTCCATAATAGATAACACTTTTATGCAACTCTATATAATGAAAAATAAATGAATTATACTTGAACTTTGAATGTATTTATTACAGTGATTTCTTTTAACAACAACCCCCCTCCCCCTAATCATGTCCCTTGATCGTGATAATATTTGAGGTTCTTCTATAGATATACTTTCTTTATGGTGATTGAGTTTAAAGGGATATGAGAAAAATGTAGAGTGAATAAGAGAATTCATTTAGTAGTTAACACATTGTGATGTTCTTATAAGTGTAATAAAGGGCTAGTTATATGTGGTTGCATACTTCTATCCTTTCTACCCTTCTAATCCGTGAGAGTATTTGCAAATAGAAAGGTGTAAAGATTTTGTTGATATTTCGTCATAATACATGTCGGCAATGCTCCACTTTTTCAACCAAATCCACTCTTTTGACCCTTCATTTCACATCAACATGATCGTTCATCCAATATAAAGCGGAGTTTATTGATTGGAAAGTGGAGGCAATGTAATATTTACGTAACCTATTAATGTTTTTGATGGTCATTTTGCTTGACTGCATTCCTTTTTTTCTCTCTTGATACGGAGACCGAGTGACGCACCTGTTAAGGGACCTGAAAAGTGGAGAAGTGATATAATGGTGAGGGGTAGGGGAATGCCTAAAAAGAAGACTTGGAAAATGGTGATTGAAAACTATATGAGTTTACTTGAGTTGAATGAAAATACGGCGTTGAAGAGGCCGGAGTGGAGGGCAAAAATTCATGTGGGTGGGTGTTGATTTTTTCCCCCTATACTCTCTCCGTCCCAACTCAAACCAGATTTTTTGCCATTTTTGTCCGTCCCACCTCAATCCGGACTTTTCAAAATGATAAAGAATCTTTACTATTCCTCCCACTAATTCTCTTACCCACTTAAATTTTTTACGTACAACACTAATCAACTTACTATTTCTCTCACTCATTCTTTTTCCTATTTTACTTTTCATACTCAAAATACCTCTCTTCTACTTTACTTTTCCTTAATCGCCGTGCTAAAAAAGTTGGTCCGATTTGAGGTGGGACGGAGGGAGTATATATATTTTGTTTATTATAATTATTATTTTCTCTCATCTTTTCCTTTTCCAAATTTTATTCCCACCTCTCTCTTCTTTTAGCTTACTTTTTTTCTCACATATTTACTTTCATGAGGATTTATGTTGCCAATCCCAAATTATTTTGGGACTAACGCTTTGTTGTTGTTGTAATACATGTGGTATTTTTGAAGATGCTACCTCTATGTTTCAGATCTAAAGGGATCCCAAATTTTATGCTTGTATGATAGATATTGGTGTTATTGTTGTTTTAGGCCTCGTCCGGTACACCATTTATAAAATGGCGAGTTTAAAAAATGGTGCACATTTTAAAACGGAGTATTTTTTCTTTCTATAATTGTGTTTGGCGCACTAGTTTAAAACGTCAATTTGAAAGTTGAATACTTTTTCACTGTGATATTTTTACCCATTCTTAAAGGAAAAGACTACTTCAGTTACAAATAAAATTGTGCAATAAAATAATATACTCCTCTGTTCCATTATGAATATCCAAAAAAATTTAAAGTTTTTCTTAAACAATAATAAATTTAAAATTTTAGACATTTATTTTAGGTAGAGGAAGTAAAAAATAAAAAATAAAATAAAAAAGAAATGAGAAACTGGTTTTCTGTCATGTAGATAAAAGATAAGATTCTTTTTTACATGAACACTTTTCAATTTTTTTACTCTCTTCCCCTTCCGCTTTCCCTTTCCTTTACTATTACCCCCCCTCTCTCTCCTCTACCAGCAGCAACCCAATATTTCTTCCACAATTACAAGAAACTCAGTAAGTTTGTCAATCTGCAAAAGAAATGTGAAGATTTTTGGAATCGAGGTGAAAGATTACTCAACAATTGATTTTTAGTTGCTACATAATGAAGAATAGGTATCATATTTTCAGATTGAATGAATTTTTCTTCTGATTACTTCAAAATCGTGTTCCCTTCTTCTCATTTGGTCGGTTTCTTGTCTTGATTTTCTTGATTACAAATTATTAGTTTTCTTCACTATGTTGTCAACGTTGAACAAAGAAAGATGCAAGGCGGGTGGAGGAGAGAAATGGAAAGAATAGTATTGTGAAAATGGGTGTTTGTTCTGTTTCACAGTAGCGTTTTTCTTCACCGCTACAATTTCAAGCGGTGAAAACGAACCCTCGTTTTGAAACGGATTGCCTTTTACAACGCATTATTTATTACATTTAATTTGAAATCGCCACGTTTCGAACGGACGTTTTGTACAGAAACGTTCGACCAGCACAACCTTAATTAGAGAAATTTTAGGAAGAAACACATCATATCTCATTGAATATCGATGCTGATAGTGCAACATTATGCAGGAGAAGTTAGAGTCATCATGCTCTTCCTCGACAACGAACTGCAATTCTCATCTTCTTACATTTGCAAGGGCCTGGTCAATTTCCCTTACTCTTAGAAGTACTATGCGCGAAGAGATTTTAAAAGCTAGCTTTCCCTGCCATGTTAATGAAGCAGAGGAAAACATACTTTATCGGTTTGTGATGTTCTTCTTTATGATTACCTCTTTATTTTTTAATGCAGATCTAAATATAAATGTTCTCTTTGCATGCAAGCTTACCTTTCGAAAGGACATATTTTGCCATGGATGGAAATATATTGCTTATGTTACATAAGCAATATATTTTGAATAGATTATGGCTTCGACTTAATCCACATTACATTAAAATTATGCAGGTCATCTCTTCATGGGAAAGGTTTGAATAGATTATGGTCAAATGTCGATGGATATAATGGCCCGTTGCTTGTACTGATTGCTGCTAGATCTGAAGACACTCATGAGAATAATATGAATGCCAAGAAATGGATAGTTGGTGCACTTACTTACGAGGGTTTTAAAAATTCGGATACATTCTATGGATCCTCTGGCTCGCTGTATGCTATAAGTCCTGTTTTTCAGGTGTTCTCGGCTTCTGGTATGTATTTCCACTTCCAAAAAGATAGAGCAGGTTTATAATTTTATTTCAAAACAAATAGGTAACATAAATTTTTTGTCATTTTTGAGCAGGAAAGGAAAAAAACTTTGTGTATAGCCACTTGCATCCTGCTCTTCGAGCATATGATCCTCATCCCAAGCCTGTTGGCATTGCGTTTGGTGGATCGCCTGGGAATGAAAGGATTTTTATGGATGAAGACTTCTCCAAGGTTACCGTTCGCCATCATGCCGTGGACAAAACCTATCAACATGGTTCACTTTTCCCAAATCAGGTACAATTTCTAGGAATTTAGATTAAATTCCTTGTTGCTGATGCCAGAGAGTTATGATTTATGAATCCTATAATTGGTATAGCCTGTTCTTCCCGCCATAGAAGAGTGACATATGATGAACATGCAAATTTAGAAAAGACTCTTTGACTGTTTATTAATTCTCTAATTGCCCCTCAACATTTAAATTCCAACTATGGGCAATTATTTGGATTTAAACTAGGCGGGAGAAAGAAGGGTAGTTAAGTCAATTTGTTGTGAAAAGTTCCTTAAGGCCCTGTTTGGTTCGTGGTACTTGGATGGAATCCAATGGAATTGGAATGGTCAATTCCGTTGACCAATTCCTTTGACGTGTTTGGTTTAAGTTTCAGAAAAAATTTCATTCCAATGGAATGCTCAATTCCTTTGATTAAAGGAATTGAGCATTCCATCCAAAAATGGAAGGAATGTCGAATTCCTTCGGTAATGGAATTCAAAAAAAAAAATTATGACCAAAATACCCCCAAACCCAAATCACCCATATCTACCCCACACCCCCTGCCTACCCCACCCACCCAGCCCCTGCCCCCACCTACCCCCCCCCCTCCCGCAAATTTTTTTTTCACTCATTTTGCATACCCTGCCCTACCACCCCCCCTCCAAAAAAAATTTTTTTTTTACTCATTTTGCATACCCTCCTGCCTACCCCACCCACCGACCTGCCTACCCCCCTCCAATTTTTTTACTCATTTTGCATACCCCTGCCTACCCCCACCCACCCGCCCCGCCTTTACCCCCACCCCCCAAAAATAATAATTTTTTTTTACTCATTTTTCATACCCCTGTCTATCCCACCCAAAAAAAATTTTTTTTTTTACTCATTAATTTTTTTAAAAGAAGGGTAAATTGGACATTTTATATGCTCATTCCATTCCTATAATTTGTATTTTCAAATCAAACATGATTTGCCAAGGAATTGAATTCATTCCATTCTTATAATTTGTATTTTCAAACCAAACATGATTTGCCAAGAAATTGAATGACAATTTCATTCCATTTCGTGTCAACCAAACGGAGGGGTTTGACCAGTTTTTTTCCATTCCAATTCCTTCAGGAATTCAATTCCATTGACCATTCCATTCCTTCACTTTTTTTCCATCGAACCAAACGGCCTCTTAGTACATCTTTACCCCACCACCACCACCACCACCACCACCACCACCACCACCACAAGAAGATGTCTTTTTTGGGTTGTCTTAGAAAAACAGTCTCATTTCTAAAAGAGTGTATTATTGTGCAATTCCAAGTAGGTACAAACAAGTCAGAGCTATAAGACTACCCACAATGGTTTCAACTCACTTCCCCATTTCATTTAACCACTTTAACACTTTATCTCATCCACTTCATATTTCAACTACCCATTTCATTTAACCCCCTACAATGATTGAATTAAATTAAATTAAATTTCAATTCCCTCCAACTCATCATTCTATACCCCACCACTTTTATTTTATTTATATTCTCTATTTTTATGATTAGTAAAATAATAATAATTATTGTTATTATTTATAATTAAAAAAATATTTCACACTTAATTAAAATAATATTGCATCAATTTATAGGAAAAAAAATGATGATTTTTTTTAAATAAAAGCTAAAATGAAGAAGGATAATTGAGAAATGAGTGTATTTTTTTTGGTGTCCAAATCAAATGAAACTTGCATCAATTTATAGGGAAAAAAAATGATGAATTTTGGCAAAAAAATAAAAATAAAAAATAATTTACTAGGAGATAATTCAGCTCAAAGAATTGGGATAAAAAAAATTTCGAAAATCCAACGGACCAATACCAAGGTGACACTTGGCACAACCAGAAAAAAAAAAAAAAAGGAAAAAAAAAAGGAAAATTGGATGGTTTCAACTAGATGAAATATTTCATTTAACCATTTCAATCACCCCATTGCAAGGTTTCAACTAGATGAAAAGGATTTCAACCCCCATTTCATCCCCCCATTGCTCATAGTCTAACTATAAAAAAGTTTAACTTGTCCAATGAGATTAGCTTTTTGTATACTCGACGGTGTTATTAATTATATGTACATCTGCTGTACTGAATTACTGATATCAGTTTATCACTCATGGAAGATCTGTTTTTTTTTTTTTGTTTTTTTAAACCGGTTAAAATCAATGCCCACCCTTCTATAGTAAAAAATTGAAAATGAAAAAGGTTAAGGAAAAGGGGGGGGGGGCACTGACATTAGGCCAAACTTCAGGGGGTGGGGACTAATTTAAACCCTTTTCTAAACTATGAACATTTTATGTCCTAACATGTGATTCTGGGTGGTGCAGGGTTACTTGCCTGTTGAAGCTTCAGTTTTGGAGGTGGAAGTATGGGGATTAGGTGGTATAAAAGCAAGAGAAGTTCAAACTTCATATCAAAAGAGAGAACAACTTTTCACCGATCAAAGGCGAAAGGTACCATAGTTTGTGGACTATTTCTACGCTTTTGTTAATCAGCACATTGCTTTACTCTTAATATTCTACCTTTTTCACTTTGTTTTGCAGATTGATTTGAAGACATTTACGAATTGGGAAGATTCACCTGAGAAGATGATGATGGACATGACGAAAAATCCTAATTCTGTCCAGCGAGAAGAACGTTGATGCCTAATTGCGTATGTATGTCCTTATATCAATAATAAGACGGTACTTGTCTTTTACTCCCTCCGTCCCATGATGATAAGCGTTGCAAATAACCTTTACACTATTTAAAGAGTGTGTTTTACTTGTTTGTCATGTTTGTATACTGCTTGTACTTGTATCATGATAAAATTGTAGTAAGACTATTTTCTCATTTAAAAACACGAAGGGAGTGTTAGATGGAAATAAGAGCAGTTAGTCTTCTGAATATAATATACTCCCTCCGTCTCTAAATGTTTGTCCCATTTGACTTTTCAAACATTTTAATTTAGTGATTTTGAAGCTTTAATTTTGGTTATTTTTACGAACGCTTTGAAAATTATTGATAATATACACCGCCGTTATGTAATACTCCGTTCCTAAATGTTACAAGTTTTGAAAATTTAGTGATTTTGAAGCTTTAATTTTGGAAATGAGACTAACTTTTTGGGACAAAGGAAAAGGGAAAATGGGACAAACATTTAGGGTCGGAGGGAGTATGTACTTGTATGCACAAGAACCTATAACATTATCTGGAAGAAAAAAGTTTTAGTATTGCTCCAATATAGTTTGATAACAGCTGATTGATAATCCATTGTGGAAAGTAGGGGTGTAAATGGTTTGGTTTTGTTTGGTTTGGACAAATTTAGAGACTAAACCGCTAGTACTCGGTTTGAAGAAATCCCAAACCAAATCGAACCATGGAAAATTTCAAAACGAACAAAACCAAATCACCTTGGTTTGGTTTGGTTTGGTTCGGTCTCAAACCGCGGTTTCATTAAACGGTTCAAATCGTGGTTCAAATCACAAACCTGTCCAAATTTCAAACGTTGCTTCTTACTTATTTATGTAAAAGACCTATTAAAATTACAATAGCACTTTAAAACTTAAAGTACAACTAAACAAAACATATCAAATCAATTACAAGTTAACTGTTTAAAACAATCATAAAAAATTATAAATTCAAGCTACAACCATTTAATAAAAGCCAAATGTCTCAAGTTCGTACCACTAAAAGGCTAAAGTGAAAAATCTGGATAAATGAGGGGGTCAAGTGACCCCTCTCACTAAAAGGTAGATAGTGCACACATCGTCCAACCGAGCCACGCACTTAAATTTTACCCGTTTCGTTTCGTGAACCCATCTTTGATAAGCCAAAACTCTTTTAATTAAAGTCCAAATTAAACAATTAAAGTGACTATGGAAAGATCTTGCAGAGTAGAACAACAATCATGTTGACATATTTTATCAAATCTGAATTTCGAAAAAAAAAAAACGATTTTCGAAATTTAAATTTGCTATTAATTCAAGATCTACTCAACCAAATTCAACTATTTTCGAATATATTGTGCTAAACTTTATTATCTACGCATGCATATCAGATTTGCACAAACGGACAAGATTTGAATTTCGAATTTTATAAACCCACTTGGTGAAAAAATTGATCCGAAAATTCAACATCAAATAAAATGCAATCAAGACATCAATGGTGGGCATCAAACTATGAGTCTCTGATACCAATGATGGACATATATACATATAACGAGTTGTAGAATTACCTCGTAGGATTAAATCTGAAGCTCGTTGTGCGGAATAATTACGCTTGTGCTACGAACCCTTGATTGTCTCGATCGATCCTTTAATCACCATGCTCTTCTCGTCCAATCAATATCACTAGATGAATATTGATTATGTATTTCACTCTCAAATTCAAAACTCTCGATGGTAGATTAGAGAAAGCAATCTAGCCGTATGGACGAGATATATAATTTGCATGTACCATATTATATGAAAAGACCATTTATATATTTAACTTGGTCACAGTCACAATCCCAATAGGATTGTACTAGAAACCTATTTTGACGTATCAAGATAGGTACCAAGAGTCTAAGTCCAACAGGCTCTGATTCGTTGAATATGGTTCGGTAGCTTACTTCATCAGGGTCGGTAGTTTATGGCCCTGAACCTCCCTTGGTAAAATACCATCAGATATGCTAGCCCCTTAGTAGTGTGATACTTTGAACCAATAACTATATAATGTATAGCAAAACATAAGTACTTCCACAATAATGACTCTTTAATTACTATTCGTACTCACGTTTTGTCCATTTTGATCCTGGACCTTTTTCATAAGTGTTCAATTAGAAGCGGTCTCATTACATCTCACTTATATATGTGATCTCATATAAAGAGTAGCCTTCTATTCCAACACATAGGAAATCATTAAAAAAAATATAAATTACACACTTTAATTAAGATCATTTATTTACAACGGAAGGGTATATAAAGTCAACAAATCTCAATGAATAGAATAGGATTTATGGCTACGCAAACTGTTGAGAACGATTTTCGATTTGGTCCAAAACAAACGAATGTGGGCGGTTTATTAAAACCATTTAATTCGAAATATGGCAAAGTAGCTCCTGGGTGGGGAACGACCCCTTTGATGGGGGTCGCAATGGCCCTATTTGCGGTATTTCTATCTATTATTTTGGAGATTTATAATTCTTCCGTTTTATTGGATGAAATTTCAATGAATTAGACTTTAAGGTGTTTATAAAACGGTGTACAATTATGGAATACTCCCTCCGTCCCACGTGAGTGTGGAATTCTTTTCTTTTTGGGATGTCCCACATCAGTGTGGACTGTCAAAAATGACAAAGAATATTCACTATTCCACCCACTCATTCTCTCTCCTACTTCACTTTTACACTCACAACATTCTCTCTCCTAACTATTCCTCCCACTCACTCTCTTCTATTTAATTTTTCATACTCACAAACACCTCCTCCACCTATTTCTCTCCTACTTTTCCTTAATTTCCACAACAAAAAAGTAGGTCCACACTTACGTGAGACGGAGGGAGTACTTCGTAAGAAGTCTTTTTTTTTTTTTTGATACCCAGGTTCCCAGCTTCGCCGGACTAATCCTGGACCACCAGGTACCGACCCCTTAGTATGCTGGCGGAGGTAAATCGCGGGAGTACTTCGTAAAAAGTCTTATTTTTTTCTTTATATGGTATCTTATTAAAAATGTAGTTAGCTGAAGGGAAAATTACATATAAGGGTCCAAAGTACGGGGGTGTTTGCACTTCAGACTCCAATGTATTTTTTTTTCCTATTGAGAGTGTAAAGTCGTGAAAAGTTGACAGTCAAGTGTTTTTTGACGAAAAAGTTAGATTTTTCTTCGTAAATCATCACGTGTCGTACACGTGACACTTAACGGTGCACATTTTGATCATTACAATCACAATTTTTCAGTTTAGTCTTTAATTTTATCCCTTATAATTTCAACTACAACTTAAAAACTCCTCCCCGAATATAATATTTTCAAAACAATTATATTTCCACCATGGCTAACCCTAACAATACCACTATTTTTGATAACTAATTTGAAATCTGTTTTGAGCAATTGCAATTTTAATTTTCAAAAATTGCATTTTTTTCGAAAGTATATATGGCTCTTTTTGACATTGTTAGACTCAGAGATCTGATGAAATATGTCAAAATGAATTTTGTTCTACACTGTGATATCTTTTCATAACAATTTATTTGTTTAATTTGGACTTCATTTAAAAAGTTACAGCATCTCAAAGTTGAGTTGACGAAACAAGATTGATAAATAATTCACACAAACCCTAAATAACCAATTTGAAGTAGAGAGAGAAATGGAGGATATCTAGATCCAGTCTAAATTCAGATTTGAGAGGTAATAAATCGAAAAAGAGGCGAGGGGAGGGTAAATCACCGGTACGTGAAGCAGTGTGGGAGGAGGTGATGGCGTGGACATGGGTGACGACGAGGGTAGACGGTGGTGGGTTAGAGATGTGACGGAGAAGAAGATGAAGAAAAGATTATTGTTTTTGGCTTTTCTAATTAGTGTTTTAGGGCTAATAACAATAATAAGAGAGAGGGGCGGTGTGGGGAGGAGGGGCGGCGGCGTCCATGGAGGTGGCGTGGGAGGGTGACGTCGGTGAAATAATGGTTGTTGGTGTGGGTGGATTGTATGTGTTTTGTTTAGGAAAAAAATTATTTAGCCTTTTAAATTTTTAAAATTTTCCTCTTATTTACTAATATTTATTTTCAAAATGTTATTTGTTAAGTGTCACGTGGACGACACATGATTATTTAATGAAAAAATCTAACGTTTTCGTCAAAAAGTACTTAACTGTCAACTTTTCACGACTTTGAACCCTCAATAGCAAAATAAAAATACATTTTACCCTGTATTGCAAACACCCCCTATACTTTGTACCCTTATTTGTAATTTTCCCTTAGCTGAAATTATGGTTCCCCCACAAACTGAGGGGTAATTCTGATCTTATTAGCATTACATGCATCATCTATTTAAGAGTACGATTATTGCGTTTAGCAACTTTGTTAAATTAAGATGAATATTGAGCTTTTGTTTGATAAATAATGCAAAATTCCCGGCATATATCTTCAAACTAAGCTATATATTCTCCTCCTCTATCACTCTGAATCTTCTTAATATTTATGTTAAGTTGATTCTTAACTTCATTCTTATAAGTCTCAAAAGTCTATATAAGGCTCTATTCTTGCTTTCAAAAGATATACATAACAATATTTGTTGGAATATTGGTCCAAAAGCAATCAAGAAACAAGAACGCACACGAACACAAAACGAATCACACGCACAAGATCACGATATATTAACCCGGTTTATCGAACAAATCAACTAATCTGGGGGTGCTAACAAGCCTATATTATTCTCAATAATATGTTATGATGTTAAAATATATTTGTGGCTGCCACTTTGGCTTATATATATAGATACCTAGGAATAAGCCCTAAATATTGGAGAAGAAATCCCGAAATTAAACAATCAGGCCTGACCCATATTCGGTTGTCGTACGCCAGCCTCGTTAGCATCGTTATCGAACGCTAGCCCTTGCCGTCTTCCAGGAAGGATAGCAGTCCATTACATGGCCTGCCCATGATTCCAACCATGAGCATGATTATCCTTTTTCCTGATTTCTCTCTCTTTCATTCCAAGTTTACACTTCGTATCCATCACCTAACAATATCTTGTGTAATCGTATATAAAACTAATTAAATACTTTATCCAGCTCAAGTTTACACCACTTTTTAGATCACAAATACTCCCTCCGTCCCATTTAAACCTTCACCCTTTTGAGCATGACACGCAAATTAAGAAAAAAAGTTAGTGGAGAAAGTGTTGTGAGTATAAAAGTAAAATAGAAGAGAAAATGAGTGGAGTGAATAGTAAAGTTGATTGGTGTTGTGATTATAAAAGTAAAGTAGGAGAGATAATTAGTGAGTGGAATAGTAAAATTCTTTGTCATTTTAGGAAAGGTGAAACTTTTAACGGAACACTTATTTTGACAAAAGTTGAAGCTTCAAATATGGGACTGAGGGAGTATGTGTTAACTAATTTAAGAGGTGTCATATTTTTCAATTGATTAAAATTCCAAAGCAGAGAGTTCAAGATGTATACTCTCTCTCTCTCTCTCCTCTTGATTAATGAGTTTTATACTTCTCTACATGGAATTTTTTTTGGGACATATCTTTGGTAAAATCTTTGTGTTTTGTGGTTATGAATATGGGTTTTTCGCTTTGACAGAAAACTGGGAGAAATGATGAATCATCAGCGAGGATTTAATGCAATTATGGGCTTTTGAGGAATTTGCAGATTAATGAAGGATTGCCAAAGCATTCCATTCCAGAAGTAGCAAGGACCTGTTGAAGATTTCATAAAAAATCAAGGATATGCCAGGAATTTCAAAAGGGGACAAAAGAGAAGGAATTACAAGGACCCTATCGGCCGCCTTAAGCTCGCGATATAGATACACAACGAACGTTCAAGCGCGGCATACATAGCAGAATATGCTAACGAGTTTCCATGAGCGCACATGACCGGCACGCATTGGATCAGACGAGATAGCAAGCGCGCCTCTGATCCAATGCGTGTGCGTCATGTGTGCGCATAAGCAAAATCGAATCCAAACGAGTGCATAGGGCGCACACATAGCCCCGCATCCCAGAAATTCATATTTGTTGGGGATATAGGG
The DNA here is from genome assembly GCA_022495995.1 of Adenophora triphylla var. japonica. Classification (NCBI taxonomy): domain Eukaryota; kingdom Viridiplantae; phylum Streptophyta; class Magnoliopsida; order Asterales; family Campanulaceae; genus Adenophora; species Adenophora triphylla. The sequence goes on along the minus strand of JAFEMH010000210.1, from coordinate 873,319 downwards.
TCTTGATCTTGATAACTAGGTCGGATATATGATTGAATCGTGTACAATCCACTTTCCGAATAAAGTATTTCGACCTTTATTGTCTGGGTTACACGAAATCCTTATTGGGATAAGACAATCACACAATTTGTTTCTAGGCAAAGAAGACAAATCTAAACCTTGAGAATTGTTTGAGTTTTCGTTGTTGTTGTATCACTCTTGTATTTCTTCATGTCTGTACAAAGGAGATCAAACTCTGTATATATACAGATGGAGAGGCATCAGATAAAGGGTATAATCAACAGTCATGACTTTAGCCAAACGATGTGTCTTTTCAGTTTGAAATGACACCAGTTCAGGAACTGCTCGGCCGAGTCAAGGGACTCGCTCGGCCGAGCATACATGTCCAGAGAATTTTGCTAAGCTACACGGCCGTCTCATTTGAACTGCACGGCCGTGTCAATCATACTGCTCGGCCGAGCAAGGCATATGCCTCGGCCGAGCAAGGCTGTCCAGAAACTTGGACAATCTGCTATGCTATGCTCGACCGAGTCAAGGACTCTGCTCGGCCGAGCACATCAGCAAAATGTTCTACCCTTTAACCTTTACTTCTTTATCGAGGTTGATTTCGTTTTAGCTCAAACGAGTGTGTACTCCACACTTTCCCTTACTCGTATCCGAGTCTAATACGAATCACATTGATCTCTAGTAAATCACCATTTCAATAAAATAGTTGATGACACTAAAATCACCAACAATATTTCCTAATTTTCTCCCCATATTGAGTCGTAGGCGTACGCCGAGGGGCATACCCTCTTAGCCGAATATTGCCTCGCGCACAAATATATGGCCATGCGGAAGAATTGTGTGGTCACACGACCCCCCTATGCGGCCGCACCATGCATCCCTATAGACCTCAGATGTGATATCCCCCATCCCACATCGGAAATATGTGGGAATTTGATGAAATATATAAAAGGCTCATGCACTACTACTAAGCATCAAATCATCCATTGGACTTTTGAAGGCTTGTGATGGGCTGTGGTTGACCCAATTGAGGAGATGCTTAGTGGGCCAGTGTGTGGTGCCTGCGTAGCGGGTCGGGCTACGGGCTCGGGTCGTTACAAATGGTATCAGAGCAGAACCCCGACCTTAAGGCTTGCGAGCTAGCCCGGGGGTACGACGGCAAGGGTTTGAGTGGGGGAGATTGTGATATCCCCCATCCCACATCGGAAATATGTGGGAATTTGATGAGATATATAAAAGGCTCATGCACTACTACTAAGCATCAAATCATCCATTGGACTTTTGGAGGCCTGTGATGGGCTGTGGTTGACCCAATTGAGGAGATGCTTAGTGGGCCAGTGTGTGGTGCCTGCGTAGCGGGTCGGGCTACGGGCTCGGGTCGTTACATCAGAAAATCAGACTTCAAGTTTTCGAGATTCAAGTCACGTTCCCAACAGTCTTCAATCTTCAAATGGCCTAGCCAGATAGAAGCTCTACAAGACTAAAGACTCAAATTTTTAAGTTTATGCTATTAGGATGCCATCTGCATATATTACCATATTCATTAAGGTATGCAAGAATTCAAATAAGATGCCACTAGAAGAAAGAAGCTAGAAGCAAGGATCTCAAAATCTTTCCTGAAAGTGCTTTGAACATATATTCGATTTGTTAGAAGGTTACTTTCTGCAACTAGAAGAACTCAACATACAACACAAGCTAATGCATGAAAGGAGATCCACGCTGTCGAGAAGGACAGATTTCATGTGGACCAAGGAATCCGGGATTTACAACATATATTTGGAACCAAGAAAATCAGACACGCGCACACACACACACACATATTGGTTTATCACAAGAAGAAAGTGAACAATTGTGGGAGAACCCTTTTTGATCTAGATCATCCTTGTTGCAGTAGCAGCTGGTTTCATTACAACAGGGCCTTAAAATCTGTTTCATCAAGAACTTGGAAAAGTTCAAGCAACATGATCCCAACTGGAAGGCCAATCTTTCAATAAAGTGAAAATTTATCAACGAAATAGGAATCATATAATCTGGTATGGTTTTTAAAAGAGACAGGACACAAACATGACAAGAATATTTGAGCAGGAAGAACCTCGTGTTCAGTGTTAAAACTACGACTATTGAGCATAAGAAATGTACTCCCTCCGTCCCAAAAAATGAATGATAGATTTTTTTTTCAAATTTGCTGATCAAGAGCGATTTTTTTTAAAAAAATGGTCATACATTTTGGGACAAAGGTAGTAGAATACAAAGTCACCTTTACATAGTCCTGAAAATGAAATACTATTACAGAATAAATAGAAAATTCAAGAGCTACTAAATTGCAAAAATATATCATCCTATACGGCTGATTCCGATAGAAATAAAATTTCCAGAGCATATATGTAATGAAAATCACACAAATTTACGTGTGATTAAAGATTGACAATTAGTTGCATTATTCATGCTTACCATTTGAAGTATCCACCAATTTGCTCATCATGATCATCGTCATACTCTTACTGGCTTCTGCAGAACAGCGGACAAATAAACCTCCGACTTTCCCGCCCCATTTACCCTCTCCCCGACAACATATTTCAATTTCTTATACCCAAATCGCTCAATCACACGGGTCAAATTTTTCTTCTTTTCCTCACTAGTACAAAGAAAGTTATCCAACCAAAACAATCCACCAGCTCTTAAAATCCGATCAATATCAAACATCAAGAACTCCAATTTTTCAGCTCGACCTCCAACATCCAGTCCATTTGCAGCACGAATCAAATCAAATGCATTGTCGTAAAAGGGGAATCTATGATCCAAACTTAGGTAAAGAGGGAAAAGCCCTCTTGCTGCAATGAACTCACTAAAAGGAGCATCAATATTTAGTGTGGCAGTTATTATAGTGATATTTCTCTCAGCCATTCGAGCAGCAAAAGTACCAGATCCACCACCAATATCAAATCCGATTCGAATCCCACTTCCTAAACTCAATACATCATCGATCAAGAAATCGTTTTTCCCCCTAACTTTAACAAATTTCTGACTTTCATACCCATTACTAGCTAGATCAAAGCAACCAGCACAATCCCTATTCAATTTCTTACTATTTAAACACAAGAAATTCTTGCAACCAAGACCACTCCAACTAAAAATCTTTTCACTAACATTTTTCCATAAAGAAATGGGAAAAGGTTGAAGATTCACCTTAGGAATGCTCTTGACAAAGCATCTCCTTCTGGGCAGAGGCTCACACCCATTCAAGATCACCTTCTGGGCAAGACTCCAATCATCAGGGCAAGCCCCATTGACTTTATAATTCATATAATTAGACAACAAATCCATTGATTTCTCACAAGAATGACCCACAGATGCCACCATTTCAGTGATCCCAGTTCTCGAATCTTTCCCCAGCGGAAGCTGATGGCGTGTGAGGAACAATTTGAGCTCGGCTGCTACATTGGGTCGTGAAAGATCGATTGTTTCGTAGCCGAGGAGCTGTTTTTCCATCTGGGCAAGTTTCTTTTGGGAAGATTCGATTTCGCGGAGGATTAAGGAAACTTGTTCAGAGATTAAGGAGATGTTCTTGTGGGGGTGGTGAATTGAGGGGATCCCGACGTGGTGGTGGTTGGATGGTGTGTAGGTGAAGGCGTAGAGGGCAAAAAGATTGGTAGTGATGACGGAGAAGAGCATTAGGAGGTTGACGGCGGAGGAACAGAGGGTGGCGCGTTTGAATCTCGCCGTTCCTTCTCCGATTTTCAGTGATACAGAGCCCATTCTCTCTCTCTCTCTCTCTCTCTCTCTCTACAGAAGTAAAGTGTGTGTTTAAGACAGCAAGCAATAATAAGAAACTTGTGATCTGAAGCTTGTCGGCGGGATTAAGGGAATAAATATTGACCCCTCATCAAGTTTGGTTAGTTTAAGATCAACCCATAATAGATTGTTTTTATCATACTAGCCCTTTGTAGATTTTTGTTTTTGCAAATTCACTTTAATGTTTTTATCAAGCAATTGATGAACGAACGATGTCGAGCAGACTTGAAATTCGTAGTTGAGAAAGGGGATTCAGCTCGTTAAGATGTTACGGTTACCACTTTTTGAAGTGTAACTCAATGTTTATTCTCCGTTATCATCTCTAATAAGTTCCATTCGTATATAGTATAATGCACGACTTCAATTTTAGCATTAGCACTGGTATTACTCTTCATGTAGCCAAGCGGATGAATATGATCTAATGTAATAAATGACTAGAATATTCTCTATCTTTTATAACATAATAAAAATATAAATCTAAAAACAATTGAGTTAAAATAAAGTATTGCCTATTTTACCTTATTTATAGCTGATTATTGGATCATGTAATTTGTGAATTGTGGGTCATCTTAGCGAGCATCGCTCTAACTCTAAGTGCTTCAAATGAGTGATAATATTATGGTATGGAATAATAATTTCTATGAGATATTGGCAATGAATGATAAATAATTTATTTATTTATATGTGTTACATTTGCGTATATTCGTTGCTTCGATGTTCAGCCTTAGAAAATGACAATTATGATTTTTCTTATTCGAGAAGTGTTGCAATTAAGGATAAACAACTCAAATGTAGATCAATAAGATAGATTCAAGTTGGTGCCAATAATATTTAACTGGGATATATGAGTCGCATAATTAAGTTACAATGAATGTCTAGAACAAATGAAAGGAAACAAAATAACGGAAGGGACACTTGAAACAAATGGAAACATTTAGGGGCCACTAAGAAGTTTGGTAAAACCAAAAGGGGAATATTTGAATCAACTTGTTGGATTGGTAAGAGAGAGAGAGAGATCTCAAAGAAGACCAATAATGAAGTAGGTCCCACATTCTAAGGCTTTATTTTTTCACAATAATATTTAATATTTCGTTTCTCAAATTTAATTTATTTTGTAATTATTTTTGCTTTGGTTTCTTAGAAAAAGAATAACAAAGACAAAAGGACCAATCTTTTCTAGGGAACTTAAGTGTAGGAGAGAGAAGCACTATATTAGCATTTGGAATCTCAACCCTCCTCGTCCTGTTTACACATTCTCTTTTAAATTAAAGATTATTTTTTATATTCATCTTTAAAATTTATTCTAATTTCATAAGTTTTTATTTTTATAGTTTTTTTTTAAGTATTTCTTTTGTCCCAAATTGAATGATCTTTTCGTTTCAAAATAAATGACCTTTTGAGATTTTCTTTGAAAAAAACTTTGTTTTTAAATGATATTTTTTTATTTTTTATAAATTAAAAGTTTGAAAGTTAATATCAAAAATATTTATCATCTTTTTCTATGAAAAATAATATTTCCAAAATAATTATTTACTTTGAAAGAAACGAAGGGAGTAATTATAGTCAAAATGTAGAAAATCTGTAGGAATATGATTAGTAATAAAATAAAATACGATGGATAAATTATTATCTATGAAATATCTTTATTATACATTTGAACTGATAATGATAATGCACAATGGGCTTGCCCGGCCCGACAAACCAAGAGGCGGTGGAATAGGCGTATCCGCCCGGTCTGTTCTTTTTTGTATGCGGGTCAAGCCTGCTTTGGCCCGCCTCTCCTGGTTTCCGGCCTGCCCCGTTAGCCCGTTATTCCTAGGTTGGCGGATATCGGAGATTTTTCTTTGTTTTTGTTTTTTTTATTCCAAAAAATGCAAGAACTTTTAAAAAATATAAAATGCCTATATTTTATCTTTCTCCGTCACGAAATGTCAAAAAATTTTGAAGTTTGTCTTGGACATAAATGCAAATCTAATCATCCTATTAAAATTTTAAAAATTGTTATTGATAAATAAATTAATTATTTATCAATAACAATTTTTAAAATTTCAATAGGATGATTAGATTTGCATTTATGTCCAAGTCAAACTTCAAAATTTTTGTTGACTTGGACATTTAGATTGGGACGGAGGTAGTATTAAATAATTTATAAAAATATGAAATTCCCTAAAACTTTAATCAAATAAAATATAAAAAGCATATTTGAAAGTTTTCTATCATTTATTTTGATGAGACTAAAGGGAGTATTTGTTTTTTTTTCTTATAGTTTTTAAGACGAAATAAACAGTGAGTTGGGGTGTGCCTAATTTAGTGTTCTCAAAATCAAATTTAGTGTTCTCAAAATCAGTGAACAAAATCTATAGTATAAATGAGAGCTGTGCCGTGAACAGTGCTATGAACAGCTTCATTCGCGGAAATCTCCATTTTGCCCTCACTGTTTTGTTCCTTTCCCGTTTTGCCCTCATAACTATCTATGTCATACGACATGGGTGGCCTTTTTTTTTTTTTTGGATATATAAAAAAAAAAAAAATCTCACGTGGCCTTGGACATGGACATGTGCTAGTATTAATATAAATCTGGAATAAAATTGGAATTCAAAATTTCAAATTCAAATTAATGAAAAAGTCCGTAGCCTAATTTTATACTCCCTCCGTCCCGATAGAAATCAAACAGTTACTGTTTACGCGTAAATTAAAAAAAATAATAATGAAAAAAGTGTTGTGAGTGTAAAAGTAAAATAGGAGAGAGAATGAGTAGAGGGAATAGTAAATTATAATGGTGTTGTGAGTTAGACATGTCCAAATAGAACCGGGAACCGACGGAACAGGCGGGTAGAGGCAGAAAGCAGGGAACGGGCGAGGCAGGGAACCGTCGGAGCCGGGAACCGAACGTAACCAGGAACCAGATTGAAACAGTTCGAATACGAATCCACCATATTGGGAACCGGGGAACCGACAGAACCGGCGGAATCGAGAACCGAAACCGGGAACCGACGATTGATCATGGTAAGTTAAATGTAATATTTAGCATTTATTTAGTATTTATACTTGTAGTGTAGTGTTGTTTTATTTAAATTAGACTAGAATTTAGATAAATGTTGTAATATTTAGCGTTTTTACTGTCTTAAGAGGTTTGAATTTTAAAAAAAAAAGTTAGATGATGATGGAACCGGTGGAACCGTTGGAACCGGAACCGGCGGAACCGTTGAAACCGGAACCGGCGGATAGAATCGGGAACCGAAAACCGGATTAATATGATTCGAATACGGTTCCGACTATTTGAAAACCGGGAACCGGCGGTTCCGGAACCGGAAACCGGAATCGAAACCGTTTGGATATGTCTATTGTGAGTATTAAAATAATGTAGGAGAGAGAATGAGTGGAGGGAATAGTAAAGATTCTTTGCTATTTTAAAAAGTGTGTGATTTATAACGGACGTCCAACAAAGAAAGTGTGTGATTTATAGCGGGACGGAGGGAGTATAATATATTGTCAATTACATTAGGAATGTATATATTTGTAAATGTCAAAATACACACACAAAAAAATGAATTTTAATTTGGGCGGGTTAACGTGTGGCTGGTTTGAACTTAGACATGGCTAAATTCTGATTCCGGTACGGTTATTATGGTTCCGACCTGTTGAGTATGAGTCTGAAAAATAAATGAGGAATCGGAATCGAACCGTGAGATGCACAGATACGGGCACGGGTCCGACGAATACGGGTACACGATTTTCACGGGTCCATTTCAGAAGAAGCAAACAGAAAAGTAAGTCTATTCTGACGGGTCAAATCCGGGTACGGTTCCACGGATTCGTACGGGTATGGGTCGGCCATGTGTTACGGTAATATTCAAAATTTCTGGCGAATCTGACGCGGTTCGTGACACAGGTCTCACGGGTACGGTTCCACGGGTCGTAACGGGTACGGTTTCACGGGTTGGATCCGCCGGATCACTGGTTTTGAGAAAGCATAACCGGATTCGAACCGCCAATTGTACGGTACGGGTCTAACAGTTCACGGGTCTTACACGATTTCGATTCTGACGGATCAAATTCGGATACGATTTTATGGGTCCGTACAAGTACGGATCGGCCATATCTAATTTTAACGGGCCTTGGGTTAACTATTTAAATATGGATACACCATTTTTAGAACCGAAAATCGGTGATTGGGGATCCGAGAACCGTGAACCACAAAATCATGACTTTGAAATATATTAATTACTTAACTATTTTCAATTAAATTGTATTTTAAAAATTTTATGTAAATAATTAAAATCACGCATGAGTGTAATCCCGAGTCCCTATTTTGAGGGGTGGGGGAGAGAAATTATTACATACTTCCTTCGTCCCATAGTAATATGTAGGGGTGAGCAAAAAAAATCGTTAACACCGTTAACACCATTAACATCGAAAAATCAAATTCGAAAAAATCGAAATCGAACCATTTGGTTTGGTTTAGGTTTTAAAAGTTTAGAAACCGATATTTTCGATTTGGTTTAGGTTTTAAAAATTTAGAAACCGATAAGAAATCGTTAACACCGATAGTCAAAACTACGTCGTTTTATCTTATACTATATATATACTCCCTCCGTCCCAGTAATTAGTTCACCTTTTTTTGTTCGACACGCAAATTAAGGGTGGAGAAAATGTTGTGAGTGTAATAGTAAAATAGGAGAGAGAATGAGTGGAGGAAATAGTAAATTTGAAAAATGTTGTAGTGTAATAGTAAAATAGGAGAGAGAATGAGTGAGTGAAACAGTAAAAATTCTTTGCCAAAAAAGGAAAGGTGAAGCTTTAAATGGGACACCCAAAATGGCAAAAGGTGAAGTTATTAATGGGACGGAGGGAATATTATTTTTCTACCTTTTATTTTCAGTTTTCCACGTTCAATGCCCTAGCTAAAGTCGACGAGACGACGGCGCTGCTACAACCAACCCTAGATCTCTCGTCTTCGCCTTCGCCTTCGCCGCAACCTAGATCCAGTCCACGCCTAAACCACAATAGGGAGTGTAGCGTTGTGAGAAAGAAATTCTGATTCTTTTCATTTTTTATGAGTCGCCACCTATATTATTTGATTGGAAACATAGAAAAACCATTTGAAAGAGATTTGAGTTCGGAGCTTAGGTTATGAAATGGGTAGGTTTAGAAGGCATCCATTTCACCCAATCCAGAGATCGGTCTTGCTAAAGAAAAGAGAGGTTTTTCAAAAGAAGAAGTAAAAAACGAATCCAAATACTACAAATAAATGTCCATTTGACGAGGTCAAACGGAATGTAGAATCGATTGCTTCGAGACCGTCTCCATGATTTGGAGAGGCTCTAGGCCGATCCTAGATTCTATGGACTTATACCACTCTAACAATCAATTAGAAGGAAGATTAGGAATTACCTTGCGTGAGGTGATTTGGGCGAGTTTCGACTCAAGTTTAGAGTCGACCCTTCACACGGACGAGCTTCGCCTTTGTCCTTGATTTGGAGGTTGATGCTTGTTTATCAACAAGGTTGACAAACAAACTATGATGTGAGTTTTAGGGTGATTTTGAGGGATTATTTCAGGGAAAGAAAACGACAAAATGTGTGTGTGTTGTGTAAATTCGCGGTTTGGGATTTTCGACCTCCCGACCTCTTGAGCCTTGGAAGTCACCAAGTATTTATAGAGGTTGGATATGAAGAAGTGGAGAGTTAAAAACCTATCAGATGGTTCTAGACCTCCTCTCCCATTGGTTGGCCGGAGAGATAAAGTTTTATCCGGAAAGAGGTTGAAATCGACGAGGAAGCCGTGCAATGCGAGAGGAGATATCTCGCGCGAGACACGCCATCTCGCGGCGAGATATTGCTCTGTGGACGGTTTTGTCCTTTCCTCGTTATCTCGTATGCGGTTTAGTCCCAAACTAACGGTAGTTAGTCAAAACTTTAACGAAACATGACGAAATGGTGGATTTCTACTTCTTGACTCAAGCGAGACTTAGAGTGGTATAAGTATGATCCGATGTGTTCGAGAATGGGGTGTCTCTGAGCCCCTCGGCGACAAGTCTTATGAAAGAAGTCATGTCGACGATAGAAAGACATCATTACGAACATCGGGATGGTCGTGCCGCACGTGCCTACGTATCTCTATCGGAGAATCGGACCATAACGTAGTTCGACTCCAAAACACGAAAAGGTTGCTTTAGGTATTTTGAAAAACGTTTTTTTTGAAAATCGAGGAGATTTTATTTATTGAAAAGGCAAATTCATTGAGGAATCAAATCAAGACCCAATTACGAATATACATGTCATGCGAAGATTCGCACATGTCGGGCTCGAACTGCGGGGAAATATGTTAGAAAACAAAGGCTCACCTGTCCGGTCCTGCGAGTCATGTCGGTTTTGTGACGATTCGCCTTTTGGGCTCCGAATCGGGCTTTTTCTTTGTTGGGGATGACGATTCACTGTTTGGGCGTTGAATCGGGCTTTTTGATGACGATCCACTGTTTGGGCGTTGGACCGGGCTTTTGATGACGATCCACCTGTTTGGGCGTTGGACCGAGCTTTTTGATGACGATCCACTGTTTGGGCGTTGGACCGGGCTTTTTCTTTGATGACGATCCACTGTTTGGGCGTTGGGCCGGGCTTTTGATGACGATCCACTGTTTGGGCGTTGACCGGGCTTTTCTTTGATGACGATCCACATGCGGGCGTTGGACCGGGCTTTTTCTTTGATGATTCACCTTTACGGGCTCGAATCATGTAAATTGGGTAGATCTTTGGACCACTCGGTTCTCGGGCGGCGGGTGCCGTGCAGGGCGATTGTGCGCATGTCACGTTTGACTCGTTAGTGACTTGCGGTACCGGTTTTCCACGTTTCCTTGCTAGTTTATCATTTCCAAGGGTAAATGTGTCAAAATTTTGAACTTTGACGTTGCGTAGACGCTTATTGTCGAGGACAATTTTGTCCTTTTCCGAGAAGGTTTATCTCGCGGCGGGATAAGATATACCGCGCGAGATATGTCTTGTCGGGGCATATAAACAGCAGCTCTAGCTCATTTTGAAAATATCTTTTCCAAAATTTCCCTCCCTAGCTCGAGCCAAGGTCTTTTCCTTTGTGATTTTTCGTGGATTTGCTTGGAGATTCTCCCTCCTAATCCATTCTCAATCCCTCCTTCCTCCACAATCCATGGCTCAAGGACAAAGGAATCCGATTTTGGGTAGCTATTTGTTAGGGAAGGATTACCCTCGCGATGATCTTACCTTTGATAGGCACGCCCACATCTCTACCGCATTGTCAGGGAGGGCTTGGTAAGAACTCTATCTTCACCTCTTGTTTCTTGTATTGCATTGATTTGAATCCCCTTTCCCTTGAATTCAAAAATTCCCTCAATGGCCTTTGTTCATGTTTGTGCTTAGAACTAGGTTCCCCTTGCATGCTTTAATTTTGTGCATTTCTTTGGATGTTTGTTGTTGCATTGTGTGCGTATGAGCCTCCTACACATCATGGATTGTAGGAGAGGTTGATTCGGATTATGATTGACATCCTTGGGCAAGCTTTTCTTGTACGCACGCCAAGTGTTCGATGAAATGCCCCAATGAAAAATTTCTTCTATTTCATTGATTTCTTGACATGGAATAATTTCTAACGTTGCCCTCTCTGTTTTTCCTCTGTTTTGCAGTCGTACAAGCCAATTAAGAACTGTCGGGGGAGTCCGAAAATGGCTAAGGCGGTTTGGGACAAGATCAAGGATCTTGATGGCGTTCGGGATATGGTGGCCCAAACGGGTCTTCTGACTTTTGTTGACAATCTTCGGGGAATAAGGCGGACCCCCCAAGTTCTCCAGGCTATTCGGGAGAGGTGGTGGGACACTACCCACACGGTCCATTTGCGCTTCGGGGAAGCGACTATGACTCCGGCCCGACTTTACGGCCATCACGGGATTGGAATTTATTGGCGATCCCTGCCGAAGTTTCCGAATTATAAGCCCGCGAATCCGGCCGCGTGGAGCGGTTGATTGGTTTCCCCCTAACAAGGTCAAGGGGTTTCTTCTTGAGTTGACTCCCCTCGTCGAGATTGAGGAGTATCTTTGAGAAGCCAAATATGCATCTTGATCGGTTGGTGAGGGGTGCCCTACAGTATATCCTTTACGAGACTATTTTTGCGAACCACTCTTCTACGGCCCGTCTTTCTCTGTTGCGTTTGTTGGTTGATGCGGATGAAGTGAGCGGCTATGGATTGGGGCTCGGCGGGGCGGCCTTACGCTACCACGCCATGGATGAGGCGTGTAGGCATACCAAGGATACTCTGTCGGGGTATTCTTATGCACAGGAGGTATGCTCTTTGATTACATTTTGTTTTACGTACGTATGCTCTATACGCATGTTCCTTGCGAATGCATTTCGTTTTCTTGTGCGAGATATGGGGCTACACTTGTCCTTGAAATTTGTATAGGTTTGAGTTGGAGAGCCGGGCCCCTTTGTTTCCGGATATCGGGAGGTGGAGCCACCCGAATCGGACCGTTGATGAGGAGGAGGACCGGGATTGGACTTTGACGGTGGCGGAGGCGCGGGCCATCTTGGACACCTTTGAGTATGAGAGGCGGGCCTGTATCCTTGGACCTGTTAGAGGCTGGAGGTGCATCGAGCTTGGGATGCTACCGGGATGCGAGAGGATCTTTGGCGTCTTTGGAGGGGACACCATGTATCTTGGTGGCGGGTCTTCCCGCGGCATGGCCGGGGTAGACTATCATACGGGGTGCCGGCGGATCCGCCGAGGTCGATGTATCCCACCCACTCTATTCCGGAGGATGATTATGCTAGTCTTTGGTGGGTGATGCGGCGACGGCTTGCGTGATCCCGGGGCTTCTTATGCGGAGTTTACGCCTCGGTTGATGGGTCCCCTCACGGTGGGGGATAGGCGATCACATGCTCGTGGCTCCGCCTGCCTTACCTTCGGGTTCTTCGGCCCCTAGCACTTCCTCTCGGGCTACAGGTTCTCTGCCTTTTGCCCCGGACTACGGCCCTACGAGCTACACGTATATGATGGGGAGCATGCCGATGATGGGGCACATCCCGTCTCTGATCGAGATTCCCGAGGTTACCGCCTCCCGGTGATGTCTCTTCGGTATGTTTACGTTTCTCGTATTCGTCCATATAAGTGTATATGTCCGACTTCATCGAGCATCTTCTTTTCTTTGATTGTCGGAGTCACCATATCCGCGGCCGATTACAACCGTGGAGCGACCAAGATGGGTGGGTTGATGGCTTTGGTGTCGGACTGTCAGAGAGGCATTCCCGAAGGCTTCTTCGGCGGCCTCGACGGTGGCCTCGGCTATGACCCCTACTTGCGGAGCCAAGAGGTCGAGGAGGGATGGTAGCCCCACGGTGGTGATGGCGGAGGTCTTTGGCGGCTCGAGCGACTTGATGGCGTGATCCCTCCCCTTTTCTTTATCGATTATACGTACATATTGGCCGTGTGGGCCCGGACAATTTTTTCTTTCTTTTAAATTTTTGTTAGGAACACATAGGTAGCACAAACAATGGTTTTTCTTAATCCTAATCCTAGGTCTAATTAGTTAGTTAATTAACTTTCTCGACTTTCCATGTTTTCGGAAATGGAATGGCCGTTAGGCCGCAATTTTGAGCACGAATATGGTGTTTTATTGCATGTTATGAATTGTACACGCGAGGTTTTCGAGACTTGCTTCGTCAAGTCGGGGCTAGATTCTTTGTTTGAGTAGAGCTGCTGTTGCTTTGCCGTAGGGATATCTCGCGCGAGATAAGGTGTCTCGCACGAGACACGCTACCCAGGCGAAATCTCTTCCTTTTCGAACGGGATTTTGACGGTTTTCCCTATAAAATCACCACGTAGTCCGGCCCGGATAACTTATTCTAGCCTTTCAAACTCTAGAGATATCTGTTAGGGTGAAACTCTTGTCTTCTTCTTCAACCACGTGATCCATGGCTTCCAAGGAGATTGCCCCAGCGTCCATGATTGTCGATGATTTTTCTTTGTCCTACTGAAGTGATTGCCTCTTTCAAGCAAGCATCAAGGGATTTTGTAAGGTCGTTTCGCAACCGGTCTCGCAATAAGTTTATCGCGAGAATTCGGATTTAGAATTCTTTTCACTTTGAAGAACCTCAATAGGGATTGGAAGTTATTGCGGGGTCTTTGCTCGATTTTGGGATCCCTCTATTCATCTTTTCAATTTTTCTTTGAATGAGATGGTGCCTACAGTGGAGGAATTCGCCATTATCTTGGATATGCCTTTGGTGGTAAGATTCTTGTTCCTAAGTATCATAGGAATCATTCGGAGGCTTTGAGCGAATTGTTAGGGATCCCCCTTGATACTTGCTATGGGTTGGTTCGCATGAAGTGGGTTGATTGCTCTTCTTTTCCGGGACGCTTCGGCGGTGATTACGATGATGATGCTTTTCATGTCCATAAGCGGAACTTTCTGGCTCTTTCTCTTTTCGGAGATGTTTTGTTTACGTGCGGGGACGGCTTGGTCGATTCCCAGTTGGTGGAAGTTGTTACGCGAGGCTAGGAAACGTTCTAGGAACATTATTCCGCTAATCTTGGGTGAGACCCTTCATGGTCTTGATGAGCTGCATAGGGCGGCGTCATGACTCAAGGGAGTCCCCTTACATTGACTATTTGGCTTAGGGAGCATCTCAAGTTGATAGGTCCCCGTTGGAATATTCTCCTTTTACATATCATACGCGAAAGTTGTTGATCAAAGATCTTTCGGCGGATGAATGAAATTTGAGTTGATTGCGAAGACCGAAGCTGTCGATATTCTCTGGTGTCCACCTTATTGGAGGTTGAACAAGTATGTTGCCAATACCAAGGGTTTTGACGGGGTTGTTCTTCCGGGTTTGCGAGATTCCTCCTTTTACTTTCCCAAGCGGGTGCTCCGTCGGTTTGGTCGGCGGCGGGACACTTATCTTTTCGAAGGAGCTTCTCGTGTAGTGTCTTATATTGGTGTAGAGTTTGCGCAGGTGCTAGCTCAAGCATGGGGTGAAGGAACTAATCGGGACCGTTGGTCGAACCTTCGGACTTTTAATGCAAGCATCTTCTGTCGACAAATATTTGGATTGGTTCCTCCATACGGTCATCCTAGTGCGAGAGAAGATTGATGATTTGCGGCTTTCCTTGCTAAGAGATTCTTTTGTAGCTAGCGGTATCTTGCGAAGGAGCGAGGCTCGGTCGATCCTGCTAATGTGCGGCGATCCAACTCAGGATTTTCTTGATGGGGATTGGTACGAGAGGCGAGGCAAGGGGATGCCTGGAAAGACGCAAGCTTTGGATAGGCCTCATGTCTTCAAGAGATTGTCGGAATCTGTCTTTGATCGTCTCGACTCTGTTTTTGACCGTCTCGAGGGATGTTCTGCTTTGAGAGGCTCAAAGCGCAAGGAGGATCACGACAACGGTGGAGACCATGTCCGCCGGCCAACCAAGTTAATGAAAGGCTAGATCTTTAGGAGTACCAAGAGATTGCTTTGATAGATCAATTGTTTCTGCTTTATTATTATTGTTTTTTTCAAGTTTGTTAGCTTAGCAAATTAGTCGTTGTGGTTAGGATTTCCCTATTGTCATTAATGAAACGCATTTGATTAATAAAAGGGACAACTTTGATTTATTTATTTAATTAGACCGAACCCGAAGGCTGCCTACGTAGGCTACGTTCCTCTTTTACAGCAATTAAACAAGAGGCTCAGGTCCAACGTAGTTCATTTTTAAGAAAAGGACAAAATACGGCTCCAGGCCGTGGAGTAATCTCGCGCGAGATAAGGCCCCCTTTTTTTTTTTATGCACACCCTTTCTTTTGCCTAGACCGCCCCTTCGGGTTTTCAATCTAGCGGGCTTCTTTTCTTGTGCTAGCTCTAATTTTTGCCTAGGTCGTCCTTTTCCGAGATTTTCAACCTAGCGAGCGATTTCTTTTAGGGGGCCAAGTCACGCGAAGTACTTCTTGCGCTTGTCCATGTTGGCCAGAAGCTTCGGTAGTTGATCTCCGTCTAAGTCTACCAGTGAAGGGCTCCCGAGAGAATATCTTCTTCGCAATGTAGGGTCCTATCCACCTTGGTCCCCACTTGCCTAACGGGTTGAAAGGTCGGGACGATGCTCACGGAGCACCGGGTCGCCTACTACGATGTTCCTTGTCTTGACCTTTTTGTTGAAAGCTCTTGCCATTCTTCTTTGGTAAGCTTGAGTGTGTTCGGCCGCTTTCAACCTTCTTTCGTCCAACAGGGCTAGCTCTTCGTATCTGCTTTCTAGCCAGTCGACTTCATTCACTTGGTTTTCTAGGAGAACTCTTAGTGATGGTATTTCCAATTCTATCGGTAAGACAGCCTCCATCCCGAATGTGAGGGCGTAGGGAGTTTCTCCTGTAGGCTGTTCGGACCGAAGTGCGGTACCCCCATAGTGCGAATGGTAGCTTGTCGGGCCGGTCTTTTCCGGTGGCTGCCATTTTTCGATGATAGTCTCGATTGTTTTGTTCGCGGCTTCAAGCTGCTCCGTTTGTTTGAGGCCTATAAGGAGACGACTTGTGTCTCGTGATTTTGTACTCGGTCAGTAGGCGATCGGTTTCCTTTTCGAAGTGTGACCCATTATCGGATATCATCTCTTGTGGAACCCCATATCGGCAGATGATGTTGTGCTTGATGAATTACGCAACCTTTCGGCATTGAGAACTTTGTAGGAGGCGGCCTCGACCCATTTAGTGAAATAGTCGATGGCTACTAGGACGAACTTGAGTGTCCGTTGGCTCTAGCGGGTGTGATCTTTCCAATCACGTCTATTCCCCATGTAGAGAACGGCCAAGGTGAAGTCATTGGGTACAGCAAGGAAGGCGGTGCATCTTGAAGATTGGCGTGTATCGACACTTGTGGCACTTCTTGACCATTTTGGTACGGTCGGCTTCCATGGTCGGCCAAAAGTACCCTTGTCGATGATCTTTTTGGCGAGCATGTTTCCGCTCATGTGGGTTCCACATATGCCTTGATGAACATGGTCCATTATTTCTGGGCCTCTTCCTCGGTGGCGCAAGGAGGTTTCCTTGGGAATGTTTCTTGAATAAACGGCCGGCGGTGATGACGTAATTGGCGGCCAACCTCTTAAGGGCGACTGAGTCTTCGGAGTGCGTCTCGGGTGGTATGGTTCCATCTAGGATGAAATACCAAATGTCGTGGTACCATGGTTTCCCTTCGGAGTTTTCAACGGCGGCACCTTTGGATAACCATTTGTCTTTGCGGTCGTGAAGATCTATAACGGCGCGGTATGCGGGAGTTGCACGCCGTGTTATCTTGAAGGGTTTAAGCGCTTTTCCTTTAGGGATTTCGACCAAAGAAGCAAGTGTGGCTAATGCGTCCATGGCCGATTTTTGTCTACGGGGAGATAGTGGAATGAGACATCCTGAAATTGTTGCGCCAATTCTTGGAGGTGGGCCTTTGTATCTTTGAAGGGTTGGATCTTGGACCCTCCACTTCTTCAATGTCGATTGATGATCAATTGGGAATCCCCGAATACCTCGAGTTCGATCACGTTGCGTTCTAGGGCTGCCTCAAGCCCGTATGCAAGCCTCGTGATTCTGCGGTATTGTTGGTGGCGTCGAAAGTCAAGGCGTGCTTTGCTAGTGGAGTGTAGATGTCGTTAGGGTCTACCAATAACATTCCGATGCCAAACCCTCTCTTGTTGGCTGCGCCATCGAAAAATAATTGCCACTTATTTTCTTCTATGCTTAGAATGTCCTCATCGGGAATCGCGGGTCTTCCCCCTTCACTTCGTCGCAAGGAAATTCGGCCAGCGATCTGCGAATACACTCCCTCGACGGTTTACGAGTGACGTAAGTGATATCATACCCCGCGAGCATGAAGTACCATTTGGCTAGTCTCGAAGACAAATTTGATTTGTCTAGGATATATTTCGGTGGATCCATCTTTGCGATGAGACGGATTTGGAAAGGCTTCCATATAGTGCTTTAGCCTTTGTGATACCCGAGACGAGAGCGGCGCATGACTTGTCGAGTGGAGAGTAGTTGATTTCTTTGCCTTGGAATCTGCGGTGACAAAGTAGATGGCATTTTACGTGTGCGAAGGTTTGTTCTTGAGCAAGCATAGCCCCAATGCGTTGTACGTGATTGTGAGGTACAACTTGAGGGCTTCTCCTTGTGTGGTGGAACCCGGGATAGGTGGGGAAGTCAAGTAGTGCTTAACTTCCTCGAATGCTTCTTGACATTCTTCGGTCCACTCTTGAGGTGCGTTTTTCTTAAGCGGCTTAAAGATGGGGTCGCACATTGTAGTCGATTGATTAATGAATCGGCGATATATTGGAGTCTGCCCATGAATCCCTTTACTTCTTTACGTGTCTGGGTGGAGGCATGTACGTAATGGCCTTTATCTTGGCGGGATGCGCTTCTATGCCGCGTTACGTGACCATGTATCCCAAGACTTTCCCTTTGACTACTCCGAATGAGCATTTGGCGGGGTTGAGTCTCATTTTGTCTTTGTCTCGGTCGATTGAAGAATTTTTGAGATCTACGAAGTGTTGGCCATCTGTCCCCTTCGAGTGGATAATCATGTCGTCCACATACACCTCTATTTCTTTATGGATCATGTCGTGGAATAGTGTCGTATTTGCTCTACGATAGGTAGCCCCGGCGTTCTTGAGGCCAAACGGCATGACCGTATAGCGAACGTTCCCGAGGTGTGGTGAATCTTTGTTTTGTCTTTGGTCCTCTTACGCCATGAGGATTTGGTTATACCACTGCGAACCCGTCGACGAATGAGCGGACCTCGTACGGCTTTGTGGCATCGACCAACATGTCTATGTTTGGTAGTGGGAAGTCATCTTTAGGGGATGCCTTGTTCAAGTCTACGAAATCAACACGGACTCGTATTTTCCCGTTCGACTTGGCTACTTGCACCGTGTTTGCTAACCATTCCGGATATTCAATCACTTTGATGAACCCTACATTCAAGAGTTTCATGATTTCTTCTTTCACTTGCATTGACCATTAGGCTTGATTACGCGTAGTTTACGCTTGGCGGCTTGGCGTTGGGTAGCGGTGGTATCTTGTGTTCTACAGCGGCGATTCAACCCGGGCATATCTTTGTAGGACCAAGCGAATACGTCGACATATTCTACGAGGAGGCTGGGTCAAGGTTTCTCTGTCTTCCCCCTTGAAGAAGGCTGCCGATCTTTGTTTCTCTGGGGTCTTCCGTCGTCCCAAGATTAACCGTTTGCATTTCCTCGTCGTCAACGGGGCCATTCTTTCCACAACGACCTACTTGCTTAGCTAATTCTTTTAAGATTTGTTCGTTATCTTGATCTATCTCATCGTATGATTCATTATTAACGTGTTCGTTATATTGATTATTATTAGTTAATTCATCATTTACAATGTTAGCAATCTCGGGGTACTCGGAAAGATCAAAGTTTTCATTAAGGAAGTAAGGGAATACATGTTCGGCCACCGCCTCGATTTCCTCTTGAGTGAGTTCATCGGAGGTGGAGCACGCTTCTAATGTAAAAGTTGTAGGGCCTATCTTCTGCGAGGGTGGGGAGTGCAACCAAGCTCTTTGATCATGAAGTTTTCATCAACAAGCGGTCCTCCGGTGACGTGCCGGTTTAGAATTGGCTCATCACATTTACGTATTAGTCTTGTGTAGTCGGTAGTTGGAGCGTCCCCCTTGGATATTGCATGAATTCGTTGTCTTCTAACCGGCGCGGAGTCTTGGAAGCTGTCGCGGCATGTCTTCTCCCAACACAAAGTCCCATTCGCTTGTCATTTACGCCTTCGTGCCCCACAAATCATTAGGGATCGGTGGGATGGATTACATTTCATACGGAGAAGCATCGCGATGTGAAGATTTCAAAGCCCGGTTGGCGCTTTCCTTTATCATCGATCCATGGTTACGAAAAGATAAAGTAGGGAATACTTTCCCCTTCTCGAACAAAGTAGCCATTGAGTGTCCTTCGATATGGTTTGAGGTTGCAATCCTTGGACTTTTGGTCGTTGCAGCCTTTGTACGAGGTTCCTTCCCACTTGATTTGAGTGAAACCCCACTCTTCCACGTCATCTTCATCGTGGATGGAGATGTCGTATCCTAGTCCATGCTTTGTGTGAGGCGGGGGGACCGGTGGTGGTTCCGTTATTCCTTGTAAGTGCTTTCCAAGCCCCAATCCAGGAAAGTACCCTTTTGCTAGCATCATTCTCCAGACAGGAAGGCTTAGGAAAACCTAAGTGCCTTTGAGTAGTCGTTCTCGTTGTAAATGTGTATGACATTCACAGTGCTTTCTTTCTCGATCTCAAAACACCGAACGGGAAATCGAAGTGCTATGTTGTACTTCGAGGATAGGACTAGCAGTGACCATCTCTCCGTGTATGGTGACTATCGTGTTGTTGTGTCGAACTTGATGCATTGGTGCGGGGAGGAGGGTACACCCACATGTCGTGTAGCCAAGGGCGACCAAGCAGCAAGTTGAAGGATGTCGGGATGTCGATGACTTGAAATTCGATGCTCATAGTGACTTGCCCCATTTCTACAGGTATTACAACTGATCCCAGAGCGGTTCTAGCAGTACAGTCGTACCCCCTTACAGTATGCCCGGATGGCTTGAGGTCTTTGTGGGTGAGGCCTAATGATGATAAGGCTTTCTTCGGGAGGACATTCACTACAAAAAAAGATATTTTTAGGGACTAGGTTTTTTGAGTCGGACAAAGTAAATAGTCCCTATTACCTGTTAAATAAGACTGTTGCAAAAATCCTAATTAATTTAAAATTTGGGGACGACAATTGAAGTCCTTAATTTTAATTTTACGATTTTAACAAAAACTATTAAATTAAATAATGAAAAAAGACTTCCCCTAAAACCCACGTTCCCTCTCCCTCTCCCTCTCCCTCTCCCTCGTCTACTCTTTGATTAACACGCCGCCGACTCCATCGGTTTCTCTCTTCATCGGCGGAACAGGTAACCACCCTGCCTCCATCTTTTTCTCTCATCTCCCTCTCCCTCTCCCTCGTCTACTCTGATTAACATGCCGTCTCCATCGTTTTCTCTCTACAACGGCAAAACAGGTAACCACGCCGACTCCATCAACAGGTCAGTAGGTTTTAATCTACTACTGTAAACCCTAGCGAATTGATTTCTTCCTCTTTGTGGCTGTTAGGTGACTTCTTATTCGCGTAATTTTGCTCTGGTACTGTTCGTGTATTGTCCTGTCGGCGTAATTTTGTACTCAGTTGGGGTAATCTTCGAGTGACGCATCTAGGTAATCTATCTCTCTTTGTCTTCTTTTGCTACTGATGTTTATCGATTTGTATATGTATATTTTTGAAGGCTTGATTATCGCACTTGGGATGGGATTCTGAGGAGATCTCGGTATTATTCAAATGCTTTGCTCAACCTTCGATATAGAAGAATGTTATTATACCAGAATAAGTAAGTTGTGCACGATCTCAAGACCATATCATTTGACTTCTCTATAGTACCCATTGAAATCACGGGACTAAAAGCCACGCCTCCTTCGAGCTTATTGATTCATACACAGTTTTTTTTCTCGATGCCCTTTACTCCATATTGTTTTATGATCAACCGAAGCAAGCATGTACGTGTGTGTCTTGCAAGTAAAATTTATCTCGTTTTGTGTGTCGAAATTAACGCGTGTGCGTGCTCTGCAAGTGATGTTCGTGTGACTCTCGGTGTGTGCGTGGATGTGTTACAAGTAATGTTTGTGTGCCTGTGTGTCTGTTTCTGAAGCAATAATGTGTTTGTATTGTCTTTTGCTCCTTGGAAATTATGTTAGATGAATATGATTTGGACCTCGCCCGTGTGCGAAATAGAAGGCCTCGAGCCGCTCCAATTATTATGTTATCTCATTCTGCGTCCACAAATATGTCATCGGTATGCGTATATAATGCGGTTGAATGAACGATGATCTACTTTTACATAACCATTATTTTTGGATATGAATTTCTTAGTTTCTTCATTAGCGGCAACATTATGAGTCACAAGCTAGAATACGAGATCGGGTGGAAGGCATATATTGGATAAGCATACCACATGTAAGAAATTTTGATTGCATAAAACTGCTGCATTTTCTTTTTCATGTTTTTTCTTTCTTGGATTCTCGTTAAGTACATGAGTAAGTTTTGATCAATCGTGTGGTCTCGAGATTCTTATTTTGGGAAAGAACACTAATGCTTTAAAAGATATGCTATGTCCATTGCATCCAGTTGCAGATGTACTTTTTGGCCTCACGGGGGATTTAGGCTCAGGAAAAGAGGATTGGAATTATAAGTATGTGGGGTTCTTGGCTTCTTGCTGTGTTATGGAGTTACTCTTGGGTGACATGTTAGGTGGAATGCTATTCTGGAGTATGGACTAATGCAAAGACTGGAGGTTCCTCTTGGACTAGCGTTCCCAATTGGTCATTTCATTCTCTCTTTTTTTTTCATGTTTACACTAGCTTTTTTAGTGACGTCTGCCCACTTGGTATCATCTTTCCCCATAATCAATGTCGCAGTTGACTTGTCAATGTTTTTAAGGAGCATGCTTTATTTGTTTGCACATTGCTAGTACAATGGTGAAATTGCATTATGACTATTTCCTTATTCAGATATGTGACATTTATTTTGGGATTGATGAAAAAGGAAAGTATGACATTTATTATGGGACGGAGGGAGTACATTTATTAATAGAATTATTATTTTGTCTCTCTATGACGAGCTTTATGATAATTCCTTGTCTATTCCCCTTCCCATTTGAGTGTTATTCAGTAAAATGGTTCTTCCATAACGACCCCATTAGCGTTAAAATGGTTCTAGTGCATTTAGGATGACTTTCATATTCCTATAATACAGATAAACTAGGCGATGACATGAACAGTGGGAGTGACCTCTTCACTTTTTGTCTTTTTCAAAAGCATGTTCTGTTCTTGAGAACTGTTAACCTTCTCTACTTTAGCATAGTAAGATCAGAAGAAACTTAGTTCTTCAAACACAGCGCTATTAGTAATATCCCAAAAAGGTGCATCTGTCTTTAGTTTGATGTGAGAGGAGAAGGCTTCAAAACGAGTTCTGGGTATGGACACTTGTCAGTTTCAGGTATCATATATAACAGAAAAACATGTTTGTAGGACAAATGGTCGGTATTGCTTTATGTGATTATTTTGAGTATGTACTCTACCTTCTCCTCCATATCTGATATTCCAAAACAATTCTTGTTAGTGATGCTAGTGGTCATTGATATAAACAACCATGAATTTACCAGTTTGCAACCTCCATCCCAAAATGACCTTCTCGTTTGACTATTTATTTGAAGTTTTTAGTGATGTGTTTACTTTTCTAAGATTAACCTTGACAACTTTAGTAATCGAAGAGTACACATTTTTTTTTACAAGGATAATATGGAAAGTTTAATGGTTTTAGTCACTCAATTGGAAATGAGTTAACTTTTTTGGACAAACTGCTTTATGAGACGGTGGGAGTAGTTAGGGTAAACAAATGCAATAATCTAGACTATTCAAACTCATTCTTTCCCCGACTAGAATTCTGATATCATGTCAAGTTTACCACTGATTAAAAAAAAACTTAAAAACTGATAGATAGGGGTTCAACAACAATGGCGAGTGACAAATTTCTTTAATATAAACAAAGAGTATGTATCTATGGTAGAGATCCAGGTGTTTAATTTTCATTAGCACAAAGGGAATTAACAATTAAGAAATGTAGAAGATAGAAAGAGGGTTACTGTGGGGAAAATGAGTAAAGAATCAATCACCTTGTAGGTTTTGGTCGAGCCATTTAGACTGTTTAGTTCTGATGTGGCTTGCCCACCACCATGAATATTCAAAACGATTTTTGGATGTGTTTGATTACTTGTTAAATGGTCGGTATTGCTTTATGTGATTCATTGGCATGATATGCCTGATTTTTGGATGTGTTTCATGACTTCTCGTTTGTCTTTTATGGTTCTAGGATTTATGTTCTGATTTAATGCATGACTTCCTTCTTCGACTTCTTCCAC
Organism: Adenophora triphylla var. japonica; assembly: GCA_022495995.1. Lineage (NCBI taxonomy): Eukaryota > Viridiplantae > Streptophyta > Magnoliopsida > Asterales > Campanulaceae > Adenophora > Adenophora triphylla. Next base: position 849,517 of record JAFEMH010000210.1, on the reverse strand, counting down.
ATTTGGTAAACGAATAAGTCTTGCAGATTTTGACCTGTTAAGCAAATGTTGTTAGTCAGATGTACTGACAATTGGATATTATGACGATTGAAAGTACATGTGTAGTTTTACACTACCCTCTACCCTCTTACACAAAAATAAAAATAAAATAGTTATGGGATGGGAGTAACAAACAGGTAGCCTGCTGTACTTATTTCCTCAGCCAAAACTGATCTTGGTTTGATTAATCTTTACTGGTATTCTGCCCTAAGCAGATAAAAGAGGCTAAATGAAAGAGACTAGGTTGCCAAAATATATGGCTGAATTATGGGCTAATGTCACTAGTCTTGCACTAAACTCCAAGGGGTTTAATTTGAAATATTTTAAGAAATTAAAAAAATAAAATTTGTTTATTACTTTATGTGATAAATTTTTACTGGTATTGCTTTATGTGATTCATTGGCATGATATGCCTGATTTTTGGATGTGTTTCATTACTTCTCGTTTGTCTTGTATGGTTCTTGGATTTATGTTTTGATTTAATGCATGACTTCCTTCTTCGACTTCTCCCATATTGCATATTGCTTTGTTCTTCAGCTAGCTAACAAAACCGATCATTATTTTTCATGAAATAACAGATTTGGTTGAAGTTCCAGTCATTGTCTTTTCTTGAGATTCCTACAAGTTAGCTTCATCAATGTACGATTTTGTGAAAGATCGAGGGAGGGTGATGGAGGAATGATATCAGCAACAATGTTTTGGGGGAGCACGTTCCACGTATGCAATATGCAATATGGATGATTTTGACTTACTTAGAGAATAGTTTTAGATCAAATTATTTTAAAAGGAGTATTGAATCCTTCTATTTCATCTACCTTAATTATTAGGTAACAGTTAACTTTTCATTTAGATGATGTGGTTGATTAAATTTAGTTAATGTATTACTTTCTTATTGTCAGGTCCTTTTGATATATTTACAATTATAATTTGATATATTTACAAGTATAATGTATGCATGTGTATATATATAATTAGTAGATTAGTAGTGTTTGATAATTAATGGTAAGTATTCACATTTTGACACCAAATTTTATTTGGGTCGTCTATATCCGACCTAATTACTTTCCCACAAAAAATGTGATTTTGGCGCAAAAATATATTTGGGTCGGGCGATAGGGTCCCTAATAATTTCCCTAAAAAAAAAAAGGCGCCAAATATTATTTGGGTCGGCAATCTCGTCCCTAACAACGGGTCCCAAAAACTTTTTGGCTCCAAAAAATTCCCGGAAAAAAAAAAGAAATTACTTTTTATTAGGGTCGGCTAAATCCCGTCCTAAATAAGTATTTGAGACGGTGACGGGGGTCCTAAAACTTTTAGAGTCGCATGTTATTTAGGACCCTCGTTTCCCGACCTAAAGGCCGTCCTAAATAGTATTAGGGACGGCAAAATGATCATTTGGGACGGTAAAGTGCCGACCCTAATACCACTGTTTCTTGTAGTGATTGATTGCAGAACCATTGTCGACCAAAATGCGTGGCATTCGGTACCCATTCACCTTAGCAGTTATGTAAAGGGCCTCATGATGATTGTTCCCATAGGATGGGAGGTCCAAGTCAGTGAAAGTGATGACGTTGCCAAACTGCACTTGGCCAATCATTTGAGTGAGCTCTTCGGGTGTTGCTTCTGAGGAAATGGTCATTTGAGCCAATGCCTTTTTCAACATCTCACGGTGCTTGTGAGATGCTCCTATGAGATCCCAAACCGAGATATTTGCTTGTGTCTTTTTCAATTGAGTTAAGAGAGGGTCCTCCGGTTCACTTGGCGATGAGGCTTTAGCTTGTTTTGGAGGATTTTCATCCCTTGGGTCTTTGTTGGTGATCACACGACCGGATCGTGTGAGTAGGTTGACTGTTTTAGACCCTTTTCCCTTTTGTTCTAAGATTTCCTCCCAAGACATCATATAACAGAAAGAAGATTCATTAAATTCAAGAGGGCTCTCGTCCACAATTGTGGCTAGACGAGTAGGGTCCTCAAAGCTACTTTCTATCTCTATTAAATTGACCTCATTGTTTGGCAAAGGATTAGTAACAACATTTGGTAACCCTATCTCTTTATCGTCAAACAAATCTTGGATGACGTCTTTCAAGTGGAAGCAAGAGTTGGTGTCGTGACCGGTGAAGTTGTGGTACTTGCAGAAGAGGTGATGAGCATGGTTGGCAGAAAGATCTTTCTTTGGAGGTCCACCCTCTCTTGGTTTGATTTTCCCGTTCTTGATAAGCACTTCGAAGAGTTCTTCTTGGGTGATTCCTTCAAGCTTGTCATAATGTCTATCCTTCTTCTTCTTTTGTGGTGGAGGTACTGCAGAGTATTTACCATTTCCGGGATGATTGAAAACAATGGCGTTGACAGACGTATCCTTAGGATTGGAGGAGGAAGAAGAGCTCTTGTTGTAACGGAATCCACTTTCTTTCTTGACTTCCCTTTTCTGTTTGATGAGGTCGTCTAACCGTATGCCCGACTTGTGAAGTTCGGCGAAGCTAGGAAAATAGTTTCCGGCTAGCTTGTCTTGGATATTCCTCTCTAAGGCATTGTATGAGGATGTGAATTTGCTCTGCCTAGAAATTTGGGCCTATCAACAATTTCGGTTAGCTTGGTTCTCCACCTTTTAACAAAATCTCGTGAAGGACTCGCTTTGGAAGCCGCTTGGTTTGCTCAAGATCCCTTCTAGTGGTGCGATAAGTGGAGTTGTCCTCGTATTGCTTTTGGAAAGTACAACTAGCGAGTGGCCGCCGAGTCTCGTAGAGAGTGGAAGGGTCATATACCAATCTCTTGCAGCACCATCGAGAGTTTGGGGAAAGCATTGGGCTAACAGATTGTCATCAACACCCATAGGTAGCATGGCCCAAGAGTAGGTCTCCAAATGTGATTTAGGACAGGTGGTGCCATTGAATTTCGCAATGTCGGGTGTCTTGTACTTTCTAGGAAGCTTTGACATGGACTGACGAAGGGTATCGTAATCAATAGAGAGCGAGGCTCCCTTACTCACATCAAGGGATGCAAGTTTCTTTTCTAGCATGGCCATGGTAAGGGGTTCATTCTTGCTTTCCCCCTTGCTTTCTTTCTTGGATGTGTAGCTTTCATTGTCGGATGAGGAAGATGATGAGCTAGATTCGTACCTCTTTTTCTTGCCTTTGCTTTTGCGGTGACCCTTGGCCCTTTTGGTGTATGACTCCTCTTCTCCGGAGGAAGAATCATTTTTCTTCTTCTTTTCTTTGTTGGCTAGTGCTGCCCTAAGCTCTTGAATTTCTTCCACGAGAGTGTGGATTTGGGAAGCTTGCACTTCTAGGCGATCATTGGCTTCTTCCGTAAGTTTGTGGTTGTTTTCGGACAGGGTCTCATTTCCCGGAATGTTGTCGATGTCGACATTGTGTTGGGAGTCTTGGAGTTGAGTAGCTTCGAAAACCGACGTAAGATATGCAGATATCGTGGATCTAGCCCCAACGAGTCGGAAGCGTGCTTAAATGGCTCGTGCTCAAATTCAGCAAACGAAGCATTATCCCGTGCGAGATAAGTAATCCCGCAGCGAGATAATCACACGGAAAGTCGATTTTTATTTATCCCTAATTTTTGGTCGGAACGGAAAGTCCGTTTTGAGGGGTTTCTAAGGCCTTTATCAGAACCTAACGACTAAGCAATCAATCCGATTTTTGTAAAACAAAGCCATGTAAGATTGTTTTTTGTTTTGAAGGATTATATGCACATTTTTCCTGAAGGGACATCCGAAAGGGACTTTTTCCGAAGGGACTTTTTCCGAAGGGACTTTTTCCGAATCCTTTCTTATTGTCAATTTTACATGGCTTTGTTTTGATCAAAAACAAGAAAAGATCACCGAGTCAAAACCGACCGGTCACGGAGTGATCCTAAAAAGTCAATCTACATGAGAATGTGGCGATGCAGGGCTGGAAGGCTAGGCTCCCCGCGATATGACAATCTAAGTGGATTGAATACGCGGAGTGGGATTGTCCAACTTCGGAGAGACCGGCGACTAGGTGGTTACCGTCATCCGTCCTTAGTGTGGGTCCCGGGTTTATAGAGGGTATGCAGTGCAATGACAGTTATAGTATGATGTGCGCGTGTGTGATAGTCAATCTATGTGATAGAGTAAAATAGGAAGTTTTTTTTTGAAAGTCAAAAGAGAAAACAGATAGTGGCCGCACCAAGTGGTTGCCTACGTTTCTCCCAATCTAGGAAGACTCAGGCCGTCGTAGTTCCACATAAAGAGAGATAAAGAGAGATAAATAATTTAATTTACAACTCCCGAATCCCCAATGGACCGGACTTTAATTAAATAAAACCCAATCACACGCAGTTCATAAATAATAATCAATTATTTAAGGAAAATAAAGGTCCGAGTTCTACACCTTAAGGGAGGCCTTAAGATGCAGGAACTCTGCAGATAATGAATCCTGGGATCCCCCTTGCATGTTCGGCTCTCGTCTTGGATTACGAGCGAAACAGGAGAAACCAAAAAACAACCAGACTGATAGCCCTATCTCGCGCGAGATAATGATATCTCGTGCGAGATATCTCCCATCTGAGAACAGAAAAATTCGAATTTTACAAAATAGATTGAAAAACCTCTCTTTTAATTTTGACGCAAGTTTAAGCCTCTTAATTTTCATTCCCCAGCGGAGTCGCCACTGTAGCGTTGTGAGAAAGAAATTCTGATTCTTTTTATTTTTTATGAGTCGCCACCTATATTATTTGATTGGAAACATAGAAAAACCATTTGAAAGAGATTTGAGTTCGGGGCTTAGGTTATGAAATGGGTAGGTTTAGAAGGCATCCATTTTACCCAATCCAGAGATCGGTCTTGCTAAAGAAAAGAGAGGTTTTTCAAAAGAAGAAGTAAAAAACGAATCCAAATACTACAAATAAAGGTCCATTTGACGAGGTCAAACGGAATGTAGAATCGATTGCTTCGAGACCGTCTCCATGATTTGGAGAGGCTCTAGGCCGATCCTAGATTCTATGGACTTATACCACTCTAACGATCAATTAGAAGGAAGATTAGGAATTACCTTGCGTGAGGTGATTTGAGCAGAGTTTCGACTCAAGTTTAGAGTCGACCCTTCACACGGACAGAGCTTCGCCTTGGTCCTTGATTTGGAGGTTGATGCTTGTTTATCAACAAGGTTGACAAACAAACTATGATGTGAGTTTTAGGGTGATTTTGAGGGATTATTTCAGGGAAAGAAAACGACAAAATGTGTGTGTGTTGTGTAAATTCGCGGTTTGGGATTTTCGACCTCCCGACCTCTTGAGCCTTGGAAGTCACCAAGTATTTATAGAGGTTGGATATGAAGAAGTGGAGAATTAAAACCCTATCAGATGGTTCTAGACCTCCTCTCCCATTGGTTGGCCGGAGAGATAAAGTTTTATCCCGGAAAGAGGTTGAAATCGACGAGGAACCGTCTGCTCGCACCTGCAGAGGGGAGATATCTCGCGCGAGACACGCCATATCGCGGCGAGATATTGCTCCCGTGGATGCTTTTGTCCTTTCCTCGTTATCTCGTATGCAGTTTAGTCCCAAACTAACGGTAGTTAGTCAAAACTTTAACGAAACATGACGAAATGGTGGATTTCTACTTCTTGACTCAAAACGAGACTTAGAGTGGTATAAGTATGATCCGATGTGTTCAGAATGGGGTGTCTACAGGGAGGCTGCCGTTGCATTCCCCAAAGTTCTTCGAGCCGTCCGTGGTTGAGGATTGATTGCAAGAGAAGCTAAAGAAGCTAGAGAAACATCGAAACTGGTAAAATATATTTGATTTATTTGGTATTTTTTTTAATGAGTTTGCTTTACTATTGACATATTCTATCATTTGTAATTTCAGATGAATTTGTAGGTGGACCAAAGTTCTTCGAGCCGTCCGTGATTGAGGATTGATTGAAAATTGGTATAGTTGGTATCTGATCTGCAACTTGGTTGCACTCTTCTGTTTTTTTACATGCAAAAACTGCTTGGTATCTGATCTGCAACTTGGTTACTTTTCTAAAATATATTTTTTGTGGTTTGGTCGTTGGTTGCACTCTTCTGTTTTGCATGCCTGTGTTCGTGGTTGAAAGCTTGAAACATTGTGATTAGCATTAATGATTGCGACACATGGTTAGAAGTTTATTTATATCTGATCTGCAACTTCAGTTGGGTTGGATGTGTAGGTTGAGTTGTCAAATTGTAGTCTTTTTCTTGACCCTTTATCAATGAAATCATCTGGATGAGAACTGACTTCAGTTGTGCTTGTTGTTGCTGCATGTTGTTGTAGTTCTGTTCTTCTTACATTGTTATTCTTCTTTGTTGTTGTTGCTACTTGCTGCTGTTGTTTTACATTTTTACCGTCTCAAAATGATTTTTTTTTCAATTATTCAGGAATTGTAGACTTTTTGAAGAGTTGAAGAGGTCTCTTTTGAAGTATTGAAGAAGAGAAGAATTTTACATTTATAATTCTCCTTATGTTTAACATGTGAATGGATGAATTTAAATTTTTAATATTTTGATTATCATTTCAAACATCATACTTTTAAGCATAATATGTAGTCTTACATATTACATATGGATGGATGGATGAATGTTATTTTTATATGTGTTGTTGTTGTTTTTTTTTTTTTTTTTGTTGTGTTGCTGAATGTCAAAATCTCATTTATATGGGCTGGTTCATATGCTTGGCCCAACAAAGCCCAACAAAAGTAATTGATGCCCAAACAAGGCCCATTAAAGCCCAACAATCCATTAAAACACCGAACCAAACCGATATCACACCGAAACCGGTAACACCGAACCATTAAGAAACCGAAGTTAATGGTTTCGATTTACATAAAACCGATAGTTATTGGTTTGGTGTCGGTTTTATCCTAAAATCGATCCAAACCGATTCGTGCTCACCCCTAATAATCCGTAAAAAGACTCCTTTTGGGCGTCCCACAATAATCTGCATTTTCCCAAAATGAAAATGGGACCCACTTCTCTCTATTCACAACACTTTTCAAATTTACTATTCTCTCCACTCATTCTCTCTCCTATTTTACTTTTATACTCATAACACATTACCTTTATCACCTTTTATCTTAATTTCCGCGCCGACACAAAAAGTACGTAAAATTGTGGGATGGAAGGAGTAGTATCTTTTCCCAGTGTTATTGAGAAGCTTTTAAATGTATATGTGGTGACTTAATTTATACTCTTTCCACATCAATATAATGTTAAACTTTACATGATTTAATTACATTTTTACTAAAAACTTATAAATAACTTAATTATTATCATGTTATTCTAAAAAGGATCAATAATTACATAACTAAAAATACTAAAAAATATTTATTTTTTGAGGATAAATATTTTTCATAAAATAAAATATTGGTCTGAAAAAAAAAATGCGAAAGTTATTATGGAAGTGAGTATTATTTCCTCGGTCTCATAATTATCTTTATTTTGATAAAAACTAAAAAATGAGATTAAAAGTATTAAATTATTTATAAATTTCAAGGCTTAAAAAAATGATCTACAATGTTTTCTTTTCTCGCCCTATAATTATGAGTTCTACTATTATTATAGTGTTCAAATCCGTTGCCATAAATGATGTACAAATTTTGCATATTTAATTTCCCCCTTTATTCCTAAAAAAAAAAAATAATAATAATAATAAATAAATCACCCCTTTATATCCAGTATTTTATTGTTAGGATCAAGATATTGCTTTGGAAAAAGGAGTAATTATGAGCCTTTCGAAACTAATGATTTTCTAATTTTTCATCATTTTACTTTGACATGGAAAATTAGTTGGCTTAAAATCTCATAATTTTTGCTTTCCTCTTTTAGTTAAATTATCATATTATATTATGGTAAAGTTCCTGATCCCTATAATTACATTTTTATGGCTTGAAACAGTGTCAATTCAGAAATTTTTTAAGGGGGTCATAATTATTTTTATTAGTGAAATGAGGCAAAAAAAAAAAAAGTATTTTTTTCTTCGAGACAAACAGGGGCCACGGCTCACATTAGACTCCACGTGGGTCCGCCGGTGGGTCGAAAGACTCGAAACTCGATTTTTTTGGTTATTCTAATCTATGAAATCGGTCTTTTTTATAAATTATACTCCTTTCCATCTGTATCTGTCTGATAATAAATGTCGTAATTATTGATTTTGTCAATATTTTTTTGAAAATGTGTTAATTTGTACAATAATAAAATTGCATCAAAAAAATTTCCTAACTAAGAAATGCAATACTTTCTTCATCCCACCATCCCACCTGAAAATACACAAAATTGGCATTTCATGAAAATTAAAAATAGTGTATACTCCCTCCGTCCCATGTGAATGGGCACCAACTTTTTGGGTGCGGAAATTAAGGAAAAGTAGGAAAGAGAAATAGGTGGAGGAGGTGTTTGTGAATATGAAGAATTAAATAGGAGAGAGAATGAGTGGGAGAAATAGTTAGGAGAGAGAATGTTGTGAGTGTAAAAGTGAAGTAGGAGAGAGAATGAGTGGAGGAAATAGTGAATATTCTTTTTCATTTTGGACAGTATCCATTCACATGGGACGTCCCAAAAAAAAGTGTCCATTCACGTGGGACGGAGGGAGTAGTTGAGTAAGTTTTTTGAGTATGAAAACTCATATAAAGAGATAAAGTGTGATAGGAAATACTCCTTCCGTTCCAAAATATTTGTCCCATTTGACTTTTTTGTTGAACTTTGACCACGAATTTATGGGAGATTAATCATGTTCATGAAATTCTAAAAGTTGTTGATAATATTATTAATGGTGAATCAATAGAAATTTTTAGAATTTCATGAACCTAATTAAATTATCATATATTTGTGGTCAAAGATCAACAAAAAAGTCAAATTGGACAAATATTTTGGAACGAAGGGAGTAGCTAGTAAATAGTTATTTTTAGTATGACAATTAGGTCCCACGATAAATAAAGAAGTATTAAAAAATTTTCGTTTTAAACACGTACCTTTTTAAATGAGACACCCAAAATGAAAATTTGTTTATTTTTGAATAAAATGGATAGAATAATTATTTTTGGAGAAATCAAAATAAAAATGTAACATTTATTTGGGACGGGAATAACAAAACTGAGGATTTGGAAAGGAGAAACAAATGGCCATGTAATTAACTCCATTAGACCATGTCCAAATGCCAAATGGTCCAAATGGTGGGTGAGCGAATTTTCGCTCAAATCTATTAGCGAAACTGTTTTGTTCAATTTCGTTCAATGTTTAAGCGAAAATGTGTGCGAATCCAAAACGTATTAAAAATTTATTTTTTAATTTTAATTTTCCCCAAACGATGTCGTTTATGCAATATATCAAAAAAGTTCATAATTTTTTTCGCCTATAAATAGAGTCTAATAATGTATAGGTTATTCACACATCTTATTTCCTACTTTCTCTCTTTAAGCTTAAGTTATAAAAAAAAAAAAAAACTGTTTAAATATTTTGGGACGGAGGGAGTATTCTTACTTCTTTTACTAACCCTCCCTTGGAACTGATAACACCAAAAAGTAGTTGCAAAAATAATGACACGTACTTGCAAATAACCTTCCCTAGCAAGCTGTTTTTACAATGTTTTAGGGTTTTCTTGGTGAGGCTCAGCGGGAGTGATCAAGAGCCTGAGTTTGGTCAAGTTGGGAAATCTGGCTGTCTTCAAGCAGTTCAAAGCATATTCAGATTACAAGAATCTGTTTTAAGAACAAGATACTGAATAGTTCTCAAATTAGACTCAGAAAGCTTAACTCTGCTGCCCTGATTGATCCCAACAGAAACATGAAATTTTGGACATAATACTGACATTGTGTGTCAGGATGTCCACAAATCTCTATTAACATATACATACAAGAAAACTTACCAAAGCGTCTACAGAGACATAAAAATCATCATTTCAAGATCCCCACCAACAAAAATGAGCGTTGATGTTCACTGCTGCAGAATTCAACTTGGTGATAAGAATCAAGTGAAGAGCAGTGCAGCTCCGAAAGTACAAATCTGTGATCAAGAAATTTGCAACTTTTGATTGGATTTTTTCCAGAAAAGAAAACTCAAGAAAAAGGAGAAAACAAACTATAAAATGAAACGGAAATGAAGTAAAAACTCGTACATGTATCGAGTAGAATGACGAAGGCAGAGCTCTTATCAATGTGGAACTGAATCTCCATGCACATAGTAATATAGTTTTGGCAAAAACCATATAGGTCACTGAACTATACAGTGATTTCAAATGTCGTCACCCGATTATTTTTTTAATTCTGGTCACTAAACTTGGGCATTTTTCAAATTTTGAACACTCTGTCCACTTTTTTGTTAGAAACCTAACGAAAGTCAGTCACATGAACTTTTTGTTAGAACCTAACGAAGTTAGTCATATGACTTCATGTGACTAACTTTCATTAGAACTCGTTAACCCATGTTAACTGCAGCCACCATCACTGCAAAGCCAACAGTAACACCAACACCACAACCACTACTACCACCGCCACCAAAACGAAAACCAAATTAACACCACCAATGAATCTGTACAAATCCTTTAACTGGAAATATATAATTCTTCTAACACAAGCCCACATACTAACAGACATCACACACTCAAACGCACACAAACTCCATGGATGCCCAACACCACAAGCACGGACACACAAACATTCCGAATAAAATCAAACCAAATTTGTACAAACCCATTTTCTAAAATCCACATTTATGAACAAAATCCAAAAAACTTGTCATTAAAAACAAACTTAAACACAACCCCAGGTGAATTGACAAAAATGGGTTTCTCTACTACCAATGGCGAATCCAAATCTGATAAAAATAGGTTTGTACAAATTGAAAAAGGGGGCTTGCATAATTCTGCTAATCATGAACAAAATCCAACTAATCAAACCTGGGTCTAAGCTTTGAAATAAATTAACGAAGTGTTGGAATTTTGAAGTTGGGTTTTCACTCTGAGTTGGGCTTGGAGTTTGAGGAGCAGTAGGGGAGGGATGGAGATGAAGGGGGGCAGATAAAGGGGGAGGGAGGGAGATGACGGGGACAGTGGGGGAGGAAAGGAAGAAGGGGGTGGAAGAGGGGGAAAAGGGATTGTGGCTTGCTGGGGACTGGGGAGTGGAGTGCTCCCCTAGGGTGGGCTGGGGTTAAAGATGAAAGGGTGGATATGTGGGGTGGAGAAAAAGTCCAAGATGAGGGTATAATTGTCATTTTCTATTTCAAATTTCTTTATCACATTTAGATTTTAAACATTGATATGGATCGGATCCGTTAAAATTCAATGAAAGTTAAGTCACGTGAGGTCCCATGACTAATTTTTCGTTAGATTTTTGCTAGGAAAGTGGGTGGACAGGGTGATCACATTTTAAAAAGTGCTCAAGTTCAGTGACCAAAATAAAAAAATAATAGTTGGGTGACTACATTTGAAATCACCCTATAGTTCAGTGACTAAAATATGGTTTTTGCCTACAGTTTTCCTACCACCTTTGGACATGATGCATTGAATTTTTGGGCCAAATACAAGAAGTAGAGCGTAAGTTTTAGGTCCTAAATTGAATATATCAACTACGACGAACGGGGAGGGGGTGAAATGAAGCCCTAACATTCTTTTTAATTTCCAGATCGACCCCCTTTCTATATCACAACTAGCATATAGATAATTAACTGTCTACCTTAAAAAATTTTGAAAATAACTCACTATCCCCAATTTTCGATTCATCACTATCAAAAATGATATAATTATTAAAAAAAAAGGTAATTACAATTTAAATTCTTCATAGATAAGAAGTTGTTATTATAAAATATATATATATATATATATATGAGTATATATATATATATATACTCCTCCGTCCCATAAAAGCATTACTTTCGTTACTTGTTGAGAACGGAAAATAAGGAATAATGTTATTAAAGTAGGAGTTGTGAGTGGGTAGGAGAGAGAATGATTGGAGAGAATAGTAAATTTGAAAAGTGTTGTGAGTATGACAAGTGGGTCCCATGAATAAAGAAGTATTAAAAAGTTTTCTTTTAAGGAAAGTGGGACTTTAAAGTGGGACGCCCAAAATAGCAAAATGGGTAAGGTTTTATGGGACAGAGGGAGTATATATTATCAATAATTTTTTTCATTCACTTATTATGCACACACCTCAGACACAAGTACTAGCAATAAGAAAACATAAGAGTATAAAAGAAAGTAGACAACAGCTCACCAGCACCAAGCTGAATCACCGTCGTGCTTTATGCCATTAACGTCTGCAGTTTTTTACTTCACACCTCGGGTCGTTTCCCCATACCCTGTAAAGCTCATCCTCATCTAGACACGGACACAAGCGTACTTTCATATGGCGCAAGGAAGAGAGACTCTTTAGCTGATCCGGAATTGCTTCCAAGTTTCCACATTGATCAATAAGTAGGAAACGAAGGCTCTGCATACAACTTCCACCATTTTCCATTGACCACTTTTCAAGTAAAAGATTGACCATATGAAGAACTCGTAGTCTAGGAAAAACCCCTTCCTTGATGCAGAAATTACGTCCCAAAACGGAGTTGTCAAGAAGTTTAAGTACCTGGAGGTTTGGAAGCTCCCCAAGCATCGGAAAGACGTAAGAATCTAGCTTTGTATATTTTAAGGTTATTTTGGTGAGGCTCAGTGGGAGTGATCTAAGATTTGTGAAACGAAATTTCCCCTCAATTTTCAAAGTTTGAAGACGCTGTAAATTGCAAAGGCAATCAAAGATATCAAAATATTTATCATTGGAATAGAGACTGAGTTTGGTCAAGTTGGGAAATCTGGATGTCTTCAAGCAGTCCATAGCATATTCATCCCAACAAGCTAGTTTGGACAAGGTGCGAAGATTGGGCATTGTGATATTATCATTTTCTTTTGGCAATGTAGAAAAGGACATTGATCTTAAGAAAACATGCCTGAGTTCTTGCATCTCCCAGAGGTTACCACTGAATGTGCCTCTGACATCAATTGTCTGAAGATTTGGAAGTTTTGATATGGAAGACGGAATAACAACAAAGTTTCCTGCCCTCATCCTTAAATACCTCAAATGAATAAGTATCTCCAATTTGTAAGGAAATTCATGGCATCTGTTTAAACTAAGATCCAGCACCCTTAAGAATCTGCAAGCTCTGGATATCAGATTGAACGGATCCCTTTCGAGGGCTGGGAGATGCCACGGTTCAGCTATACATAGAAGAGAACGGACTCGTGAGAAATCAGATATAAGAAAGTAATCGTACCTCAGATCGCTACTTCCACTATTGATGGAAACCGTTCTAGGTTTAGTTGTAAATCCGGAATCAGTCTGTTTGTGAAATTCTAGAAACTTCTCCTGTATACCCATAGAAATAGACAGCTCCCGCACAAGATCATGTACACGACAAGATTTAACGCCTCCATCAGTCCTCCTACTCGCCACCTGGATCAAGCTTCGGTCAATCAGCTGATACAAATATTCCTCAGCAATTTCCTCCTTGTTTTTGCTGTTTTCTTGATCTACAAACCCTTCCGCCACCCAGAGTCGGACCAACTGTCTTACGGGTATCTCATAGTCTTCCGGAAAAACACCAAGATAGAGAAAACATGGCTTTAGTTTCGGGGGCAGACTTTCGTAGCTCAAGGCTAATATACCAAGGCATTTCTTGGGATATTGGCTCAAGTACCAACTTAAGTCAGCAGCGACTTTTGGCCACATTGGTTCCTCTCTATTTGCCAATAGACCTGCCACCACAACAATGGCTAGTGGTAATCCATGGCACTTCATTACAATATGCCTTCCAAGTTCTTCAAGTTCAGATGGGAAATCTTCACCTGGGAATACTTTCTTTGAGAAAAGACTCCAACTTTCCTCTTCATTGAGCAAAGGTAGGAAGTAAGGAGGAGTTCTGCTGGCATGAGAAGCCACTTCTCTATCTCGACTTGTAATAAGTACTCTGCTTCCCTTCCTGTTATCTGGGAAAGCTGATTTGATCCCATCCCATAGATTCGTATCCCAAACGTCATCCAACACAATTAAGTACCTCTTACTTACCAAAACCTCGGCCATCTTTTCTGACAATTTTTCCTCTGACAGATTCTCCATTGACAATGGAGTTACAGACTCCATAATCTTCATCAGCAACTGTCTAGTGTTGTAATCTTGAGAAACCTCAACCCAAGCACAGCAATCAAACCAGCATCTTATGATATCAGTCTTGTAGATTTTCTTGGCCAAGGTTGTTTTCCCCAAACCACCCAAACCTATTATAGAAACCACATCTCTCCTTGGATTTTCCGTCTTCAGCTTCTCTACTACCGCCTCTACATCCTTTTCAAATCCCACCACTTTGTCCTCCTCCACATCCCTCCGCCACCGTTGGATCAAAATTCTCTCACTCGCTTCACCTGCAGCCGCCTCTTCCTTATTTTCAATGTCGTATTTGTCTTTGTTTTCATAGATCTCCTTGACCCTGTTCTTGATGGCTAGGATGTCCGTCCCCACACCCCGAAGCATTGTAATATGGTTCCAACCATACCAGAACTTCTGCACCTTGTTCCTTCTCTTGTGCCTAGCCATTTTAATCACAAATGTGTCAATAACATCCTCTGCGTCAAGAGCAACATCACGAATCTGGCTCACCACTTCCTTCACCCTATCCCTTTTCCCCTCAGAGTTTCTTAGAAACTGGTTGATGAATCTAAGCTCCCCTTGGAATGATATGATTTCATCCTTGACACCTCGAATCAAGTTTGTTTCTCGTGCCAGCAGCTGTGTTACATTATTTAAAAGGGAAAAGATAACAGCGTCAACCATTGCCATTTTGTGTGCCTCTCTCTCCTTGAAAACACTTGCAAGAATATTGCTAGTTCTTTAGCAGCAGAGGCTTTGGACTAAGTATATAAAAAACAGATGATTATAGCAAAATAAGAGCATGTCAACTATTTGAAGACTTGAAGGATCAACATCATAGGTGCTTCCAGGCATTTAAGAGCAGATCAAACCTAGCTCTTACATGACTGAAAGGTCTGATGTTTCTTTGAAATGAGAAATCATCAGACTGTTGCAGTTTTGGTAAAGTAAAATATGACCTGCATGGTGTTAAGAAGTTGACTAGAATTAAAGATAATAACTGATTTTGATATCGCACCTAACTTAAGTCATCAACAACCTAGGACTGATTGATAGGTCTAAAGTCGCACGCCTACAAATTAATTAATTATCAAGACTATACTCGGCTACAAAAAAACTGCAGCTAGGACAAGTCCAGGGTCGATCCACTGAAGAACGGTTATTTGATTGCACAATTGTCACTTGACAAGATTGGGGGATTAAAATTTATTTTATTAAATTCCTAAAACAGAAATTAAAAACTAAGTTGTAAAATAATTAAAGGCAAGCACTTCAGATTTGTCTCCGTCCCCGTTTATCAATTCAATATCATCGGTACAATTTCTTTCCCTTCCTCCCTATTCACTTGATCCGGAATATATTTCAATCCCTATTTCTTTCTTATTAATGGTTATAGCAGTGACACACTCACCTATTCCCCTAATCAATACCTAAACCTAACTGACACAGTCTAGATTCACAATATTGATTGATGAAGCTTTAAGAAATTAAAATCAAGAATTTCACTAGTCTTTTGCAAATAGATCAAAACCTAGTTTTACCCCTTTTTAATTTACCAGGACACGTGCATAAACCTCAAAGATGCTACTTGTGAAAAATCCTAATCTGACACAGACTTAAGATTAAACTAGCATTAAATCAATTACAAGGGAAAAGAGGGTGATCAAATCTCAAAACCCTAGAAACGATTTAGCAATTAAAACAAGTAAAACTATGAATAGGGATTCAGAAATAAAGAAATCGATACCTCAATTGAATTAAACAAACGGTTCGGGATTCAAATCAAAGCAATGGAATTAGTTCTCCATAAAAACTGTTGAAATCTCTAAGAAAAAATAATAAAAAGTCTACCCCTAAAACTGTAGTTGAAACAAGTCTTTATACTTGTTCCCAACTAATAATCCTCAATCTATAAGGAAACTCAAAAGAAAAAAGAAAACTAATTAAAAATAATAATAATAATAATAATAATACTCTTCCTTTAATCCACGCCAACTGCACACCTTTCCTCGGTCCGTACGTGTTTTTCCAATTCTCGGTCAATGCATGCAGTGATTCCTTGGTTGACCAAAATTGATCCAATTTCCAAAAACAAATCACCTACTCCTTTCATTCCAACTTTCCACAATTACTCCCTTGGTCTTCACGTGCCACTTGATCAATGAATTGCATTAGGAAAGTTCAATTTTCCTCTTCAATATTGATTTGGCTTCTTTGCAATTAAATTTGATTTCCAAAAATCTTTCACACATACGTGCACACCAAATTTCAATTTCCTTTTTCTTTCACTTTAGTTCCTCAAATTCTGCTCCTTTGTAAATTGATTCTCGGACTTCAGCTTCTCGCAGTTTGATCCCTGCAGTCTTTTAATTCTTCACATTAATACTTTTGCAGGGACAATACAAAATCACTCAAAATATCTCACAATTACAAAGATTTTCCATAAACTCACTAATTCATCGTTTGCTCCAAATTACATCAAAACTAGTCTAAATTACATCAAAATAATAATAAAATGTCGAGAAAATTAGGGAATTACATATAGAGAAATCCGCCACATCAAATTCCCCCACGCTTAGACCATTACTCGTCCCTAAGTAATATCCTAACCCCACTCTAAATCGCCGGTCTAAACAGATAGCATGGGAGGAAAATGATTCCTAATCTCCTATAAACCACCAATCAAAAATCAACAAACTCAAATAACTCAATCAACGTACTCGGAGAATGGAACTCCGCTCCTTATCACTCCACAAAAATAACAATGATAACAATGGCCTTAGCTCGACCCCAACTCCAAATATGCAAAAACGGGACATCCAAACTAAGGCCCACACATCAAAGCCAAGGGAAACTAAAGATGTCCTAATTTTCCCCCACGCTTATCTCACACTACAATCTTCCTCATAAACTAAAGTTTTCTGTATGATATATAATTAAACACAAAACTTTACCTCGTAACAAAACACCTACACCCCCTTATATCTCCACAAAAGAACGAGGATTTTCTAACTTAGCGCCTCTAAACCAAACCTCCAACACCAATAATGATCAATCCTACCTTACGCTCCAATCCTCCCTTATGACTCCAACTCCGGTGATGTAAAGGATATGCAATGTTTCACTTCCTCACCTTTTGCCTAGGCGCCCTCTCGGGTTTTCACCTAGCCTCTCATTTTTTTTCATTTTTCATTTTTTTTTTCCAACACACCCTCTCCTTTTGCCTAAGTGCCCTCTCGGATTTTCACTTAGCCTCTCATTTTTATTTTATTTTATTTATTTATTTATTTATTTATTTTTATTATTTATTTATATTTTTTTTTTTCATTTTACAACATAAATCAACCTCTCCCCCACGCTTCAATCTCACAATGTCCTCGGTGTGACGAATAAAATCATAATAAAGATAAAAAACGTAAGGAGGAATTAAGATAATACCATCTTCCGTACCCTTGAGGACCACAAATGGCGACACATCTCCGCCTAATATTTCCGCCACTACTACACTCAAGTAGTTTCTGAACATTGCATAAATTATATATAGACCACCCTCGATTGCCACCACTGTTCTTCGCATCTTTTTACTTCTTCCACTTTTAGTTCTTCCGCTCGCAATGCTGCCACTTCCGTCTCTACCAATCTCCTTCAAGATACCAACAATTCCAGTAGCTGCGCAATCAGGCAGCCCTTCTTGTTACAATGTCACATATTTTCACAACAAGCTTTCGAACTTTTAATGGGGTATGATGGATCTCCAACTCGTCCTTCAAAATGTGGGCATATGAACTAACATCTCTCTTCCCAAAATATTTTGTTATTGAGTTAAAGAGAACTAACATCTCTCTTCCTAAATAGGTTCAACCAATCAGAGCATTGTGGATGCTCTTATACTTTGTGGTCGCCGTAGCTAAGTATACCTCCTCGAAGCCCAATCATCAGCTAGGCCCATAAGGTCACCCCTCCTCGGAGACCATATTAATCCTTCTATCATGCCACTGAACTGATCCATTTTACCTCCCAGTGCGGTAACTCTCTCCAACCTCTTTGTCCACACCATTTTAATTCAATCCATCTCAAAAACTCGAGATAATGTAAACACAGACACCACAACACCACCGCAATGTGATAACGGTAATCAATCAACACCAACACAATGTAATAATCTCCGTTCACAACCAACCGAACCTCCACAGCTCCCCAAGAAATTAAAGGCTCAACAAATAAAATAGTTGCGAAGGTTACCTTACAATGCTTTTCCACAATCCCTTAGAACTCCACCTTGTTGCTCCAAAGCACGGCTTCCTCGG
Source organism: Adenophora triphylla var. japonica (assembly GCA_022495995.1). Taxonomy (NCBI): domain Eukaryota; kingdom Viridiplantae; phylum Streptophyta; class Magnoliopsida; order Asterales; family Campanulaceae; genus Adenophora; species Adenophora triphylla. Next base: position 831,068 of record JAFEMH010000210.1, on the reverse strand, counting down.
ATTATGCCAACATGCCTCAAAGTCGAAATTTTAGGGCTTCGAAATTTCTTGAATCAAAGAGGAAATTGAAGGTTGAGCGGGGGTGCATATGGAGTCGGAATTTATGGGGAAGGAGGTGGGTAGGTTCAATTTCAAGGGTTAAAGGCTGTAATTTGGTGAGTTTAAGGTTAGAGAGAGAGAGTGTGTTTTAATGGCGGGGGGTTTCGGATATGGAGAGAGGAAAAAGGAAGAAGATGAAGAAGAGGAGGGTAAGAGTAGCTTCGCACCTTTCGGACTTTCAGGTAGACTCGTCGGAAACTTCAAGCACTTGCCGGATTTAATGGGGACTTGGTTGGATTTTGAGAGGGTAGAGAGAGAAGGAATGGGTAAATTTGGGTTTTTATGAATGAGGATTTGGACCCAAATTGAATTTATATCTTGACCCACTAAAAGCTGACCCGACTCACTTCGATATTCAATAAGTGGAAATATACCACATCTTGAGAACGCGAGGCGGCCGCCCGGATTTGAGCGAGGCGTACGCACGAAATACCGTAACAAGGGCTTGGCTTGATTAAAAACGAGGCGGGCGCCACTGTATGCTTGAGGCGGACGCTGATTTCAACATATTTTTTTTTTTTTTTTTTTTTAAGTAATGGCTGGCCACGAAGATTTGCTCCCTTCTCCGTGTTCCCTACACAACACCACACACAAAAATACCTTTAGTAGCACCAATTCCAAACAAAATATAAAAATATAAAAATAACAAAAAAAGTAACGAGAATGAAAATCCGGGTTGCCTCCGTAAGCCGCCCTTCTTTACCGTCTTTAGCTAGACCAAATGCGGGTAAGCCCCGGCAAAGCATACTCCAAATAAACTAAGTTATGGGACGGGAGGCCCCACAGACACGAGACTTATCAATATAAGGGGGATGAAAGTAATCTTTTTGAGTTACCTCTACAAGACGATTCGGTTCATTGAAATGCCTCCCCGTTGGAGACCATTTAAGCTTCCCCTTTTTCGACTTCACTTTCTTTTTCCCCTTGGTGGCTCTCCTTCTTATTTTTCACCGGCTTCACTTTTGGAGACTCAACGTCATCATTCTCTACCTTTGTCCCATTTTTGATAATTGGCTCACTCAAATCCATGGCACAAACCTTGCGCACATTCTTGGGAAGAGTCTTTTCATCAAACATATTGAAACTCACCACTTTTCCATCAAACTCCATGGTTAAAGAGCCCTTCGTCACATCAAGCTTAGTTTCAGACGTAGACATAAATGGCCTCCCCAACAGAATGGGAGCCTCAGAATCAGTCTCCATATCAAGCACATAAAAATCTGCCGGGAAAATCAAGTCACCAACCCGGACTTCAACATCTCTCACTACCCCCTTGGGGTATGCGTTGGACTTATCCGCCAACTGTATAACCACCCTAGTGTCCTCCAATTTACCCAACTTGAGGTCTTCAAATAATGTATAGGGCATAACATTAATTGAAGCCCCCAAGTCGAGCATGGCCCTATGTAATTTGCTTCCCCCAAACGAGATAGGAATTATAAACATACCAGGGTCACTACATTTCTTTGGCATCTTTTTCTGATAGACCGCAGACACATGCTCCACTACTTTTACTTTTTTCTGACTTCTTTCCTTCTGATTTCTTTTCATAGTGCACAACTCCTTTAAGAACTTCGCATATCTCGGAACAGATTGAAGAAGATCTAGAAATGGAATGTTTACCTCAAGCCTCTTAAATGTGTCAAAGATAGCCTTGTCAGGCTCCGGTTTCCTGTCCTCCCTAAATGCATACGGAAACGGGGGGACTGGCTCATATATAGGGAATACGGGTGCAGTACTCTTCTCCTTTTCAGGAGTCTTCGCCTCAGGTGTAACTCTCTCAACCACTAACTCGGGCTCCTCTTCGACAACTACCTCCTGTTCAGGCTCTATCGGAACCATCTGTCCATCAACTTTCTTCTTCCGCCTCACATACACTGCGCTAACATTCTGCTTCGGAGGTGGTACAGTCTTTGCCTCTCTCTAGCTTCTATTTTTACCACCGCCTCTCGCAATCCGACTCATTTGCCTCTCTAAGTTGCTAATGCTCGAATCGGTCCTCTGGGCCGATATGCTGAAAACCGTTGGATAAGGTGGTCATACTCGAGCCACCGTACGGAACATATCTTCTGCAGATCGTCCTGCCGCGTCGTCGCTCAACAGGTGCTCTATACTGATTAAACTGGTTACCCTGAAATTGTTGACCCTGCTGATACCCCTGCTGATTATTGAACGGCTGCATGAAACCTTGTTGTCCCTGTGGTAGACCATACCTAAGGTTCGGATGAACATTATTCGCAGCGTTGTAATTGAACTGCTGTGGCCTCTGACCCTGCTGATTGAACCCTATTGCATTGACATCTACCACCTCATCCGTCTGAAGAGTAGGACAAGAATCAGTCGGGTGAGTCACATCATTACATATACCGCAGGGATGAGGTTATTGGCCCAAAACTAATGTCTTCAATAGACTCTTCACATCCGCCAACTCGGTTTTCAAATCACTCGTTGTATCACTCGATCCCGCAGCACTGACTTGTCTAACGCTAGACCTCCTCCCATGAGTCCTTGTGCTTTTGGCTAGCTCTTCTATCAACTGCTCTGCATCCCTGGTAGTTTTGTTCAGAATACTACCTCCACAAGCAGAATCCACCCATCTTTTGTCTTGCACAGTCAATCCCCCATAGAAATACACAATAAGCTGCTCATCGTCAAAGCCATGATACGGACAGCTTCTGCAGAGCTTGTAGAACCGGTTGTGATAGTCATATAATGATTCATCGGACCGCTGCTCCATGTTGCTGATATCCCTCTTCATGACATTAATCTGATCTGGAGGGAAGAACTCATCAAGAAATACCTCCTTCAACTCCTGCCAAGAGGTAATGCTGTTGGGTGGCAGGTGATAATACCATGTATTCGCGTTATCCTTAAGAGTAAAGGAAAACGCCCTCAGTAATAACTGCTCAAGAGGCAATGCAGCCGGCCTCATGCTCTTGCAAATCTGCACAAACTGAGCAATGTGTTGATTCGGATTCTCCCCTGGTATTCCATTAAAATGAGGCAACTGGTTCAACAACCCCGGCTTCAACTCAAAAGTAACTCCAGCCGGTAATTCAGGAAATAATACTGCTTGCGGTTGCTCATTCCAGTTCGGAGCAATCCTTTGCCTCAATGTCCGAGGTGGGGGGTTGTTATTATTACCTCTTCCATTACCCCCATTGTTCACAACCTCCGGATTTTCATCACCCATGCCGTTATTATTATTCATCACGTTCCGCTGTAAATTTCTTCTGTACCTAAAATATCTTTCAATTTCTGGAACAAAGGGACTAGCAAATTGATTAGCAGAACGGGTATGGACCATAAAAGGTTCCACACCACAAGATGACAAAAATAATACTGCTCACTAAATAGGAAACAAGGAAAAGAAAAAGAAATAGATTAAGAAAAAGAATAAGAGTGCAAACAAATAAACACCGTTCCCCGGCAACGGCGCCAAAATTTGATAGGTCTAAAGTCGCACGCCTACAAATTAATTAATTACCAAGACTATACTCGGCTACAAAAAAACTGCAGCTAGGACAAGTCCAGGGTCGATCCACTGAAGAACGGTTATTTGATTGCACAATTGTCACTTGACAAGATTGGGGGATTAAAATTTATTTTATTAAATTCCTAAAACAGAAATTAAAAACTAAGTTGTAAAATAATTAAAGGCAAGCACTTCAGATTTGTCTCCGTCCCCGTTTATCAATTCAATATCATCGGTACAATTTCTTTCCCTTCCTCCCTATTCACTTGATCCGGAATATATTTCAATCCCTATTTCTTTCTTATTAATGGTTATAAGCAGTGACACACTCACCTATTCCCCTAATCAATACCTAAACCTAACTGACACAGTCTAGATTCACAATATTGATTGATGAAGCTTTAAGAAATTAAAATCAAGAATTTCACTATTCTTTTGCAAATAGATCAAAACCTAGTTTTACCCCCTTTTTAATTTACCACGACACGTGCATAAACCTCAAAGATGCTACTTGTGAAAAATCCTAATCTGACACAGACTTAAAATTAAACTAGCATTAAATCAATTACAAAGGAAAAGAGGGTGATCAAATCTCAAAACCCTAGAAACGATTTATCAATTAAAACAAGTAAAACTATGAATAGGGATTCAGAAATAAAGAAATCGATACCTCAATTGAATTAAATAAACGGTTCAGGATTCAAATCCGAAGCAATGAAATTAGTTCTCCATGAAAGCTGTAAAATATCTCTAAGAAAAATAATAAAAAGTCTTCTCCTAATTATGAAGTTGAAACAAGTCTTTATACTTGTTCCCAACTAAAAATCCTAAATCTATAAGGAAACTCAAAAGAAAGTGAAAAAGAAAACTAATTAAAAATAATAATAATAATAATAACAATCTTCCTTTAATCCACGCCAACTGCACACCTTTCCTCGGTCCGTACGTGTTTTTCCAATTCTCGGTCAATGCATGCAGTGATTCCTTGGTTGACCAAAATTGATCCAATTTCCAAAAACAAATCACCTACTCCTTTCATTCCAACTTTCCACAATTACTCCCTTGGTCTTCACGTGCCCAGTCAATGAATTGCATTAGGAAAGTTCAATTTTCCTCTTCAATATTGATTTGGCTTCTTTGCAATTAAATTTGATTTCCAAAAATCTTTCACACATACGTGCACACCAAATTTCAATTTCCTTTTTCTTTCACTTTAGTTCCTCAAATTCTGCTCCTTTGTAAATTGATTCTCGGACTTGACTTCTCGCAGGTTTGATCCCTGCGGTCTTTTAATTCTTCACATTAATACTTTTGCAGGGACAATACAAAATCACTCAAAATATCTCACAATTACAAAGATTTTCCATAAACTCACTAATTCATCGTTTGCTCCAAATTACATCAAAACTAGTCTAAATTACATCAAAATAATAATAAAATGTCTAGAAAATTAGGGAATTACATATAGCAGAAATCCGCCACATCAAATTCCCCACGCTTAGACCATTACTCGTCCCCGAGTAATATCCTAACCCCACTCTAAACACCGGTCTAAACGAGATAGCATGGGAGGAAAATGATCCCTAATCTCCTCTAGACCACCAATCAAAAATCAACAAACTCAACAAGTCAATTAACGTACTCGGAGAATGGAACTCCGCTCCTTATCACTCCACAAAAATAACAATGATATCAATGGCCTTAGCTCGACCCCAACTCCAAATATGCAAAAACGGGACATCCAAACTAAGGCCCACACATCAAAGCCAAGGGGAACTAAAGATGTCCTAATTTTCCCCCACGCTTATCTCACACTACAATCTCCCTCATAAACTAAAGTTTTCCGTATGATATATAATTAAACACAAAACTTTACCTCGTAACAAAACACCTACACCCCTTATATCTCCACAAAAGAACGAGGATTTTCTAACTTAGCGCCTCTAAACCAAACCTCCAACACCAATAATGATCAATCCTACCTTACGCTCCAATCCTCCCTTATGACTTCAACTCCGTGATGTAAAGGATATGCAATGTTTCACTTCCTCACCTTTTGCCTAGGCGCCCTCTCGGGTTTTCACCTAGCCTCTCATTTTTTCATTTTTCTTTTCAACACACCCTCTCCTTTTGCCTAAGTGCCCTCTCGGATTTTCACTTAGCCTCTCATTTTTATTTTATTTTATTTATTTATTTATTTATTTATTTTTATTATTTATTTATATTTTTTTTTTCATTTTACAACATAAATCAACCTCTCCCCCACGCTTCAATCTCACAATGTCCTCGGTGTGACGAATAAAATCATAATAAAGATAAAAACGTAAGGAGGAATTAAGATAATACCATCTTCCGTACCCTTGAGGACCACAAATGGCGACACATCTCCGCCTAATATTTCCGCCACCGCTACACTCAAGTAGTTTCGAACATTGCATAACTTATATATAGACCACCCTCGATTGCCACCACTGTTCTTCGCATCTTTTACTTCTTCCACTTTTAGTTCTTCCGCTCGCAATGCCGCCACTTCCGTCTCTACCAATCTCCTTCAAGATACCAACAATTCCTTAGCCGCCAATCAGCAGCCCTTCTTGTTACAATGTCACATATTTTCACAACAAGCTTTCGAACTTTTAATGGGGTATGATGGATCTCCAACTCGTCCTTCAAAATGTGGGCATATGAACTAACATCTCTCTTCCCAAAATATTTTGTTATTGAGTTAAAGAGAACTAACATCTCTCTTCCTAAATAGGTTCAACCAATCGAGCATTGTGGATGCTCTTATACTTTGTGGTCGCCGTAGCTAAGTATACCTCCTCGAAGCCCAATCATCAGCTAGGCCCTTAAGGTCACCACTCCTCGGAGACCATATTAATCCTTCTATCATGCCACCGAACCGATCCATTTTACCTCCCAAGACCGGTAACTCTCTCCAACCTCTTTGTCCACACCATTTTAATTCAATCCATCTCAAAAACTCGGATAATGTAAACACGTACACCACAACACCACCGCAATGTGATAACAAAAGAATCAATCAACACCAACACAATGTAATAATCTCCGTTCACAACCAACCGAACCTCCACAGCTCCCAAGAAATTAAAGGCTCAACAATAAAATAGTTGCGAAGGTTACCTTACAATGCTTTTCCACAATCCCTTAGAACTCCACCTTGTTGCTCCAAAGCACAGCTTCCTCAGATTATGCCAACATGCCTCAAAGTCGAAATTTTAGGGCTTCGAAATTTCTTGAATCAAAGAGGAAATTGAAGGTTGAGCAGGGGTGCATATGGAGTCGGAATTTATGGGGAAGGAGGTGGGTAGGTTCAAGTTCAAGGGTTAAAGGCTGTAATTTGGTGAGTTTAAGGTTAGAGAGAGGGAGAGTGTTTTAATGGGGGGGGGGTTTCGGATATGGAGAGAGGAAAAAGGAAGAAGATGAAGAAGAGGAGGGTAAGAGTAGCTTCGCACCTTCAGACTTTCAGGTAGACTCGTCGGAAACTTCAAGCACTTGCCGGATTTAATGGGGACTTGGTTGGATTTTGAGAGGGTAGAGAGAGAAGGAATGGGTAGGTCGGGTTTTTATGAATGAGGGATTTGGACCCAAATTGAATTTATATCTTGACCCACTAAACCGACCCGACTCACTTCGATATTCAATAGGCCGGAAATATACCACATCTTGAGAACGCGAGGCGGCCGCCCGGCATTTGAGCGAGGCGTACGCACGAAATACCGTAACAAGGGCTTGGCTTGATTAAAACGAGGCGGGCGCCCGTATGCTGAGGCGGACGCCTGATTTCAACATTTTTTATTTTTTATTTTTTTTTATTTTTAAGTAATGAAACTGGCCACAGAAGATTTGCTCCCTTCTCCGTGTTCCCCTACACAACACCACACACAAAAATACCTTTAGTAGCACCAATTCCAAACAAAATATAAAAATAACAAAAAAAAAGTAACGAGAATGAAAATCCCGGGTTGCCTCCCGGTAAGCCGCCCTTCTTTACCGTCTTTAGCTAGACCAAATGCCGGGTAAGCCCCCGGCAAAGCATACTCCAAATAAACTAAGTTATGGGACGGGAGGCCCCACAGACACGAGACTTATCAATATAAGGGGGATGAAAGTAATCTTTTTGAGTTACCTCTACAAGACGATTCGGTTCATTGAAATGCCTCCCCGTTGGAGACCATTTAAGCTTCCCCTTTTTCGACTTCACTTTCTTTTTCCCCCTTGGTGGCTCTCCCTTCTTATTTTTCACCGGCTTCACTTTTGGAGACTCAACGTCATCATTCTCTACCTTTGTCCCATTTTTGATAATTGGCTCACTCAAATCCATGGCACAAACCTTGCGCACATTCTTGGGAAGAGTCTTTTCATCAAACATATTGAAACTCACCACTTTTCCATCAAACTCCATGGTTAAAGAGCCCTTCGTCACATCAAGCTTAGTTTCAGACGTAGACATAAATGGCCTCCCCAATGTAATGGGAGCCTCGTAATCGCCTCCATATCAAGCACATAAAAATCTGCCGGGAAAATCAAGTCACCAACCCGGACTTCAACATCTCTCACTACCCCCTTGGGGTATGCGTTGGACTTATCCGCCAACTGTATAACCACCCTAGTGTCCTCCAATTTACCCAACTTGAGGTCTTCAAATAATGTATAGGGCATAACATTAATTGAAGCCCCCAAGTCGAGCATGGCCCTATGTAATTTGCTTCCCCCAAACGAGATAGGAATTATAAACATACCAGGGTCACTACATTTATTTGGCATCTTTTTCTGATAGACCGCAGACACATGCTCCACTACTTTTACTTTTTTCAGACTTCTTTCCTTCTGATTTCTTTTCATAGTGCACAACTCCTTTAAGAACTTCGCATATCTCGGAACGGATTGAAGAAGATCTAGAAATGGAATGTTTACCTCAAGCCTCTTAAATGTGTCAAAGATAGCCTTGTCAGGCTCCGGCTTCCTGTCCTCCCTAAATGCATACGGAAACGGGGGGACTGGCTCATATATAGGGAATACGGGTGCAAGATTCTTCTCCTTTTCAGAGTCTTCGCCTCGTGTGTAACTCTCTCAACCACTAACTCGGGCTCCTCTTCGACAACTACCTCCCCGTTCTCAGCTCTATCAGAACCATCTGTCCATCAACTTTCTTCTTCCGCCTCACATACACTGCGCTAACATTCTGCTTCGGAGGTGGTACAGTCTTTGCTGCCTCTCTAGCTTCTATTTTTACCACCGCCTCTGCAATCTGACTCATTTGCCTCTCTAAGTTGCTAATGCTCGAATCGGTCCTCTGCTGATACTGCTGAAAACCGTTGGATAAGGTGGTCATACTCTGAGCCAGCGTACGGAACATATCTTCTGTAGACTGTCCCTCGCGCCGCCGCTCGCTCAATGTGTGCTCTATACTGATTAAACTGGTTACCCTGAAATTGTTGACCCTGCTGATACCCCTGCTGATTATTGAACGGCTGCATGAAACCTTGTTGTCCCTGTGGTAGACCATACCAAAGGTTCGGATGAACATTATTCGCAGCGTTGTAATTGAACTGCTGTGGCCTCTGACCCTGCTGATTGAACCCTATTGCATTGACATCTACCACCTCATCCGTCTGAAGAGTAGGACAAGAATCAGTCGGGTGAGTCACATCATTACATATACCGCAGGGATGAGGTTGTTGGCCCAAAACTAATGTCTTCAATAGACTCTTCACATCCGCCAACTCGGTTTTCAAATCACTCGTATCACTCGATCCCGCAGCACTGACTTGTCTAACGCTAGACCTCCTCCCATGAGTCCTTGTGCTTTTGGCTAGCTCTTCTATCAACTGCTCTGCATCCCTGGCAGTTTTGTTCAGAATACTACCTCCACAAGCAGAATCCACCCATCTTTTGTCTTGCACAGTCAATCCCCCATAGAAATACACAATAAGCTGCTCATCGTCAAAGCCATGATACGGACAGCTTCTGCAGAGCTTGTAGAACCGGTTGTGATAGTCATATAATGATTCATCGGACCGCTGCTCCATGTTGCTGATATCCCTCTTCATGACATTAATCTGATCTGGAGGGAAGAACTCATCAAGAAATACCTCCTTCAACTCCTGCCAAGAGGTAATGCTGTTGGGTGGCAGGTGATAATACCATGTATTCGCGTTATCCTTAAGAGTAAAGGAAAACGCCTCGCACAATCGCTCAAGAGGTAATGCAGCCGGCCTCATGCTCTTGCAAATCTGCACAAACTGAGCAATGTGTTGATTCGGATTCTCCCCTGGTATTCCATTAAAATGAGGCAACTGGTTCAACAACCCCGGCTTCAACTCAAAAGTAACTCCAGCCGGTAATTCAGGAAATAATACTTCTTGCGGTTGCTCATTCCAGTTCGGAGCAATCATTTGCCTCAATGTCCGAGGTGGGGGGTTGTTATTATTACCTCTTCCATTACCCCCATTGTTCACAACCTCCGGATTTTCATCACCCATGCCGTTATTATTATTCATCACGTTCCGCTGTAAATTTCTTCTGTACCTAAAATATCTTTCAATTTCTGGAACAAAGGGACTAGCAAATTGATTAGCAGAACGGGTATGGACCATAAAAGGTTCCACACCACAAGATGACAAAAATAATACTGCTCACTAAATAGGAAACAAGGAAAAGAAAAAGAAATAGATTAAGAAAAAGAATAAGAGTGCAAACAAATAAACACCGTTCCCCGGCAACGGCGCCAAAATTTGATAGGTCTAAAGTCGCACGCCTACAAATTAATTAATTACCAAGACTATACTCGGCTACAAAAAAACTGCAGCTAGGACAAGTCCAGGGTCGATCCACTGAAGAACGGTTATTTGATTGCACAATTGTCACTTGACAAGATTGGGGGATTAAAATTTATTTTATTAAATTCCTAAAACAGAAATTAAAAACTAAGTTGTAAAATAATTAAAGGCAAGCACTTCAGATTTGTCTCCGTCCCCGTTTATCAATTCAATATCATCGGTACAATTTCTTTCCCTTCCTCCCTATTCACTTGATCCGGAATATATTTCAATCCCTATTTCTTTCTTATTAATGGTTATAAGCAGTGACACACTCACCTATTCCCCTAATCAATACCTAAACCTAACTCGATTACGCCTAGATTCACAATATTGATTGATGAAGCTTTAAGAAATTAAGATCAAGAATTTCACTATTCTTTTGCAAATAGATCAAAACCTAGTTTTACCCCCTTTTTAATTTACCACGACACGTGCATAAACCTCAAAGATGCTACTTGTGAAAAATCCTAATCTGACACAGACTTAAGATTAAACTAGCATTAAATCAATTACAAGGGAAAAGAGGGTGATCAAATCTCAAAACCCTAGAAACGATTTATCAATTAAAACAAGTAAAACTATGAATAGGGATTCAGAAATAAAGAAATCGATACCTCAATTGAATTAAACAAACGGTTCAGGATTCAAATCCGAAGCAATGAAATTAGTTCTCCATAAAAACTGTAAAATCTCTAAGAAAAATATAATAAAAAGTCTTCTCCTAATTATGAAGTTGAAACAAGTCTTTATACTTGTTCCCAACTAAAAATCCTAAATCTATAAGGAAACTCAAAAGAAAGTGAAAAAGAAAACTAATTAAAAATAATAATAATAATAATAACAATCTTCCTTTAATCCACGCCAACTGCACACCTTTCCTCGGTCCGTACGTGTTTTTCCAATTCTCGGTCAATGCATGCAGTGATTCCTTGGTTGACCAAAATTGATCCAATTTCCAAAAACAAATCACCTACTCCTTTCATTCCAACTTTCCACAATTACTCCCTTGGTCTTCACGTGCCTACCAATGAATTGCATTAGGAAAGTTCAATTTTCCTCTTCAATATTGATTTGGCTTCTTTGCAATTAAATTTGATTTCCAAAAATCTTTCACACCTACGTGCACACCAAATTTCAATTTCCTTTTTCTTTCACTTTAGTTCCTCAAATTCCCCGCTCCTTTGTAAATTGATTCTGACTTCAAATTCTCGCAGCTTTGATCCTCACCTTTTAATTCTTCACATTAATACTTTTGCAGGACAATACAAAAATCACTCAAAATATCTCACAATTACAAAGATTTTCCATAAACTCACTAATTCATCGTTTGCTCCAAATTACATCAAAACTAGTCTAAATTACATCAAAATAATAATAAAATGTCGAGAAAATTAGTGGAATTACATATAGTGAAATCCGCCACATCAAATTCCCCCACGCTTAGACCATTACTCGTCCCTGAGTAATATCCTAACCCCACTCTAAACACCGGTCTAAACAGATAGCATGGGAGGAAAATGATCCCTAATCTCCTCCAAACCACCAATCAAAAATCAACAACTCAAACAACTCAATCAACGTACTCGGAGAATGGGACTCCGCTCCTTATCACTCCACAAAAATAACAATGATAACAATGGCCTTAGCTCGACCCCAACTCCAAATATGCAAAAACGGGACATCCAAACTAAGGCCCACACATCAAAGCCAAGGGGAACTAAAGATGTCCTAATTTTCCCCACGCTTATCTCACACTACAATCTCTCATAAACTAAAGTTTTCTGTATGATATATAATTAAACACAAAACTTTACCTCGTAACAAAACACCTACACCCCCTTATATCTCCACAAAAGAACGAGGATTTTCTAACTTAGCGCCTCTAAACCAAACCTCCAACACCAATAATGATCAATCCTACCTTACGCTCCAATCCTCCCTTATGACTCCAACTCCGGTGATGTAAAGGATATGCAATGTTTCACTTCCTCACCTTTTGCCTAGGCGCCCTCTCGGGTTTTCACCTAGCCTCTCATTTTTTTTCATTTTTCATTTTTTTTTCCAACACACCCTCTCCTTTTGCCTAAGTGCCCTCTCGAATTTTCACTTAGCCTCTCATTTTTATTTTATTTTATTTATTTATTTATTTATTTATTTTTATTATTTATTTATTTTTATTTTTTCATTTTACAACATAAATCAACCTCTCCCCCACGCTTCAATCTCACAATGTCCTCAGTGTGACGAATAAAATCATAATAAAGATAAAAAACGTAAGGAGGAATTAAGATAATACCATCTTCCGTACCTCGAGGACCACAAATGGCGACACATCTCCGCCTAATATTTCCGCCACCGCTACACTCAAGTAGTTTCGAACATTGCATAACTTATATATAGACCACCCTCGATTGCCACCACTGTTCTTCGCATCTTTTACTTCTTCCACTTTTAGTTCTTCCGCTCGCAATGCCGCCACTTCCGTCTCTACCAATCTCCTTCAAGATACCAACAATTCCAAGAGGCCGCCAATCAGCGGCCCTTCTTGTTACAATGTCACATATTTTCACAACAAGCTTTCGAACTTTTAATGGGGTATGATGGATCTCCAACTCGTCCTTCAAAATGTGGGCATATGAACTAACATCTCTCTTCCCAAAATATTTTGTTATTGAGTTAAAGAGAACTAACATCTCTCTTCCTAAATAGGTTCAACCAATCAGAGCATTGTGGATGCTCTTATACTTTGTGGTCGCCGTAGCTAAGTATACCTCCTCGTAAGCCCAATCATCGCCTAGGCCCTTAAGGTCACCACTCCTGAGACCATATTAATCCTTCTATCATGCCACCGAACCGATCCATTTTACCACCCAAGATCGGTAACTCTCTCCAACCTCTTTGTCCACACCATTTTAATTCAATCCATCTCAAAAACTCAGATAATGTAAACACAGACACCACAACACCACCGCAATGTGATAACAGTAATCAATCAACACCAACACAATGCAATAATCTCCGTTCACAACCAACCGAACCTCCACAGCTCCCCAAGAAATTAAAGGCTCAACAATAAAATAGTTGCGAAGGTTACCTTACAATGCTTTTCCACAATCCCTTAGAACTCCACCTTGTTGCTCCAAAGCACGCCTTCCTCGCATTATGCCAACATGCCTCAAAGTCGAAATTTTAGGGCTTCGAAATTTCTTGAATCAAAGAGGAAATTGAAGGTTGAGCAGGGGTGCATATGGAGTCGGAATTTATGGGGAAGGAGGTGGGTAGGTTCAATTTCAAGGGTTAAAGGCTGTAATTTGGTGAGTTTAAGGTTAGAGAGAGAGAGAGAGTGTTTTAATGGGGGGGGGGGTTTCGGATATGGAGAGAGGAAAAAGGAAGAAGATGAAGAAGAGGAGGGTAAGAGTAGCTTCGCACCTTTCAGACTTTCAGGTAGACTCGTCGGAAACTTCAAGCACTTGCCGGATTTAATGGGGACTTGGTTGGATTTTGAGAGGGTAGAGAGAGAAGGAATGGGTAGGCTCAGGGCCGTTCCTAGACTTTTGTGGGCCCCGGGCGAAATCAGATGAAGAGGCCCCTAATTAATCGGACATTTTTACGATACTCAAATGCTATATATTTTTACGATACTCAAATGCTATATATTTTTACTTAGATAAAACAGAAGTAAAATAATGACACTTATCTTAAATCATCATATAAATGCTGATGTGATTACGTTGCAGAATGACATGATGGTTGAACAAATATTTCCATCGAATATCCATTAACAGAAGCAGGAGTACATGTAACTAACCTTGAAAACAGGGGTCTTAATATCTTCAACTTTTGTGAGCTGGAAAGATTTCTCCATCAACTTCAAAATTAACATCAGTTCCCTTTCCACATTCCAAGAGCTGCCCAAAATGTTGAACTCTAATAAAATCAAACCTGAAAGATGACAAAAAATAAAAAACGATTAAAGAAGCACATTATGATCATATAAACAAACTTTTTCGAGCTTTTCTATAATCATAGGAATTGAAGTAAAATAAAAAATTCCCAAATAAAACCCTAAAAGTATGTGTAGTAATTTGAGAACGAAATAATGAAACTGAGTTCTATCCCCAAATTAACTTAAATCGAAGTAACCTACAATCAAATAAAGGAATTGAAGTAGAAAATTAAATTACCTTTGTATTTGTTGGCAAAATCTTTGTTAAATACTAAATAGAAGCCCTAAACAATGGACTAGAAGAGAGATAGCAAGATGGTGGTGGCGGACTGGCGGCGGCCGCGGCGGGCGAGTGGCGTGGCGACGATCGTTCTCCCAGACTCCTTCATCTTCTCCCTTTTTTCCGTGCGTGTCTCTGCTTGCTTTGTTTAACAAAAGAATTTGTTTTTTTTAATGTGAATATGGCCTTTCTCAATGACTCAATTCTGCCTTTTCCGTGTCTTATTTAACAAAAGAATTTTTTTTTTTTTTTTAAATCTGAATGTATGTGGGCCTTTTTAAAAATTGACTGTGGGCTTTTTTAAAAAAACTAAATGTGGACTTTTTTAAAAATTGAATGTGGGCCTTTTTTAAATATTTATTATAATTATAAAAAATATATATACATACTATATACACTATAGCCTACTTAAAAATGGGCCCCTTACCGCTAAGGGCCCCGGGCGGTTGCCCTCACTGACCCCCCCCCTTGGGCTGGCCCTGGGTAGTAGGCTGGGTTTTTATGAATGAGGGATTTGGACCCAAATTGAATTTATATCTTGACCCACTAAAACTGACCCGACTCACTTCGATATTCAATAGGCTGGAAATATACCACATCTTGAGAACGCGAGGCGGCCGCCCAGATTTGAGCGAGGCGTACGCACGAAATACCGTAACAAGGGCTTGGCTTGATTAAAAACGAGGCGGGCGCCCTGTATGCTTGAGGCGGACGCCTGATTTCAACATTTTTTTTTTTTTTTTTATTTTTAAGTAATGAAACTGGCCACAGAAGATTTGCTCCCTTCTCCGTGTTCCCCTACACAACACCACACACAAAAATACCTTTAGTAGCACCAATTCCAAACAAAATATAAAAATAACAAAAAAAAAGTAACGAGAATGAAAATCCCGTTTAGGAAAAGAAATAAACACAAATACTTATTTAATTAACTAACATAATTAATTAAAGTAAATAATATTTAATAAATAAATAGTATGTAATTTTAGGGTTGTTACATTCTTATCCCCTTAAAAGGGTTTGGTCCACCAAACCAAACGCACTCATCAACTTACACCCATTACAACCATTACAACCCGAATTGAGCCCACCCATCACCTACTCTAGAAATTCCGACCACATTAACCCATTCTCAACCTTCAATTTCAACCCCTGTTGGCAGAATTTCGAAGCCCTAGGTTTTCGAATTTGGGGTTTTTGACATAATCTGAGGAAGAATCATTCGGAGCAACAAGGTGGAATTTGGAATTTCGGCCCGTTTGTGTGTGTGTGCGTTGTTTGTGTGTGCTTCATCTGATTTTGATTTCAATATCTCAATTTCATGGATCTGAAAATTGATTTTGTTGTTTTGAAATGTTGTGAGGTTTTATTTTCTGGTATTTTCATGTGGTGGTGGCGGTGACATGGTGGTTGTGGTGGTGGTGATGGTGTTAGGTTTGGTTGCAGTGGTGGAGGAAGGATA
This sequence comes from Adenophora triphylla var. japonica, assembly GCA_022495995.1. NCBI lineage: Eukaryota > Viridiplantae > Streptophyta > Magnoliopsida > Asterales > Campanulaceae > Adenophora > Adenophora triphylla. Next base: position 814,961 of record JAFEMH010000210.1, on the reverse strand, counting down.
GGAAAGTGGCGGAGTTTGGTTGGAGAGAAGTAAAAGAGGGACGGTGTTGTGGTGATTTGAGGAAGGTGGGTTTTGTTGAAATACACTAAACAATGGAGAGTTTGATAATGGGTTGGGGGTGAATTTGATTGTTGTCATTTTGAAAGAATTAAGATGGATTTAATTTATTTATTTCTTTGAATTTGGGGTTATGAAGATAATGAAGGTAGGGGTGAAAATGATTTGAAATTTGAAATTTTGAAAGAATTAAGATGGATTTAATTTGAATTGAGGAAGGTGGTGGTGTTAAAAAAATATAAATTTATAATTTTTTTTATAATTTTTTCTTCATTTTGTTTTAAAATGTGATTATTTAATATTTTTAAAAAAATTATTTTTAGTCCTTTTATTTATGAAATTACATTTAACTCCCTGAATATGAAATTAACTTCAGTTTGGTCCAATCCGTTAGACTTTAACAAGTTTTTCAACGAATTTCGTCAAATAGCCCTTAACTGGCTAACTTTTTTAATGACAGGCCCTAAATTGACAAGAAAACTATAACAGGCCCCCGCGCGAGAACTGCTATATGACCTTAGGCCCTAAATGGTAATTAACCCTATTGAGGATGAGAAGCTTTTAAATGTATATGTGGTCACTTAATTTATACTCTTTCCACATCAATATAATGTGAAATTTTACATGATTTAATTATTATCTTACTAAAAAATTATTAAAAATTTAATTATTATCATGTTATTCTAAAAAGGATCAATAATTACATAACTAAAAATACTAAAAAATATTTATTTTTTGAGGATAAATATTTTTCATAAAATAAAATATTGGTCTGACAAAAAAATTAAAATGCGAAAGTTATTATGGGAAGTGATTATTATTCCCTTCCGTCTCATAATTATCTTTATTTTGATAAAAACTAAAAAATGAGATTAAAAGTATTAAATTATTTATAAATTTCAAGGCTCAAGAAAATGATCTACAATGTTTTCTTTTCTCGCCCTATAATTATGAGATCTACTATTATTATAGTGTTCAAACCCGTTGCCATAAATGATGTACAAATTTTGCATATTTAATTTCCCCCTTTATTCCTAAAAATAAATAAATAATAATAATAAATAAATCACCCCTTTATATCCAGTATTTTAGGCCAACGGACCCTAGAGCCCCTCTAGGGAGATTAAAACCCATTTTAAGAAATGGCTTTTTATTAATTCCCCATACACCCCTCGCTGTCAAAAGACCAAAATGCCCTTAAAAAAAAGATCTCGTTCCTTCCTATTTCGCCACGTACAGAACTTCCGATGATGCCACGTGCCTCGTAAACCCTCATTTTCAACCAAGTCGCAAAAACCCTAGTCATTTTCAAAAATCAATTTCTCTCTCTAAATCCAGACGAAACCCAGGCGAAATTCCGGCGATTTCCGTTGAAGTTGAAAAGATTTCTAGTGAACTCAGGCGAAAAGTCCGTTAAAGTGAAGAACGAATGCCAAACTTGAAAACTGAGAAAACATAGAAATAGCTGTGAAATCCCCAAACTTGAAGAATGCCATTACATTTGAATCCATAGAAACTGAGAAAAAGGAATGTATATGATCTGCAAATAATATATAAATAAAACAAAATTAAATAAATATAAATCAAACGATGCTTCAAAAATACATCACAAACACAAAAAAACACATCACGAACACAAAAAAACATATAAAAGCAATACCCGTTTTTGCAGACGAGGCTTCAAAAATACATCACGAACACAAAAAATATTGAAATCATGGAGAAATCAAACGAGAAAACACTAAATCTAGTGTTTATCGCCGGGAAATCTCCCAAATCGCAAAATCGCCATCGCAATCGCCATCGCCATCGGAATCGCCAATCGCCTCTCTCTAAAAAAAAAAAAAAAGACGAGAAACCGAAACCCTAGGTTGGAAAAGAGTATATATATGAGGGTAAAATAGGAAGATCATATTTCTATTAAAATAACGGAATCGGAAGCGAGGGGTGTGAGGGGAAGTATAATTTGGATTTAAACCTTTATTTAAGATTTACAAAATGTGGCTCCTTAAATTGACATAAAATCTGAACTTAGGGGCCCTTGGGGAATAATTCCAGTATTGGCCAACGGACCCTAGAGCCCCTCTAGGGAGATTAAAACCCATTTTAAGAAATGGCTTTTTATTAATTCCCCATACACCCCTCGCTGTCAAAAGACCAAAATGCCCTTAAAAAAAAGATCTCGTTCCTTCCTATTTCGCCACGTACAGAACTTCCGATGATGCCACGTGCCTCGTAAACCCTCATTTTCAACCAAGTCGCAAAAACCCTAGTCATTTTCAAAAATCAATTTCTCTCTCTAAATCCAGACGAAACCCAGGCGAAATTCCGGCGATTTCCGTTGAAGCTGAAGAGATTTCTAGTGAACTCAGGCGAAAAGTCTGTTAAAGTGAAGAACGAATGCCAAACTTGAAAACTGAGAAAACATAGAAATAACTGTGAAATCCCCAAACTTGAAGAATGCCATTACATTTGAATCCATAGAAACTGAGAAAAAGGAATGTATATGATCTGCAAATAATATATAAATAAAACAAAATTAAATAAATATAAATCAAACGATGCTTCAAAAATACATCACAAACACAAAAAAACACATCACGAACACAAAAAAACATATAAAAGCAATACCCGTTTTTGCAGACGAGGCTTCAAAAATACATCACGAACACAAAAAACATTGAAATCATGGAGAAATCAAACGAGAAAACACTAAATCTAGTGTTTATCGCCGGGAAATCTCCCAAATCGCAAAATCGCCATCGCAATCGCCATCGCCATCGGAATCGCCAATCGCCTCTCTCTAAAAAAAAAAAAAAAAAAAAAAGACGAGAAACCGAAACCCTAGATTGGAAAAGAGTATATATATGAGGGTAAAATAGGAAGATCATATTTCTATTAAAATAACGGAATCGGAAGCGAGGGGTGTGAGGGGAAATATAATTTGGATTTAAACCTTTATTTAAGATTTACAAAATGTGGCTCCTTAAATTGACATAAAATCTGAACTTAGGGGCCCTTGGGGAATAATTCCAGTATTTTATTGTTAGGATCAAGATATTGCTTTGGAAAAAGGAGTAATTATGAGCCTTTCGAAACTAATGATTTTCTAATTTTTCATCATTTTACTTTGACATGGAAAATTAGTTGGCTTAAAATCTCATAATTTTTGCTTTCCTCTTTTAGTTAAATTATCATATTATATTATGGTAAAGTTCCTGATCCCTATAATTACATTTTTATGGCTTGAAACAGTGTCAATTCAGAAATTTTTTAAGGGGGTCATAATTATTTTTATTAGTGAAATGAGGCAAAAAAAAAAAAAAAAAAAAAAGTATTTTTTTCTTCGAGACAAACAGGGGCCACGGCTCACATTAGACTCCACGTGGGTCCGCCGGTGGGTCGAAAGACTCGAAACTCTAATTTTTTGGTTATTCTAATCTATGAAATCGGTCTTTTTTATAAATTATACTCCTTTCCATCTGTATCTGTCTGATAATAAATGTCGTAATTATTGATTCTGTCAATATTTTTTTGAAAATGTGTTTTACTAATTTGTACAATAATAAAATTGCACAAAGAAAATTTCCTAACTAAGAAATGCCATACTTTCTTCATCCCACTGAAAATACACAAAATTGGCATTTTTCATCCCACTGAAAATACACAAAATTGGCATTTCACGAAAATTAAAAATAGTGTATACTCCTTTCGTCCCATGTGAATGGGCACCAACTTTTTAGGTGTAAAAATGAAGAAAAAGTAGGAGAGAGAAATAGGTGGATGAGGTGTTTGTGAGTATGAAGAATTAAATAGGAGAGAGAATGAGTGGGAGAAATAGTTAGGAGAGAGAATGTTGTGAGTGTAAAAGTGAAGTAGGAGAGAGAATGAGTGGAGGGAATAGTGAATATTCTTTTTCATTTTGGGCAGTGTCCATTCACGTGGGACGTCCCAAAAAAAAAAATAAGTGTCCATTCACGTAGGACGGAGGGAGTAGTTGAGTAAGTTTTTTTAGTATGAAAACTCATATAAAGAGATAAAGTGTGATAGGAAATACTCCCTCCGTTTCAAAATGTTTGTCCCATTTGATTTTTTTGTTGAACTTTGACCACGAATTTATGAGAGATTAATCATGTTCATGAAATTCTAAAAGTTGTTGTTGATAATATTATTAATGGTGAATCAATAGAAATTTTTAGAATTTCATGAACATAATTAAATTATCATATATTTGTGATCAAAGATCAACAAAAAAGTCAAATTGGACAAACATTTTGGAATGAAGGGAGTAGCTAGTAAATAGTTATTTTTAGTATGACAATTAGGTCCCACGATAAATAAAGAAGTATTAAAAAGTTTTCGTTTTAAACGCGTACCTTTTTAAATGAGACACCCAAAATGAAAATTTGTTTATTTTTGAATAAAATGAATAGAGTAATTATTTTTGGAGAAATCAAAATAAAAATGTAACATTTATTTGGGACGGGAATAACAAAACTGAGGATTTGGAAAGGAGAAACAAATGGCCATGTAATTAACTCCATTAGACCATGTCCAAATGGTGAGCGAATTTTCGCTCAAATCTATTAGCGAAACTGTTTCGTTCAATGTTTGAGCAAAAATGTGTGCGAACCCAAAACGGATTAAAAATTTATTTTTTAATTTTAATTTTCCCCAAACGATGTCGTTTACGCAATATATCAAAAAAGTTCATAATTTTTTTTCGCCTATAAATAGAGTCTAATAATGTGTAGGCTATTCACACATCTTATTTCCTACTTTCTCTCTTTAAGCTTAAGTTATAAAAAAAAAAAAAAAAAACTGTTTAAATATTTTGGGACGGAGGGAGTATTCTTACTTCTTTTACTAACCCTCCCTTGGAACTGATAACACCAAAAAGTAGTTGCAAAAATAATGACACGTACTTGCAAATAACCTTCCCTAGTAAGCTGTTTTTACAATGTTTTAGGGTTTTCTTGGTGAGGCTCAGCGGGAGTGATCAAGAGCCTGAGTTTGGTCAAGTTGGGAAATCTGGCTGTCTTCAAGCAGTTCAAAGCATATTCAGATTACAAGAATCTGTCAAGAACAAGATACTGAATAGTTCTCAAATTAGACTCAGAAAGCTTAACTCTGCTGCCCTGATTGATCCCAACAGAAACATGAAATTTTGGACATAATACTGACATTGTGTGTCAGGATGTCCACAAATCTCTATTAACATATACTACATATAAGAAAACTTACCAAAACGTCTACAGAGACATAAAAATCAGCATTTCAAGATCGCCACCAACAAAAATGAGCGTTGATGTTCACTGCTGCAGAATTCAACTTGGTGATAAGAATCAAGTGCAGCTCCAAAAGTATAAATCTGTGATCAAGAAATTTGCAACTTTTGATTGGATTTTTTTCCAGAAAAGAAAACTCAAGAAAAAGGAAAAAACAAACTATAAAATGAAACGGAAATGAAGTAAAAACTCGTACATGTATCAAGTAGAACGACGAAGGCAGAGCTCTTATCAATGTGGAACTGAATCTCCATGCACATAGTAATATAGTTTTGGAAAAAACCATATAGGTCACTGAGCTATACAGTGATTTCAAATGTCGTCACCCGATTATTTTTTTAATTCTGGTCACTAAACTTGGGCATTTTTCAAATTTTGAACAATCTGTCCACTTTTTTGTTAGAAACCTAACGAAAGTTAGTCACATGAACTTTTTGTTAGAACCTAACGAAAGTTAGTCATATGACTTCATGTGACTAACTTTCATTATAACTCGGTAACCCATGTTAACTGCAGCCACCATCACTGCAAAGCCAACAGTAACACCAACACCACAACCACTACTACCACCGCCACCAAAACGAAAACCAAATTAACACCACCAATGAATCTGTACAAATCCTTTAACTGGAAATATATAATTCTTCTAACACAAGCCCACATACTAACAGACATCACACACTCAAACGCACACAAACTCCATGGATGCCCAACACCACAAGCACGGACACACAAACATTCCGAATAAAATCAAACCAAATTTGTACAAACCCATTTTCTAAAATCCACATTTATGAACAAAATCCAAAAAACTTGTCATTAAAAACAAACTTAAACACAACCCCAGGTGAATTGACAAAAATGGGTTTCTCTACTACCAATGGCGAATCCAAATCTGATAAAAATAGGTTTGTACAAATTGAAAAGGGGGCTTGCATAATTCTGCTAATCATGAACAAAATCCAACTAATCAAACCTGGGTCTAAGCTTTGAAATAAATTAACGAAGTGTTGGAATTCTGAAGTTGGGTTTTCACTCTGAGTTGGGCTTGGAGTTTGAGGAGCAGTAGGGGAGGGATGGAGATGAAGGGGGGCAGATAAAGGGGGAGGGAGGGAGATGACGGGGACAGTGGGGGAGGAAAGGAAGAAGGGGGTGGAAGAGGGGGAAAAGGGATTGTGGCTTGCTGGGGACTGGGGAGTGGAGTGCTCCCCTAGGGTGGGCTGGGGTTAAAGATGAAAGGGTGGATATGTGGGGTGGAGAAAAAGTCCAAGATGAGGGTATAATTGTCATTTTCTATTTCAAATTTCTTTATCACATTTAGATTTTAAACATTGATATGGATCGGATCCGTTAAAATTCAATGAAAGTTAAGTCACGTGAGGTCCCATGACTAATTTTTCGTTAGATTTTTGCTAGGAAAGTGGGTGGACAGGGTGATCACATTTTAAAAAGTGCTCAAGTTCAGTGACCAAAATAAAAAAATAATAGTTGGGTGACTACATTTGAAATCACCCTATAGTTCAGTGACTAAAATATGGTTTTTGCCTACAGTTTTCCTACCACCTTTGGACATGATGCATTGAATTTTTGGGCCAAATACAAGAAGTAGAGCGTAAGTTTTAGGTCCTAAATTGAATATATCAACTACGACGAACGGAGGGGGTGAAATGAAGCCCTAACATTCTTTTTAATTTCCAGATCGACCCCCTTTCTATATCACAACTAGCATATAGATAATTAACTGTCTACCTTAAAAAATTTTGAAAATAACTCACTATCCCCAATTTTCGATTCATCACTATCAAAAATGATATAATTATTAAAAAAAAAGGTAATTACAATTTAAATTCTTCATAGATAAGAAGTTGTTATTATAAAATATATATATATATATATATATATATATGAGTATATATATATATATATATATACTCCCTCCGTCCCATAAAACATTACTCGTTTACTGTTGAGAACGGAAAATAAGGAATAATGTTATTAAAGTAGGAGTTGTGAGTGGGTAGGAGAGAGAATGATTGGAGAGAATAGTAAATTTGAAAAGTGTTGTGAGTATGACAAGTGGGTCCCATGAATAAAGAAGTATTAAAAAGTTTTCTTTTAAGGAAAGTGGGACTTTAAAGTGGGACGCCCAAAATAGCAAAATGGGTAAGGTTTTATGGGACGGAGGGAGTATATATTATCAATAATTTTTTTCATTCACTTATTATGCACACACCTCAGACACAAGTACTAGCAATAAGAAAACATAAGAGTATAAAAGAAAGTAGACAACAGCTCACCAGCACCAAGCTGAATCACCGTCGTGCTTTATGCCATTAACGTCTGCAGTTTTTTACTTCACACCTCGGGTCGTTTCCCCATACCCTGTAAAGCTCATCCTCATCTAGACATGGACACAAGCGTACTTTCATATGGCGCAAGGAAGAGAGACTCTTTAGCTGATCCGGAATTGCTTCCAAGTTTCCACATTGATCAATAAGTAGGAAACGAAGGCTCTGCATACAACTTCCACCATTTTCCATTGACCACTTTTCAAGTAAAAGATTGACCATATGAAGAACTCGTAGTCTAGGAAAAACCCCTTCCTTGATGCAGAAATTACGTCCCAAAACGGAGTTGTCAAGAAGTTTAAGTACCTGGAGGTTTGGAAGCTCCCCAAGCATCGGAAAGACGTAAGAATCTAGCTTTGTATATTTTAAGGTTATTTTGGTGAGGCTCAGTGGGAGTGATCTAAGATTTGTGAAACGAAATTTCCCCTCAATTTTCAAAGTTTGAAGACGCTGTAAATTGCGAAGGCAATCAAAGATATCAAAATATTTATCATTGGAATAGAGACTGAGTTTGGTCAAGTTGGGAAATCTGGATGTCTTCAAGCAGTCCATAGCATATTCATCCCAACAAGCTAGTTTGGACAAGGTGCGAAGATTGGGCATTGTGATATTATCATTTTCTTTTGGCAATGTAGAAAAGGACATTGATCTTAAGAAAACATGCCTGAGTTCTTGCATCTCCCAGAGGTTACCACTGAATGTGCCTCTGACATCAATTGTCTGAAGATTTGGAAGTTTTGATATGGAAGACGGAATAACAACAAAGTTTCCTGCCCTCATCCTTAAATACCTCAAATGAATAAGTATCTCCAATTTGTAAGGAAATTCATGGCATCTGTTTAAACTAAGATCCAGCACCCTTAAGAATCTGCAAGCTCTGGATATCAGATTGAACGGATCCCTTTCGAGGGCTGGGAGATGCCACGGTTCAGCTATACATAGAAGAGAACGGACTCGTGAGAAATCAGATATAAGAAAGTAATCGTACCTCAGATCGCCACTTCCACTATTGATGGAAACCGTTCTAGGTTTAGTTGTAAATCCAGAATCAGTCTGTTTGTGAAATTCTAGAAACTTCTCCTGTATACCCATAGAAATAGACAGCTCCCGCACAAGATCATGTACACGACAAGATTTAACGCCTCCATCAGTCCTCCTACTCGCCACCTGGATCAAGCTTCGGTCAATCAGCTGATACAAATATTCCTCAGCAATTTCCTCCTTGTTTTTGCTGTTTTCTTGATCTACAAACCCTTCCGCCACCCAGAGTCGGACCAACTGTCTTACGGGTACCTCATAGTCTTCCGGAAAAACACCAAGATAGAGAAAACATGGCTTTAGTTTCGGGGGCAGACTTTCGTAGCTCAAGGCTAATATACCAAGGCATTTCTTGGGATATTGGCTCAAGTACCAACTTAAGTCAGCAGCGACTTTTGGCCACATTGGTTCCTCTCTATTTGCCAATAGACCTGCCACCACAACAACGGCTAGTGGTAATCCATGGCACTTCATTACAATATGCCTTCCAAGTTCTTCAAGTTCAGATGGGAAATCTTCACCTGGGAATACTTTCTTTGAGAAAAGACTCCAACTTTCCTCTTCATTGAGCAAAGGTAGGAAGTAAGGAGGAGTTCTGCTGGCATGAGAAGCCACTTCTCTATCTCGACTTGTAATAAGTACTCTGCTTCCCTTCCTGTTATCTGGGAAAGCTGATTTGATCCCATCCCATAGATTCGTATCCCAAACGTCATCCAACACAATTAAGTACCTCTTACTTACCAAAACCTCGGCCATCTTTTCTGACAATTTTTCCTCTGACAGATTCTCCATTGACAATGGAGTTACAGACTCCATAATCTTCATCAGCAACTGTCTAGTGTTGTAATCTTGAGAAACCTCAACCCAAGCACAGCAATCAAACCAGCATCTTATGATATCAGTCTTGTAGATTTTCTTGGCCAAGGTTGTTTTCCCCAAACCACCCAAACCTATTATAGAAACCACATCTCTCCTTGGATTTTCCGTCTTCAGCTTCTCTACTACCGCCTCTACATCCTTTTCAAATCCCACCACTTTGTCCTCCTCCACATCCCTCCGCCACCGTTGGATCAAAATTCTCTCACTCGCTTCACCTGCAGCCGCCTCTTCCTTATTTTCAATGTCGTATTTGTCTTTGTTTTCATAGATCTCCTTGACCCTGTTCTTGATGGCTAGGATGTCCGTCCCCACACCCCGAAGCATTGTAATATGGTTCCAACCATACCAGAACTTCTGCACCTTGTTCCTTCTCTTGTGCCTAGCCATTTTAATCACAAATGTGTCAATAACATCCTCTGCGTCAAGAGCAACATCACGAATCTGGCTCACCACTTCCTTCACCCTATCCCTTTTCCCCTCAGAGTTTCTTAGAAACTGGTTGATGAATCTAAGCTCCCCTTGGAATGATATGATTTCATCCTTGACACCTCGAATCAAGTTTGTTTCTTGTGCCAGCAGCTGTGTTACATTATTTAAAAGGGAAAAGATAACAGCGTCAACCATTGCCATTTTGTGTGCCTCTCTCTCCTTGAAAACACTTGCAAGAATATTGCTAGTTCTTTAGCAGCAGAGGCTTTGGACTAAGTATATAAAAAACAGATGATTATAGCAAAATAAGAGCATGTCAACTATTTGAAGACTTGAAGGATCAACATCATAGGTGCTTCCAGGCATTTAAGAGCAGATCAAACCTAGCTCTTACATGACTGAAAGGTCTGATGTTTCTTTGAAATGAGAAATCATCAAAGACTGTTGCAGTTTTGGTAAAGTAAAATATGACCTGCATGGTGTTAAGAAGTTGACTAGAATTAAAGATAATAACTGATTTTGATATCGCACCTAACTTAAGTCATCAACAACCTAGGACTGATTCATCTCAAACTTATCCTATAAGCTAATACATTATTTATAATCTTTATTGTTGCTACTGAAACACCTACTAGGAACTTGACTTGGGTTGCTGTAATTTTATGTATATGTATGTATATATATATAATGACTATTTTACCCCTAGATCTTCTAAAGTGACTATAGAGGGGCAGTGATGTTTGTCTAAACCTCAAGGGTGGTCAATGAAAGTAACCCTATATATATACACATATACTCCCTCCGTCCCGCTGATAACTTCACTTTTTGCCATTTTGGGCGTCCCATTGAAAGCTTCACCTTTCCTTTTTTGGCAAAGGAATCTTTACTATTCCCTCCACTCATTCTCTCTCCTACAATATTTTAATACTCACAACACCATTATAATTTACTATTCCCTCCACTCATTCTCTCTCCTATTTTCAAATTACACTCACAATATTTTTTCTTCCCACCCATTTTCTTAATTTGCGTGTCGGAGCCAAAAGGGTGAAGTAATCAGCGGGACGGAGGGAGTATATAACAATATATACAGCCTTTTTATCTCACACCTAAATTAAATTGTAGGATTCTACACAAAATGTATGCATTTTAATGAGTGTGTGTGTGTGTGAGAGAGAGAGAGAGAGAAAGCAAGAATGTGATGGGTGATGACAAAGAAAATACAGCCACCAGCTACCCTACATTATATAATAAACACATTTTTAAAGTTGTGCTAGATTTATTTTTTGTCATATCTTTCCACCCATACACCATCACCAATCAGCCAATAAGAATCTGGCACCTTCCCAAAAGAAGACTTGAAACACGGAAAGCGTGTTTTTTTAGAAATCCAACATTAAGTAAGCAATCTGTTTATGGGATCAGTATTGACTTTTAGTGTATTCATTATGTTTGTTCTTTAAGCAATTTACAAATAAACTAATACTCGTGAAAACGAAATAGGAAGAGATGGGGACATTACAAGTGAAATGAGGAGCAGGTAACTATGAAGCTTACAAAAGTCAACAAGTAGTTTTCCACACAGTTTGCATGTTCTGATTGCTAATATCCAATCTGTGCTGAAGTAACTTACTTGAGCAAGCTCTAAAATGGCATTAAAACATTAAACATATTACACTCTAAAATCGTCATGTCTATTTATTCTTAGAATTGGCACTTCATTTTTTTACTGCAGCACTTTATTGTACAAAATGTGAAATATAACTAAAGTAAGCGAAATGCAACAATGAAATATAAAATTGACGGACCACTGTATTTGTCAAAAAAGATCATAGTACCTGTCTTAAAAAGAGTGCCTCTCTCTAACACAGATCCCCATTTTGACATCAGATGCAGGTTGTATATTGAAAAGCAGATAAACACTGAAAAAGCTTGACAAATAATATGCAGAGGCCATATATATAACTGATGCGCGGACTTTACTTGAACTACTTAAACATCAATTTAGAACTACCTAACAGAAATCTCTATTCACATTTACTATAAATATTGAGAACACACCTTCACATTTGCACTAACAAGATTGAGGACTCTTTTCTGTAGCAGTGGTGTTTGAACCTGTGTCTCTTCTACTGGCTTGGTCTGTTGAAGATCTGGAATCATATTTCTGTGCACACGTTCTCGGTTTCCTTAATAGAGTTGCTGCAACAGGGTCCAGATGGATTTCTTGTGGTGTTTTACTCTTGGTAGATCGACTGGTACCATAACCTCTGTGATTCGTTTTCACTGGAAGTTTGGCCTTTACAAGTGGAGGAGGATCTGAATTCAAACTCAAGCATAAAAAACTGCTTGAATTATCTACCTGTGTTGGAAATTTTTCAACGGAAGAATCGAGGGCGCCCTGTACAAGTTACAGAAATAAATATGTTTAGATTAAAGGATAAGTTTAGAGATAGGATGGTTATTATGGGGTAAAATAGAGAGGGTCCAAAAAGAGTACAAGACTCCATTAAACCCTCCCTAATATATACTACTCCCTCCGTCCCACAGTAAGAGTCCTACTTTCCTTTTTGGTAAGTCCCAGAGTAAGAGTCCCGTTCCCAAATGGCAAGAAATGAATAGTGTTTTGGACAACTTTGTCCTTAAAATGCTTGTTTAATTGAAAAAAAAAAAAACACTTTTCAACAACTTTTTACTCACTTGCATTATGAATAGGGTTTTGGACAATTATATCCTCAACTCACTTGATATATCTACCCATCTTTTATTGTTTCCTTAATAAGCGTGCAATGCCAAGGTATGACTCTTACTCAGGGACGTAGGGAGTAGTATATATATAGGCACTACTTCACTTTACTTTTGATAATTGAGACACTCCTATTCCAAGACACGTAATTAACAGAAAATAAATTGTTTTTGAGCTTTGTCGAGGTAGGGGAAGTGTTTGGGGAGAGGTGAAGGGAAGGGTGCAACTCTTGCTGAGAGCAAGGTTATGTAAAAGAAAACTTTGACTTGCAGAAGCTTATAAGTGCGAGCCCACACACACACAAACACACTCACTATCACTGTAACAACCCTAAAAATACAGACTATTTATTTGTTAGATATTATTTATTGTAATTAGTTATTTTAGTTATTATTCGTGTCTTTTCCTTTTCCTAGATGGATTAAATTAAATGGGCCTAGTCTATTTAAAGTTGGGTTACCTAAATTGGGTTTACTACTTGGACTTGATTAGTTTGGGTTAAGTTTAGGAAACCTATAGCTTATTTCATAAACCCTAGAGGCCCTTGAATTTTCCTAACAGCTTGAAGCCTAATGGGTGAGCCTCTCCATATTTCTCCAACGGCAAGAAGAGAAGGGAAGGGTCACATGGGGAAAATATAAGAGAGGGAGGGTCACGGTTGGGAAAGGATTTTTGCTTAAAGAGAGAAAGCGTGAGAAAGAGAGAGCGGTAGAGGGAGTTGGCAACAGGAAGAAGGAGAAAAACGCTAGGAGGCTGATAGAGAGAGAGAAGCTGAGGAAGGAGAAGAAGGATTTCATTGTTGGGGTTCAAGCTCAAATTAAGGTACGCAATACTTCATGTATTGATCATTAAGGTAGCAATAAACCCTAGAAAGAACCCTAAAAACTTAAAGCAAGATTACTGAAGGGAAATCAGATTTTGGTATTGTGAATCATGAAACCTAGTTGCTGATTGTAACTAAGGTTTAGGCATGAAACTTATTGAATATTGATTCAAGTATGCCATGCTAGGAATTTTCTATTGAATTAGGATTGGTATGTGTAAACTATATGTGTATCATGAGTGTGTGTGTGTGTTCCTGTTGTGTCCGAGTGTGTTGCTGCCTGGTGTGTATGAGGGGTGGTGGCAGCCGTGTATGGGTGTTAGGATTAGGGTGAGTGAGTGTGTGTTGTGGGTTTGCTGAGTGTGTATATGTGTTGTGTGGGTCTGTACAATGGCTGTACAGAGGGGTGCATGTGTGTGTGGTACGCCGTGGGTGTGTGGTATGCTCTCTGTGTGTGTGTTAGTGTGTGTTTTGTATGCTGAATAAGGTGAATTTAGTGTGCAAGTGTAGTATTGGAGGTAAAGAATGAGAATTGATCCTAGAAACCCTAGGGATGTTTTGGTAACATTGTTAGGGTATTAGTTAACCATAAAAGGAGTTAAGTAGAATAACTCATAGGTTAACCAAGTGGATTAAAATGATTAAAGGTACTAAGTCTTTTTTAGATAGAAGTAAATTGTACCTAAGGTTGAGATTTCGCTTTTGCATGATTGTAGATTCGTGCAAGAAGGAGTTGCAAGGAAACGCAAGTAACCCAAGGTAAGGGATTACGCTCTTTAGTTTTGAAGTATCCTTCTTTAAGATAGGATTCCATAAATTATATCTGTTTACTACCAATGTGGCCGGTAGTTTCGTTTCTCTATATTCCTTTGATTGAACGTCTGTTGGAATGTTCCTACCCTTGATATGTGTTGTTCAAAGGGTATCCATGATAATTGGATTTGTTAATGTGTTCTTGTATCTATGAACATGATATGTGGAATTTGCTATATCTGTTTGAACTCGTGATGTAGCTAGCTTTGTCTGATTGAAAAAGACTTAGCAAGAATTAGTCTGATTAAAAAGAACTTTATGAGAATTAGTCTAATCCCTGAAAATGACTTAGACGCTTATACACTACTTGATGAAGTAGTTGACTATCATGATATGTCGGGATAAGGGAGCGCCCTGAACAGGCTTGGAGTCTCTTATTCAAGGATCACCCTGAAAATGTGTATCAAAGTCACCCTGAAAAGGTGTAGCGTTACTTTGGAATTGACGGACTTGTGTGAATACAGTCTTCCTCATATATATTTTGTGATAGTGCCACAACTTGTTATTTGAAAAGTATCTTTCGTTATTGTACTCGTACCTGTACTTTAATTGATATAGCTATCATATCGTTGAATAATTCGATTGAGTTCGTTCTTTCGGTCATCTTTCCTTAGTACCCGGAGAGATTCCGTATGAACTTACTGAGCATTGTTCGCTCACCCCTTTTCTTATTTTTTCCTCCCAGGTAAGCAGTAGGAGGAGTTGATCGGTCGTATGGATGGCGGGTTGATTGAGGTTTAGGGTGCTTTATCAAACATTGTGTACTTATCGAGCTAGTGGGTTACTTAGCCGTTAAGATTGAAAGATAGTTATTTTTCGCATTTGAATTACGGTTAGATGTACTAGCCGTTAAGGTACCCTGATTTGGGAATTTTATTTATGAATTGAATTATGGTTATTGATGAAAAGTTGGGGTCGTTACAGTTGGTATCAGAGCTTTGGCTTTAGGTCACTAGGAGATTTTAGATATTAAGACTATTGGAAGAGAGTAGTACTTAATTATTATTGGGTCTAACTAGAACCTTCTATATTTGGAAACTTCCTATATTTGAGAAATTACTAAGTAAGGAAACTTGTTATTTTGAGAAACTTTCTATTTTCGGAAACTTTCTATTTTGGGAAACTTACTATTTTAGGAAAGAACTTAGAATAAGATTCCTTTTGAAGTATAACAAGATTTTCCGAGTAATCTGAAGGACTACTCTTAAGTTTGAACATAAATTGTGATTAATGTTGAACTTATATAAATACTAATAGTGGTCATGTTTTAATTATAGGAAATGGTCAGAGATAGTAAAGCTTGGATGATGAACTGGAGGCGCAAGTCCCTGAGAGCGAAGTCGATCAAAGGGTATGCGTCAAGGATTAAGAGGCTTAGCAATGCTTTGAAAGAGGCAAAGGAAGATTTGGTTAGGGAAGAGAGAATGCAGTAAGGAAATTAGCGAGCAAGCAGATCAGTGGTATTTTGAGCTTCGGGATTTGAGGGCCACTATGCTAGTGATAGGAGTGCCAAATGATGGAAACCTAGGGAATGAAAATACTATAGAAGAAATAGCTGAGGAGATGATAGGGAGTGAAGCTGCTCCAATTGAAATTGATGATGATGATGAGCCACTAGTGACACCTGAGCGTGGGACCCGAGGAAGACCAAAGGGATTCAAGAACAAAGTGAGAATGTCAAGTGGAAGACCTAGGGGAAGACCTAGGAAGAGTGCAGTTCCGTGAATAAAGTTGGGAATCTCTTTGGTTGCTTCTAGGAGAATGAGTGATAATTTAGTTCAGTTATTGGCATTATAAGGATGTTATTGTTTTAAATCGAAATCTTCTTTTATGAAATAAAGTTAGTTTATATTTTGTGGCATGGTATTTTGAATTGAAATTTATTCCCTAGTGTTAAATTGATATGTTAACTAGAATAGAGAAAGGTTGGTCAACTGAAATGACCGACGTGAACAGAAATCGGCCTATTGGAACGGCCAAGTGTGATTAATAGTTGGTCTATTGAAATGACCAATGTGAAAAGAAATTTAGGCCTATTGAAATGACCTCTGAATGTATAGTAACCTGTGAAAGAAGTGTTGGTCTATTGAAACGGCCAAGTATGATTAATTTGGGTCTATTGAAACGACCTGTAAAATTAATTTGGTCTAGTGAAATGACCTATGAATGTGTTAATCGATCTATTGAAACGGTCGATGGTCTAGTGAATGGACCGATTGTATAATGGAAGTCTATTGAGACGACCTAATTTAAGTGAATGCTATAGGAGTAGCAGGTGTAAGTAATATAAGTGTTGGTCTGTTGAAACGACCAATAGGCCTATTGAAACGACTTATGAGAGAAATGCCGGTCTATTTATTGAAAAGACCAAGGGTCTAGTGAATTGACCTATGACTTAAATGTTTAGTCTGTTGAGACGGCCTATGTTTATAGTATAAAAGTATTAAGCATTGAGTATTGCTAGTGTAGGCATGGGTAATAGTGCCTTGTATTCGTAATACTGATAATTATTGTGAGAAAGATGGTGCTGAAAGTAAGTACCCAAGTAAGAATTTTTAACAATCGAAGAGTTGAGAGCAAATGCGAGGTCCTTAGGCGAGGATATGATGAAAAGTGTAATATGTGCGAAGGAAGGCATAAGACTGATGAAGGTTGGTACAGAGAGAAGAAATGTTCCATTGTGATAAAGTAGGTCATTCGCGACGGTAATGTCTGGAACCCAAGAAGAATGCAGCTGCTCAAGGAGCCAGCACTAATAATAACCATGAAGGAGGTCGTGGAAGAGTGTTCACCATGACTGCCAGGGATGCGAGGGCCACCAATGATCTTGTGGCAGGTACGCTTCAACTTTATTCTCGTAGCGTTTATGCGTTGATAGGCAATTTGGTGCTACACATTACGTCGTTAGCGACTCGTCCCAGCTAAGAAATTGAACTTGAAACCCGAGGCATTAGAAATACCTTTGGTGATAGATACTCCGACTAGAGAGTCAATCCCTATCTCATCTGGTTATAAGATGTGTCCTCTGGGAATAGGAGATAGAGAACTTGAGGTTGATCTTATTGAGTTAGAAATGAACGAATTTGACATTATCACAGGGGATGGATTGGTTAATTTGCTTACCATGCTTAAAGTAGATTGCTTTAAGAAGGAGGTGTAATTCAAGTTACCATCCGGAGAAGAGTTTAGCTTCCAAGGATCGAAGCCGAGAAGTCGATCGGGTATTATTCGGTAATAAAGGCTCGAAAAATGTTAAGAAAGAGATGTGAAGGGTTTTTGGTTTATATTGGCGAGACGGATAAGAAAGAAGTGAGTATATAAACTCTTTCAGTGGTCAGAGATTTTAAGGATGTGTTTCCAGAAGATTTGTCCGGAATACCACCAGAAAGGGAGGTGGAATTTTCCATAGATTTAGTACCAGAAACCGCACTGATATCCAAAGCACCACAGAATGGCGCCGGCTGAACTTAAAGAATTGAAGGAACAATTGCAGGAATTGTTGGATAAAGGTCTGATTAGGCTAAGTGTTTCACCATGGGGTGCGCCAGTGTTATTTGTGAAGAAAAAGGATGGATCGATGAGGATGTGTATAGACTATCGAGAACTGAATAAAGTGACGGTGAGAAATTAGTATCCGTTACCGAGGATTGACGACTTGTTTGACCAACTTCGGGGAGCGTGTTACTTTTCGAAAATAGATTTGAGATCGGGATATCATCAATTGAGAGTGAAAAAGGAGGATGTTTCGAAGACGGCCTTTAGGACAAGGTACGATCAGCTATGAGTTTTTAGTTATGCCGTTTGGACTGACGAACGCGCCAGTAGTATTTATGGAGCTGATGAACAGGGTATTTCAGGAATTTTTGGATAAGTGTGTAATTGTATTTATAGATGATATTCTGATTTATTCTAAGACCAAGGAAGAACATGAAGAGCATTTAAGGTTGGGTACTGCAAATCTTAAGGGAACAGAAGTGTATGCAAAATTCAGGAAGTGTGAATTCTGGTTGGAGAAAGTAGCATTCTTAGGGCATGTGGTATCTAAGGATGGAATTGCAGTAGGTCCGGCAAAGATAGAAGCTATAGTGAATTGGGAGAGACCAACTACTGTCAGCGAGATTAGAAGTTTCTTGGGGTTGGCAGGATACTATAGGAGATTTGTGGAAGGATTTTCGAGGTTATCAGGACCATCAACGAAGTTAACGCAGAAAGGAGCAAAGTTCGTTTGGTCGGAAGAATGTGAAGAATTTTCAAGAGCTGAAGAGGCGATTGGTGTCCGCACCAGTTCTTACAGTACCATCAGAATCAGACGGAATTGTGATTTATAGTGATGCTTCGTTGAAGGGATTGGGTTGCGTATTAATGCAGAATGATAAGGTTATCGCCTATGCGTCAAGACAACTAAAGAACCATGAGAAGAATTATCCCACCCATGATTTGGAGTTAGCAGCCGTAGTTTTTGCATTGAAAATTTGGAGACATTATTTGTATGGGGTAAATTGTCAGATTTATACGGATCATAAGAGTCTTAAGTATATCTTCACTCAGCAAGAATTGAATATGAGGCAAAGGAGATGGCTAGAATTACTTAAGGATTATGATTGTACGATTTTGTATCATCCCGGAAAGACCAATAAGGTTGCAGATGCTTTGAGTAGGAAGAACCGTAGAACCCTAGCGGTGTTAATTTCTAAGGGGGTAAGAATGTAACAACCCTAAAAATACAGACTATTTATTTGTTAGATATTATTTACTGTAATTAGTTATTTTAGTTATTATTTGTGTCTTTTCCTTTTCCTAGATGGATTAAATTAAATGGGCCTAGTCTATTTAAAGTTGGGTTACCTAAATTGGGTTTACTACTTGGACTTGGACTTGATTAGTTTGGGTTAAGTTTAGAAAACCTATAGCTTATTTCATAAACCCTAGAGGCCCTTGAATTTCCCTAACATTTGGAAGGCTTTAATGGGTGAGCCTCTCCATATTTCTCCAACGGCAAGAAGAGAAGGGAAGGGTCGCGTGGGAAAATATAAGAGAGGGAGGGTCAAGGCTGGGAAAGGATTTTTGCTTAAAGAGAGAAAGCGTGAGAAAGAGAGAGCGGCAGAGGGAGTTGGCAACAGGAAGAAGGAGAAGAACGCTAGGAGGCTGATAGAGAGAGAGAAGCTGAGGAAGGAGAAGAAGGATTTCATTGTTGGGGTTCAAGCTCAAATTAAGGTAAGTAATACTTCTTGTATTGATCATTAAGGTAGCAATAAACCCTAAAAAGAACCCTAAAAACTTAAAGCAAGATTACTGAAGGGAAATCAGATTTTGGTATTGTGAATCATGAAACCTAGTTGTTGATTGTAACTAAGGTTTAGGCATGAAACTTATTGAATATTGATTCAAGTATGCCATGCTAGGAATTTTCTATTGAATTAGGATTGGTATGTGTAAACAGTATGTATGTCATGAGTGTGTGTGTGTGTTCCTGTTGTGTGTGAGTGTGTTGCTGCCTGGTGTGTATGAGGGGTGGTGGCAGCCGTGTATGGGTGTTAGGATTAGGGTGAGTGAGTGTGTGTTGTGGGTTTGCTGAGTGTATATATGTGTTGTGTGGGTCTGTACAGAGGGGTGTATGTGTGTGTGGTATGCCGTGGGTGTGTCGTATGTTGTGTGTGTGTGTGTTAGTGTGTGTTTTGTATGTTGAATAAGGTGAATTTAGTGTGTGTAAGTGTAGTATTGGAGGTAAAGAATAGAAATTGATCCTAGAAATCCTAGGGATGTTTTGGTAACATTGTTAGGGTATTAGTTAACCATAAAAGGAGTTAAGTAGAATAACTCATAGGTTAACCAAGTGGATTAAAATGATTAAAGGTACTAAGTTTTTTTTAGATAGAAGTAAATTGTACCTAAGGTTGAGATTTCGCTTTTGCGTGATTGTAGATTCGTGCAAGAAGGAGTCAGTAAGGAAACGCAAGTAACCCAAGGTAAGGGATTACGCTCTTTAGTTTTGAAGTATCCTTCTTTAAGATAGGATTCCATAAATTGTATCTGTTTACTACCAATGTGGCCGGTAGTTTCGTTTCTCTATATTCCTTTGATTGAACGTCTGTTGGAATGTTCCTACCCTTGATATGTGTTGTTCAAAGGGTATCCATGATAATTGGATTTGTTAATGTGTTCTTGTATCTATGAACATGATATGTGGAATTTGCTATATCTGTTTGAACTCGTGATGTAGCTAGCTTTGTCTGATTGAAAAAGACTTAGCAAGAATTAGTCTGATTAAAAAGAACTTTATGAGAATTAGTCTAATCCCTGAAAATGACTTAGACGCTTATACACTACTTGATGAAGTAGTTGACTATCATGATATGTCGGGATAAGGGAGCGCCCTGAACAGGCTTGGAGTCTCTTATTCAAGGATCACCCTGAAAATGTGTATCAAAGTCACCCTGAAAAGGTGTAGCGTTACTTTGGAATTGACGGACTTGTGTGAATACAGTCTTCCTCATATATATTTTGTGATAGTGCCACAACTTGTTATTTGAAAAGTATCTTTCGTTATTGTACTCGTACCTGTACTTTAATTGATATAGCTATCATATCGTTGAATAATTCGATTGGGTTCGTTCTTTCGGTCATCTTTCCTTAGTACCCGGAGAGATTCCGTATGAACTTACTGAGCATTGTTCGCTCACCCCTTTTCTTATTTTTTCCTCCCAGGTAAGCAGTAGGAGGAGTTGATCGGTCGTATGGATGGCGGGTTGATTGAGGTTTAGGGTGC
Source organism: Adenophora triphylla var. japonica (assembly GCA_022495995.1). Lineage (NCBI taxonomy): Eukaryota > Viridiplantae > Streptophyta > Magnoliopsida > Asterales > Campanulaceae > Adenophora > Adenophora triphylla. Next base: position 793,774 of record JAFEMH010000210.1, on the reverse strand, counting down.
TTTATCAAACATTGTGTACTTATCGAGCTAGTGGGTTGTACTAGCCGTTAAGATTGAAAGATAGTTATTTTTCGCATTTGAATTACGGTTAGATGTACTAGCCGTTAAGGTACCCTGATTTGGGAATTTTATTTATGAATTGAATTATGGTTATTGATGAAAAGTTGGGGTCGTTACAGTTGGTATCAGAGCTTTGGCTTTAGGTCACTAGGAGATTTTAGATATTAAGACTATTGGAAGAGAGTAGTACTTAATTATTATTGGGTCTAACTAGAACCTTCTATATTTGGAAACTTCCTATATTTGAGAAATTACTAAGTAAGGAAACTTGTTATTTTGAGAAACTTTCTATTTTCGGAAACTTTCTATTTTGGGAAACTTACTATTTTAGGAAAGAACTTAGAATAAGATTCCTTTTGAAGTATAACAAGATTTTCCGAGTAATCTGAAGGACTACTCTTAAGTTTGAACATAAATTGTGATTAATGTTGAACTTATATAAATACTAATAGTGGTCATGTTTTAATTATAGGAAATGGTCAGAGATAGTAAAGCTTGGATGATGAACTGGAGGCGCAAGTCCCTGAGAGCGAAGTCGATCAAAGGGTATGCGTCAAGGATTAAGAGGCTTAGCAATGCTTTGAAAGAGGCAAAGGAAGATTTGGTTAGGGAAGAGGAGTACCGTAAGGAAATTAGCGAGCAAGCAGATCAGTGGTATTTTGAGCTTCGGGATTTGAGGGCCACTATGCTAGTGATAGGAGTGCCAAATGATGGAAACCTAGGGAATGAAAATACTATAGAAGAAATAGCTGAGGAGATGATAGGGAGTGAAGCTGCTCCAATTGAAATTGATGATGATGATGAGCCACTAGTGACACCTGAGCGTGGGACCCGAGGAAGACCAAAGGGATCCAAGAACAAAGTGAGAATGTCAAGTGGAAGACCTAGGGGAAGACCTAGGAAGAGTGCAGTTCCGTGAATAAAGTTGGGAATCTCTTTGGTTGCTTCTAGGAGAATGAGTGATAATTTAGTTCAGTTATTGGCATTATAAGGATGTTATTGTTTTAAATCGAAATCTTCTTTTATGAAATAAAGTTAGTTTATATTTTGTGGCATGGTATTTTGAATTGAAATTTATTCCCTAGTGTTAAATTGATATGTTAACTAGAATAGAGAAAGGTTGGTCAACTGAAATGACCGACGTGAACAGAAATCGGCCTATTGGAACGGCCAAGTGTGATTAATAGTTGGTCTATTGAAATGACCAATGTGAAAAGAAATTTAGGCCTATTGAAATGACCTCTGAATGTATAGTAACCTGTGAAAGAAGTGTTGGTCTATTGAAACGGCCAAGTATGATTAATTTGGGTCTATTGAAACGACCTGTAAAATTAATTTGGTCTAGTGAAATGACCTATGAATGTGTTAATCGATCTATTGAAACGGTCGATGGTCTAGTGAATGGACCGATTGTATAATGGAAGTCTATTGAGACGACCTAATTTAAGTGAATGCTATAGGAGTAGCAGGTGTAAGTAATATAAGTGTTGGTCTGTTGAAACGACCAATAGGCCTATTGAAACGACTTATGAGAGAAATGCCGGTCTATTTATTGAAAAGACCAAGGGTCCAGTGAATTGACCTATGACTTAAATGTTTAGTCTGTTGAGACGGCCTATGTTTATAGTATAAAAGTATTAAGCATTGAGTATTGCTAGTGTAGGCATGGGTAATAGTGCCTTGTATTCGTAATACTGATAATTATTGTGAGAAAGATGGTGCTGAAAGTAAGTACCCAAGTAAGAATTTTTAACAATCGAAGAGTTGAGAGCAAATGCGAGGTCCTTAGGCGAGGATATGATGAAAAGTGTAATATGTGCGAAGGAAGGCATAAGACTGATGAAGGTTGGTACAGAGAGAAGAAATGTTCCATTGTGATAAAGTAGGTCATTCGCGACGGTAATGTCTGGAACCCAAGAAGAATGCAGCTGCTCAAGGAGCCAGCACTAATAATAACCATGAAGGAGGTCGTGGAAGAGTGTTCACCATGACTGCCAGGGATGCGAGGGCCACCAATGATCTTGTGGCAGGTACGCTTCAACTTTATTCTCGTAGCGTTTATGCGTTGATAGACACTGGTGCTACACATTCTGTCGTTAGCACTCGTCTAGCTAAGAAATTGAACTTGATACCCGAGGCATTAGAAATACCTTTGGTGATAGATACTCCGACTAGAGAGTCAATCCCTATCTCATCTGGTTATAAGATGTGTCCTCTGGGAATAGGAGATAGAGAACTTGAGGTTGATCTTATTGAGTTAGAAATGAACGAATTTGACATTATCCTGGGGATGGATTGGTTAGCTGCTTACCATGCTAAAGTAGATTGCTTTAAGAAGGAGGTGTAATTCAAGTTACCATCCGGAGAAGAGTTTAGCTTCCAAGGATCGAAGCCGAGAAGTCGATCGGGTATTATTCGGTAATAAAGGCTCGAAAAATGTTAAGAAAGAGATGTGAAGGGTTTTTGGTTTATATTGGCGAGACGGATAAGAAAGAAGTGAGTATAGAAACTCTTTCAGTGGTCAGAGATTTTAAGGATGTGTTTCCAGAAAATTTGTCGGGAATACCACCAGAAAGGGAGGTGGAATTTTCCATAGATTTAGTACCAGAAACCGCACTGATATCCAAAGCACCACAGAATGGCGCCGGCTGAACTTAAAGAATTGAAGGAACAATTGCAGGAATTGTTGGATAAAGGTCTGATTAGGCCGAGTGTTTCACTATGGGGTGCGCCAGTGTTATTTGTGAAGAAAAAGGATGGATCGATGAGGATGTGTATAGACTATCGAGAACTGAATAAAGTGACGGTGAGAAATTAGTATCCGTTACCGAGGATTGACGACTTGTTTGACCAACTTCGGGGAGCGTGTTACTTTTCGAAAATAGATTTGAGATCGGGATATCATCAATTGAGAGTGAAAAAGGAGGATGTTTCGAAGACGGCCTTTAGGACAAGGTACAGTCACTATGAGTTTTTAGTTATGCCGTTTGGACTGACGAACGCGCCAGTAGTATTTATGGAGCTGATGAACAGGGTATTTCAGGAATTTTTGGATAAGTGTGTAATTGTATTTATAGATGATATTCTGATTTATTCTAAGACCAAGGAAGAACATGAAGAGCATTTAAGGTTGGTACTGCAAATCTTAAGGGAACAGAAGTGTATGCAAAATTCAGGAAGTGTGAATTCTGGTTGGAGAAAGTAGCATTCTTAGGGCATGTGGTATCTAAGGATGGAATTGCAGTAGGTCCGGCAAAGATAGAAGCTATAGTGAATTGGGAGAGACCAACTACTGTCAGCGAGATTAGAAGTTTCTTGGGGTTGGCAGGATACTATAGGAGATTTGTGGAAGGATTTTCGAGGTTATCAGGACCATCAACGAAGTTAACGCAGAAAGGAGCAAAGTTCGTTTGGTCGGAAGAATGTGAAGAATTTTCAAGAGCTGAAGAGGCGATTGGTGTCCGCACCAGTTCTTACAGTACCATCAGAATCAGACGGAATTGTGATTTATAGTGATGCTTCGTTGAAGGGATTGGGTTGCGTATTAATGCAGAATGATAAGGTTATCGCCTATGCGTCAAGACAACTAAAGAACCATGAGAAGAATTATCCCACCCATGATTTGGAGTTAGCAGCCGTAGTTTTTGCATTGAAAATTTGGAGACATTATTTGTATGGGGTAAATTGTCAGATTTATACGGATCATAAGAGTCTTAAGTATATTTTCACTCAGCAAGAATTGAATATGAGGCAAAGGAGATGGCTAGAATTACTTAAGGATTATGATTGTACGATTTTGTATCACCCCGGAAAGACCAATAAGGTTGCAGATGCTTTGAGTAGGAAGAACCGTAGAACCCTAGCGGTGTTAATTTCTAAGGGGGTAAGAATGTAACAACCCTAAAAATACAGACTATTTATTTGTTAGATATTATTTACTGTAATTAGTTATTTTAGTTATTATTTGTGTCTTTTCCTTTTCCTAGATGGATTAAATTAAATGGGCCTAGTCTATTTAAAGTTGGGTTACCTAAATTGGGTTTACTACTTGGACTTGGACTTGATTAGTTTGGGTTAAGCTTAGAAAACCTATAGCTTATTTCATAAACCCTAGAGGCCCTTGAATTTCCCTAACAGCTGGAAGCCTAATGGGTGAGCCTCTCCATATTTCTCCAACGGCAAGAAGAGAAGGGAAGGGTCACATGGGGAAAAATATAAGAGAGGGAGGGTCACGACTGGGAAAGGATTTTTGCTTAAAGAGAGAAAGCGTGAGAAAGAGAGAGCGGCAGAGGGAGTTGGCAACAGGAAGAAGGAGAAGAACGCTAGGAGGCTGATAGAGAGAGAGAAGCTGAGGAAGGAGAAGAAGGATTTCATTGTTGGGGTTCAAGCTCAAATTAAGGTAAGTAATACTTCTTGTATTGATCATTAAGGTAGCAATAAACCCTAAAAAGAACCCTAAAAACTTAAAGCAAGATTACTGAAGGGAAATCAGATTTTGGTATTGTGAATCATGAAACCTAGTTGTTGATTGTAACTAAGGTTTAGGCATGAAACTTATTGAATATTGATTCAAGTATGCCATGCTAGGAATTTTCTATTGAATTAGGATTGGTATGTGTAAACAGTATGTATGTCATGAGTGTGTGTGTGTGTTCTGTTGTGTGTGAGTGTGTTCTTTTTGGTGTGTATGAGGGGTGGTGGCAGCCGTGTATGGGTGTTAGGATTAGGGTGAGTGAGTGTGTGTTGTGGGTTTGCTGAGTGTATATATGTGTTGTGTGGGTCTGTACAGAGGGGTGTATGTGTGTGTGGTATGCCGTGGGTGTGTCGTATGTTGTGTGTGTGTGTGTTAGTGTGTGTTTTGTATGTTGAATAAGGTGAATTTAGTGTGTGTAAGTGTAGTATTGGAGGTAAAGAATAGAAATTGATCCTAGAAATCCTAGGGATGTTTTGGTAACATTGTTAGGGTATTAGTTAACCATAAAAGGAGTTAAGTAGAATAACTCATAGGTTAACCAAGTGGATTAAAATGATTAAAGGTACTAAGTTTTTTTTAGATAGAAGTAAATTGTACCTAAGGTTGAGATTTCGCTTTTGCGTGATTGTAGATTCGTGCAAGAAGGAGTTGCAAGGAAACGCAAGTAACCCAAGGTAAGGGATTACGCTCTTTAGTTTTGAAGTATCCTTCTTTAAGATAGGATTCCATAAATTGTATCTGTTTACTACCAATGTGGCCGGTAGTTTCGTTTCTCTATATTCCTTTGATTGAACGTCTGTTGGAATTTTCCTACCCTTGATATGTGTTGTTCAAAGGGTATCCATGATAATTTGATTTGTTAATGTGTTCTTGTATCTATGAACATGATATGTGGAATTTGCTATATCTGTTTGAACTCGTGATGTAGCTAGATTTGTCTGATTGAAAAAGACTTAGCAAGAATTAGTCTGATTAAAAAGGACTTTTTGAGAATTAGTCTAATCCTTGAAAATGACTTAGACGCTTATACACTACTTGATGAAGTAGTTGACCATCATGATATGTTGGGATAAGGGAGCGCCCTGAACAGGCTTGGAGTCTCTTATTCAAGGATCACCCTGAAAAGGTGTATCAAAGTCACCCTGAAAAGGTGTAGCGTTACTTTGGAATTGACGGACTGGTGTGAATACAGTCTTCCTCATATATATTTTGTGATAGTGCCACAACTTGTTATTTGAAAAGTATCTTTCGTTATTGTACTCGTACCTGTACTTTAATTGTACTCGTACTTGTACTTTAATTGATATAGCTATCATATCGTTGAATAATTCTATTTGGTTCGTTCTTTCGGTCATGCTTCCTTAGTATCCGGAGGGATTCCTTATGAACTTACTGAGCATTGTTGGTCACTCCTTTTCTCATTCTTTCCCTCCCAGGTAAGCAGTAAGAGGAGTTGATCGGTCGTATGGATGGCGGCTTGATTGAGATTTAGGGTGCTTTATCAAACATTGTGTACTTATCGAGCTAGTGGATTGTACTAGCCGTTAAGATTGAAAGACAGTTATTTTCCGCATTTGAATTACGGTTAGGTGTTTGATAAAGCACCCTAAATCTCAATCAAGCCGCCATCCATACGACCGATCAACTCCTCCTACTGCTTACCTGGGAGGGAAAGAATGAGAAAAGGGGTGAGCGAACAATGTTCAGTTAGTTCATACGAAATCCCTCCGGGTACTAAGGAAAGATGGCCGAAAGAACGAACCCAATCGAATTATTCAACGATATGATAGCTATATCAATTAAAGTACAGGTACGAGTACAATAACGAAAGATACTTTTCAAATAACAAGTTGTGGCACAATCACAAAATATATATGAGGAAGACTGTATTCACACAAGTCCGTCAATTTCAAAGTAACGCTACACCTTTTCAGGGTGACTTTGATACACCTTTTCAGGGTGATCCTTGAATAAGAGACTCCAAGCCTGTTCAGGGCGCTCCCTTATCCCGACATATCATGATAGTCAACTACTTCATCAAGTAGTGTATAAGCGTCTAAGTCATTTTCAGGGATTAGACTAATTCTCATAAAGTCCTTTTTAATCAGACTAATTATTACTAAGTCTTTTTCAGTCAGACAAAGCTAGCTACATCGCGAGTTCAAATAGATATAGCAATTATATATATATCATGTTCCTAGGTACAAGAACATATCACATTTAACATCACTACTTTTCGTGCAAACAGAAGATGAAAGTCAAATCTTTACTATTAAGATTAGACCAAGTTCATTTAAAAGTCCGTCCCACTTAGACTCATTAAACTATATCTAGTTACTTTAGACATAGCAATAAGCATTCAAGTGTTCATATGGTACAAGAACACAATAATCAAATTCAACCATTAGATACACCTTGAACAACACATATCAAGGGTAAGGTATTCCAAAAGACGTTCAATCGAAAGAATAGTTTCAAAATAACTACCGGCCACTTGGTAGCTTATACTTTCATAAAAAGACTCGATAGAATCCTAGTTCAAGGACTGAAATTCAAATACTCTAAGGAACGTAATCCCTTACCTCGGGTTATTTGCACTTCTTGCCACACTAGTCCTTGCACGACCTACAATCATGTAAACCATACTTAGGTACACGTAATCTCTATTTACTAAGTACCCACAACTCCTTTTTATTCATCCCATTAACCTACGAATTAATTTACTTTAACTCTCTCTAAGGCTAATTATCCCCCATTAGATTTACAAATCTACCCCTAGGGTTTCCGTACTCAATTCCTACCAATACTCCCTCTGTTTCACTTTACACACACCATTCTCACCTTTTTCAGCACACACAAACACACTAAACCTTAATACATCCACACACACACACCCACCCACACGGCTGACCACCCACCCATACACACACACCACACACACGAACACAACAGACACACTTACTCAGCACATACACAACACACATACACACACGACATTCACACACACAACCCTAATTCCATTCACAACCTTAGCATGCATCTTTTAGGTCCAACACCCTTCAATCCCACATGCTAAACCCTAATCAAACTTAACCAAGTTCTTTAGGGTTTTCTAGGATTCCATCATCCCAATCAAAACAATAAAGGCTTTCATGGTTTTATTGCATAATAACTTAATTTCTCCATCTTTATCTTATTTTAGATTCCTAGGGTTTTCTTCCTTAATGATCAAACCAAGAAGAAGAATTGTTTACCTTTGTTCTTGAGCTTTAGACACGCGACAATGGAGGTTCTTCCCTCCTTCTTCTTCTTCCTTCTTCCTCTGTTTCCTCTCCCAGCCGTGCTCTCTCTCTCTGTCGCTTTCTCCTTCTAAGCGGCTCTCTCTCCCTCTTTATACTTTGCGTTGAAAAAAAACTGAAAGCCTCTCCTCACTTAAATACCTTGGCCGCTTAGAACAATAGAAAGGCCTCCACTTATTGTCTTCCATCAGTTTAGAACATGAAGAGGCCCCCTTGGATTAATGCAATATAATGATACTATGGATTTCCTAAATCTAAACCCAAAATAATCCAAGTCCAAGTCCAAAAAGGAAAAACCAATTTAGGTAACCTAAGTTTGAATAACCTAAGCCCACATATTCCTAGTCCATCTAGGAAAAGGAATAAACACAAATAATTATTTAATTAACTAACATAATTAATTAAAGTAAATAATATTTAATAAATAAATACTCCCTCCGTCCCACGTTAGTTGAGACTTCTTTCCCTTTTGGGCCGTCCCACGTTAGTTGAAACTGCCCAAAATGGCAAAAATTTTAATATTTTATATTCATCCTACCCCACCCACTCATTCTCTCTTCATTTTCCACCATACAATTTATTCAACCAACCTACTATTAACTCCACTCATTCTCTTTCTTCATTTTTTACCACACATTTTCATTATCTTATTCATTTTCCTTAATTGGTGTGCCCAAAAAGTTAGTCTCAACTAACGTGGGACGGAGGGAGTAGTATGTAATTTTAGGGTTGTTACATTCTTATCCCCTTAAAAGGGTTTGGTCCACCAAACCAAACGCACTCATTCTAAAAACAGGGCGAGATACGACTCTCGCATCTCGCTCTCGAGCTCCCACGTCGCTTCTCTTTCTGTGTGGTTGCTCTATTGCACTTTCACGTACATAATTATCCGCCTTCTCAAATTCTGATCTTTCCGATCCACAATTTTCACAGGTTGCTCATCATAACTCAGATCGGCACGAAATCTGAGCTGTCTATACTCAATCACATGGCTCGGGTCGGGGATGTACTTCCTCAACATCGAGACATGAAACACATTGTGTACTCCTGCAAGTACAGGTGGTAGGGCCAACTTATAGGCTACCAGTCCAACTCACTCAAAAATTTCGAATGGTCCCACATACCTTGGGCTTAACTTCCCGCGAATGCCAAACCTCATAACCCCATGGTTGGTGAAATCTTCCAGAACACGCGATCCCCCAATTGAAATTCCAAGTCTCGTCGTCGGCGATCTGCATACGACTTCTGCCAACCCTGAGCGGTTAATAATCATTTCCGAATCTGTTGTACCTTATCTGCGGTTACCTGAACAATCTCTGGTCCCGTCAATTTCCTCTCACCCACTCCATCCCAACATGCAGGTGACCTACACTTCCGTCCATACAATGCTTCGTACGGTGCCATACCGATACTTGCGTGAAACTATTGTTGTAGGAGAATTCTACTAACGTCAGGTGTTCGTCCCAAGTCCCTTGCCAGTCCAATGATGTGGCTCTTAACATATCCTTCAGAGTCTGAATAGTTCTCTCTGACTGACCATCGGTCTGCGGATGAAATGTTGTACTCATAGTCAGTTCGGTACCTAATGCCTGCTGTAGACTCTTCCAAAACTTTGACGTGAATCTTGCATCTCGGTCGGACACTATCGACCCAGGTCTCCCATGCAATCTTACAATCTCGTCAACATATATCTTTGCTAACTTCTCCAATGAGTCTGTCACCTTAATTGCCAGAAAGTGAGTCGACTTCGTAAGTCTGTCCACTATAACTCAAATTGTGTTGTGACCCTTTAACGTCCTCGGTAGCCCTACTACCAAATCCATAGCTATATTCTCCCATTTCCATTTCGGTATTGGTAACGACTGTAATAGTCTTACCGACTTCTGGTGTTCACTCTTCACGATCAGACCTACCAAATATCTCCATATGAATTCTGTCACAACTACTTTCATATTATTCCAGCCAACATAATTCCCTTAGGTTCCTAGACATATTTGTACTCCCAGAATGTACAAAAACTTTTGACAGTACACTTCCTGCATAATCTCTCCACTTATATCCTTGTCGCTAGGTAGCCAAATTCTCGATTGAAACCTTAAAATCTCATTGTCTTCTATACGAAAATCTATTACCTTCCCTTTTGCCATACTCCAACGCATCCTCACATTTCTTCATCTATTCTTTGTGCTTTCTTGATTCAGTCTAATAGTACTGGCTAAACCCCCAATTGAGCCACGTACCTTTTAACTCTCACTTCTATACTTGAACCTCAATTCTGTTTCATGCACTTAGCCCCTTAGAATTCAACGTAGCTAAGGTTCCTCGATTCTTCCTACTCAAAGTATCAGCCACTTTATTAGCCTTCCTGGGTGATATAATTCGTACAATCAAAATTCTTAAGCAGTCTTAACCATCTCCTTTGCCTCATATTCAATTTTTTCTGGGTGAAAATATACTTAAGACTTTTATGATCTTTATAAGTCTGACAAGTTACCCCATACAAATCATGTCTCCATATTCTCAATGCAAAGACTACGGCTGCTAACTCCAAGTCATGGGTGGAATAATTCTTCGCATGGTTCTTCGGTCGCCCTGACGCATATGCTATAACCTTATCATTCGGCATTAACACGCATCCTAACCCCTTAAGTGATGCATCACAATTCCGTCCTATCTAGATGGTAAAGTAAGAATTGGTGCGGACACTAACCTTCGCTTCAGCTCCTGAAAATTCTCACATTCTTCCGACCAACAAACTTTACTCATTTCTGTGTTCACCTGGTTAACAACACTGACCACTATGAGAATCCCTCGACAATTCCCCTTTGATATCTCGCTAATCCCAAGAAAATTCTTATCTCGCTATCGGTGGTTGGTCTCTCCCAATTCACTTATAGCTCTATTTTTGTTGGATCTACTGCAATCCCATCCTTAGATATCACACGCCCTAAGAATGCTACTTTCTCCAACCAAAATTCACACTTCTTGAATTTCGCATATAACTTCTGCTCCCTCAAGATCTACAGTACTAACCTTAAATGTTCTTCCTGCTCTTCCTTAGTCTTAGAATACACCAAGATATCATCTACAAATACAATTACACATTTATCCAAAAACTCCTGAAATGTGTTATTCATCAATTCCATAAATACTGCTGGCGCGTTCGTCAGTCCAAACAGCATAACCAAAACTCTACCGTACCTTGTCATAAAGGCCGTCTTCGAAACATCCTCCCCTTTTTTTTTCACTCTTAATTGATGATATCCTGATCTCAAATCTATCTTCGAGAAATAACACGCTCCTCGAAGTTGGTCAAACAAATCGTCAATCCACTGATACTGATTTCTTACCGTCACTTTATTCGGTTCTCGATAATCGATACACATCCTCATCGATCCAACCTTCTTCTTCACAAATAATACCGGTGCACCCCACGGTGAAACACTCGGCCTAATCAAACCTTTATCCAACAATTCTTGCAATCGTTCCTTCAATTCTTTAAGTTCAGCCGACACTATTCTATACGGTGCTTTGGATATCGGTGCGGTTTCTGGTACTAAATCTATGGAAAATTCCACCTCCCTTTCTGGTGGTATTCCCGGCAATTCTTCTGGAAATACTTTCTTGAAATCCCTGATCACTGAAAGAGATTCTAAGCTCCCTTCTTCTCTGCATGTCTCGCCAATATAGGCCTAAAACCCTGCACATCCTTTCCTTAACATCTTCCGAGCCTTCATTACCAAAACAAGGCCCGATCGAATTCTCGGCTTCGATCCTTGAAAGCTAAACTCCTTGCCATATGGTATTCGGAATTGCCCCTCCTTCTTAAAGCCGTCTACCTTAGATTGGTAAGCAGCTAACCAATCCATCCCAAGGATAATGTCAACTTCTTTCATTTCTAATTCAATAAGATTAACCTCAAGTTCTCTATCTCCTATTCTCAAAAGATACAACTTATAAACTGACGAAGTAACAATCGACTTTCTAGTCGAAGTAGTGATCACAAGAGGTATTTCTAACTGCCTCGGGTTTCAAGTTCACATTCTTAGCTAAACGAGTGCTAATAACAGAATGCGTAGCACCAGAGTCTATCAATGCATACGCACTATGATTATAAAATTGGAGCGTACCTGCCCCAAGATCATTGGTGGCCTTCGCGTCGCAAGCAGTCATAGTAAGCACCCGTACATGACCTCCGTCGTTGTCCTTATCAGTCTTGGCTTCATGAATAACCCTAGCCTTCTTAGGCTCTGGGCACTTCCACTACGGATGTCCTACCTTGTCACAATTAAAGCATTTCTTGCCTTTGTACCAGCATTCCTCTGTCTTGTGTTTCCCTTCGCACACTTGACACTTATCGTCTGATCCTCTACTTTGAGCATCACTTCGATCCCTGTTTCTGCGGTTACCGTAGTTTCTGTTCCGATACTTATTACTAGTAACTTCCTTTCCGCGGATCTCGTCCGTCGCCTTCCTTTTGTTATTGGTTCTATCCCGGTTCCAGCTTTCCAAAGATACCCTCGGTTCCACTTGTCTCTTCCTCCCCTATCCTTGCTTTGTCCAGCACTGATTGCGCTTGCGGCTGCAGCTGAGCCAAGGTTGCTATTATCTGACAGAGACTTACTACTGTCTGGTTCAACGTTTGTAGGAGGTTCGCTGGGTCTTGATTTGGCTGCTCCTGGTTGTTTCGTCCATCGTTAGCACTAGCGTTGCTTTGGTTGTTCCTCGACATCTGAGGACGATAACATAATATTCATCCATATTACGAAAAGACTCATTACTACTCACGCTTAACACTATTAGTGCTCATACTCGCTACTTCTATAGCATTTATCTAAAATAGGTCGTCTCAATAGACTTCCATCATATAACTGGTCCATTCATTAGACCATCGATCGTTCAGTAGACCGATCTCACATACATAGATCATTTCAATAAATCACATTCAGAGGTCATTTCATTAATCCATTGGTCGTTTCAATAGACCCCAATTCATACTCACAAGCCATTTCAATAAATTATGATCACTTTTCACTTAAGTTGTTTCAATAGACCAACTCATATTCACACTTGGCCGTTTCAATAAGCCGATTTCTATTCTCATTTGTCGTTTCAATTGACAAATCTTTCTCTATTCTAGTTAACATATCAATTTAACACTAGAGAATAAATTTCAATTCAAAATACCATGCCACAAAATATAAACTAAGTTTATTTCATAAAAGAAGACTTCGATTTTAAACAATAACATCCTTATAATGCCAATAACTGAACTAAATTATCACTCATTCTCCTAGAAGCAACCAAAGAGATTCCCAACTTTATTCACGGAGCTGCACTCTTCCTAGGTCTTCCCCTAGGTCTTCCACTTGACATTTTCACTTTGTTCTTGGATCCCTTTCGTCTTCCTCTAGACCTTCTTACTGGCTCTAACTCTTGATCATCATCTTCAATTACAATTGGAGTAGCTTCACTACTCCCAATCTCTTCAGCTTGTACCTCAAGTATCTCCACCTTAGGAACATCATCCTCTATTACCTCGATAACTGCCTCGTCTTCCTCTATAGGTACCTTTGACTCTTCTAAATCATAGTACCAGCCAAAACTCAAAGAATATCTCCTGATCATCTCCTATAAACAAGACAGATCATCATTAGTATATCTTCAATACATAATATTTATATACTTAAAGTAAATATGCTTTAATCTTCCAAAGTCACGAGTAAGTTATTCCTTTAACTTTTCTACTTAGCCTACCTCCCTCACATAATAATCCTAGAGCAAGGCATGACTTAAATCTAAGTTCCGGGTTGCCTTCATTCAAGTAAATTCTTAGAACCAAGGTTTCCTAAAGCTAAAGGTATTCTTCCCATAAGACCTAAAGCCAAGGCTCTGATACCAACTGAAACGACCCCAACTTTTCATCAATAAACATAATTCAATTCATAAATAAAATTCCCAAATCAGGGTACCTTAACGGCTAGTACATCTAACCATAATTCAAATGCGAAAAATAATTGTCTTTCAATCTTAACGGCTAGTACAACCCACTAGCTCGATAAGTACACAATGTTTGATAAAGCACCCTAAATCTCAATCAAGCCGCCATCCATACGACCGATCAGCTCCTCCTACTGCTTACCTGGGACGGAAAGAATGAGAAAAGGGGTGAGCGAACAATGCTCAATAAGTTCATACGGAATCCCTCCGGATACTAAGGAAAGATGACCGAAAGAACTAACCAATCGAATTATTTAACGATATGATAGCTATATCAATTAAAGTACAGGTACGAGTACAATAATGAAAGATACTTTTCAAATAACAAGTTGTGGTACTATCACAAAATATATATGAGGAAGACTGTATTCACACCAGTCCGTCAATTCCAAAGTAACGCTACACCTTTTCAGGGTGACTTTGATACACCTTTTCAGGGTGATCCTTGAATAAGAAACTCCACATCTTTTCAGGGCGCTCCCTTATCCCGACATATCATGATAGTCAACTACTTCATCAAGTAGTGTATAAGCGTCTAAATCCTTTTCAGGGATTAGACTAATTCTCATAAAGTCCTTTTTAATCAGACTAATTATTACTAAGTCTTTTTCAGTCGGACAAAGCTAGCTACATCGCGAGTTCAAATAGATATAGCAATTATATATATATCATGTTCCTAGGTACAAGAACATATCACATTTAACATCACTACTTTTCAGGCAGTGTAAGATGAAAGTCAAATCTTTACTATTAAGATTAGACCAAGTTCATTTAAAAGTCCGTCCCACTTAGACTCATTAAACTATATCTAGTTACTTTAGACATAGCAATAAACATTCAAGTGTTCATATGGTACAAGAACACAATAATCAAATTCAACCATTAGATACACCTTGAACAACACATATCAAGGGTAAGGTATTCCAAAAGACGTTCAATCGAAAGAATAGTTTCAAAATAACTACCGGCCACTTGGTAGCTTATACTTTCATAAAAAGACTCGATAGAATCCTAGTTCAAGGACTGAAATTCAAATACTCTAAGGAACGTAATCCCTTACCTCGGGTTATTTGCACTTCTTGCCACACTAGTCCTTGCACGACCTACAATCATGCAAAACCATACTTAGGTACAAGTAATCTCTATTTACTAAGTACCCACAACTCCTTTTTATTCATCCCATTAACCTACGAGTTAATCTACTTTAACTCTCTCTAAGGCTAATTATCCCCCATTAGGTTTACAAATCTACCCCTAGGGTTTCCGTACTCAATTCCTACCAATACTCCCTCTGTTTCACTTTACACACACCATTCTCACCTTTTCCAGCACACACAAACACACACTAAACCTTAATACACCCACCCACACGGCTGACCACCCACCCACACGGCTGACCACCCACCCATACACACATACGATACACACACTACACACACACGAACACAACAGACACACTTACTCAGCACATACACAACACACATACACACACGACATTCACACACACAACCCTAATTCCATTCACAACCTTAGCATGCATCTTTTAGGTCCAACACCCTACAATCCCACATGCTAAACCCTAATCAAACTTAACCAAGTTCTTTAGGGTTTTCTAGGATTCCATCATCCCAATCAAAACAATAAAGGCTTTCATGGTTTTATTGCATAATAACTTGATTTCTCCATCTTTATCTTATTTTAGATTCCTAGGGTTTTCTTCCTTAATGATCAAACCAAGAAGAAGAATTATTTACCTTTGTTCTTGAGCTTTGGACACGCGACAATGGAGGTTCTTCCCTCCTTCTTCTTCCTTCTTCCTCTGTTTCCTCTCCCAGCCGTGCTCTCTCTCTCTGTCGCTTTCTCCTACTAAGCGGCTCTCTCTCCCTCTTTATACTTTGCGTTAAAAAAAAAAAAACTGAAAGCCTCTCCTCACTTAAATCCCTTGGCCGTTTAGAACAATAGAAAGGCCTCCACTTATTGTCTTCCATCAGTTTAGAACATGAAGAGGCCCCCTTAGATTAATGCAATATAATGATACTATGGGTTTCCTAAATCTAAACCCAAAATAATCCAAGTCCAAGTCCAAAAAGGAAAACCCAATTTAGGTAACCTAAGTTTGAATAACCTAAGCCCACGTATTCCTAGTCCATTTAGGAAAAGAAATAAACACAAATACTTACTTAATTAACTAACATAATTAATTAACCTAAGCCCACATATTCCTAGTCCATTTAGGAAAAGAAATAAACACAACCTAAAGGGAAGGTAACAAATTTTCGTATGGGAGATGATGTAATTTTGAGGTACCAATCAAGAATTTGGGTGCCAGGTAATGAAGTTATAAAAAGGAAATTTTGAAGGAAGCTCATTGTTCGAGGTTTTCGGTACATCCCGAAAGTACAAAGATGTATAGGAATTTAAGAGAATCGTTTTGGTGGAACAACATGAAGGGAGATGTGGCAGAATTTGTTTCAAGATGTTTGGTATGTCAGCAAGTTAAGAGTGAACACCAGAAACTGACAGGGTTACTGCAGTCGTTACCAATACCGGAATGGAAATGGGAGAATATAGCTATGGATTTGGTAGTAGGGTTACCGAGGACGTTGAAGGGTCACAACGCAATTTGGGTTATAGTGGACAGACTTACGAAGTCGGCTCACTTTCTGGCAATTAAGGTGACAGACTCATTGGAGAAGTTGGTAAAGTTATATGTTGACGAGATTGTAAGATTGCATGGGATACCTGTGTCGATAGTGTCCGACCGAGATGCCAGATTCACATCGAAGTTCTGGAAGAGTCTACAGCAGGCATTAGGTACCGAACTGACTATGAGTACATCGTTTCATCCGCAGCATCACGGGCGCCGAGAGAACTATTCAGACTCTGGAGGATATGCTAAAAGCCACATCATTGGATTGGCAAGGGACTTGGGACGAACACCTACGTTAGTGGAATTTGCCTACAAAATTAGTTTTCACGCAAGTATCGGTATGGCACCGTACGAAGCACTGTATGGACGGAAGTGTAGGTCACCTGCATGTTGGGATGGAGTGGGTGAGAGGAAATTGACGGGATCGGAGAATGTTCAGGTAACCGCAGATAAAGTACAGCAGATCAGAAAATGGTTATTAACAGCACAGAGTCGACAGAAGTCGTATGCAGACCGCCGATGACGAGATTTGAAATTTCAGTCGGGGGATCGCGTATTCTTGAAGATTTCGCCGACCAAAGGGGTTATGAGGTTTGGTATTCGCGGGAAGTTAAGCTCGAGGTACGTGGGACCATTTGAAATTTTGGAGCGAGTTGGGCTGGTAGCCTATAAGTTGGTCCTACCACCTGTACTTGCAGGAGTACACAATGTGTTTCATGTCTCAATGTTGAGAAAGTACATTCCCGACCCGAGCCATGTGATTGAGTATAGACAGCTCAGATTCCGTGCCGATCTGAGTTATAATGAGCGACCTGTGAAAATTGCGGATCAGAAAGATCAGAATTTGAGAAGGCGGATAATTCCGTACGTGAAAGTGCAGTGAAGCAACCACACAGAAAGAGAAGCGACGTGGGAGCTTGAGAGCGAGATGCGAGAGTCGTATCTCGCCCTGTTTTCAGAATAAGTCTGTTTGGTTTGGTGGACCAAACCCTTTTAAGGGGGTAAGAATGTAACAACCCTAAAAATACAGACTATTTATTTGTTAGATATTGTTTACTGTAATTAGTTATTTTAGTTATTATTTGTGTCTTTTCCTTTTCCTAGATGGATTAAATTAAATGGGCCTAGTCTATTTAAAGTTGGGTTACCTAAATTGGGTTTACTACTTGGACTTGGACTTGATTAGTTTGGGTTAAGTTTAGGAAACCTATAGCTTATTTCATAAACCCTAGAGGCCCTTGAATTTTCCTAACAGCTGGAAGCCTAATGGGTGAGCCTCTCCATATTTCTCCAACGGCAAGAAGAGAAGGGAAGGGTCACATGGGGAAAAATATAAGAGAGGGAGGGTCACGGCTGGGAAAGGATTTTTGCTTAGAGAGAGAAAGGGTGAGAAAGAGAGCGGCAGAGGGAGTTGGCAACAGGAAGAAGGAGAAGAACGCTAGGAGGCTGATAGAGAGAGAGAAGCTGAGGAAGGAGAAGAAGGATTTCATTGTTGGGGTTCAAGCTCAAATTAAGATAAGCAATACTTCTTGTATTGATCATTAAGGTAGCAATAAACCTAGAAAGAACCCTAAAAACTTAAAGCAAGATTACTGAAGGGAAATCAGATTTTGATATTGTGAATCATGAAACCTAGTTGTTGATTGTAACTAAGGTTTAGGCATGAAACTTATTGAATATTGATTCAAGTATGCCATGCTAGGAATTTTCTATTGAATTAGGATTGGTATGTGTAAACTGTATGTGTGTCATGAATGAGTGTGTGTGTTCCTGTTGTGTGTGAGTGTGTTGCTGCCTGGTGTGTATGAGGGGTGGTGGCAGCCGTGTATGGGTGTTAGGATTAGGGTGAGTGAGTGTGTGTTGTGGGTTTGCTGAGTGTGTATATGTGTTGTGTCTGTACAGTGGCTGTACAGAGGGGTGCATGTGTATGTAGTATGTCGTGGGTGTGTGGTATGTTGTGTGTGTGTGTGTTAGTGTGTGCTTTGTATGCTGAATAAGGTGAATTTAGTGTGTGTAAGTGTAGTATTGGAGGTAAAGAATGGGAATTGATCCTAGAAACCCTAGGGATGTTTTGGTAACATTGTTAGGGTATTAGTTAACCATAAAAGGAGTTAAGTAGAATAACTCATAGGTTAACCAAGTGGATTAAAATGATTAAAGGTACTAAGTAGATAGAAGTAAATTGTACCTAAGGTTGAGATTTCGCTTTTGCATGATTGTAGATTCGTGCAAGAAGGAGTTGCAAGGAAACGCAAGTAACCCAAGGTAAGGGATTACGCTCTTTAGTTTTGAAGTATCCTTCTTTAAGATAGGATTCCATAAATTGTATCTGTTTACTACCAATGTGGTCGGTAGTTTCGTTTCTCTATATTCCTTTGATTGAACGTCTGTTGGAATGTTCCTACCCTTGATATGTGTTGTTCAAAGGGTATCCATGATAATTTGATTTGTTAATGTGTTCTTGTATCTATGAACATGATATGTGGAATTTGCTATATCTGTTTGAACTCGTGATGTAGCTAGCTTTGTCTGATTGAAAAAGGCTTAGCAAGAATTAGTCTGATTAAAAAGGACTTTATGAGAATTAGTCTAATCCCTGAAAATGACTTAGACACTTATACACTACTTGATGAAGTAGTTGACTATCATGATATGTCGGGATAAGGGAGCGCCCTGAACAGGCTTGGAGTCTCTTATTCAAGGATCATCTTGAAAAGGTGTATCAAAGTCACCCTGAAAATGTGTAGCGTTACTTTGGAATTGACGGACTTGTGTGAATACAGTCATCCTCATATATATTTTGTGATAGTGCCACAACTTGTTATTTGAAAAGTATCTTTCGTTATTGTACTCGTACCTGTACTTTAATTGATATAGCTATCATATCGTTGAATAATTCGATTGGGTTTGTTCTTTCGGTCATCTTTCCTTAGTACCCGGAGAGATTCCGTATGAACTTACTGAGCATTGTTCGCTCATCCCTTTTCTTATTTTTTCCTCCCAGGTAAGCAGTAGGAGGAGTTGATCGGTCGTATGGATGGCGGGTTGATTGAGGTTTAGGGTGCTTTATCAAACATTGTGTACTTATCGAGCTAGTGGGTTGTACTAGCCGTTAAGATTGAAAGACAGTTATTTTCCGCATTTGAATTACGGTTAAATGTACTAGCCGTTAAGGTACCCTGATTTGGAAATTTTATTTATGAATTGAATTATGGTTATTGATGAAAAGTTGGGGTCGTTACAATCACTGGCTACTTCACTTTAGATCATTGAAACACTTCTATTAAAAGATACTTGATTAAACAAAAAAGTAAATTATTCTGGGGTTTCGCAAGGGAGGGGGGAAACTGTTGACGAGAGTAAGCTGTGAAAGAGGAAATTTTAACCTGAAGAAGCATATTAACAAAGAACATCACAAAATGAGAACAATAATAAAAAGAGTACAGCGATACTAAAAGAACATGGTGAAGCACCATCAAACATTTTACTGAAAAAGAATGCACTCAAAGACTCCAAAGGAAGGTTCTTTGGAAGTACCTTACTATGTACATTGCCAATCTGGTCAGAGTCGGATTCTCCTTCTCCTTCAGAATCTGCCATCTCCTCACATTCAAACTCAACATTTTTTCCCAATTCCTCCTCTGAATCACTCAACTCTTCTTGTTCCATCGCAATTTCTGGAAGTGATTGTTCCCCCAAGTCATTCATACTAATTCTGTTAACATCCCTGCTCAAAATCTCCAGTGCATGTGCACCGGAGTCAAGCTTATTGCCATTCTCATCAAGAGTAGGTGATGAGTTACAGTGCTGATGTGGCGAAATGCTAGTGCTCTGAAATTCTATGATTCCAGCTTCCTGACTACTGACCATTGACGTTGACAGATTCCGTTTATCCATACTCTTGATTTCTTTCTCCTTTCTGGCCTTAAAACTCAAGTGGATATTCAAGTCCAGTTCATTAGCCCTTGATTTAGGACTAGAGATTATGGCACCGGCAGTCATTGAAGTGATATTACTATTAACAGGTGACTTGGTCAGCACATCGATAGGATTTTGAAGCTGCTCAAATGGGGTCCTCGACAATTCTGAAGTTGAAGATGGCTGGCCAATTGAATTAGTCACTAAGTCACAATTTGCATCATCCATTCTTTGCAGAAGTGGATGAAAGTCAATACCAGAGGACGATGTACTCGATCCCTTGAACTTCAATGAGTTGCTTGGAAAATTAACTGCTTCATTCATGTGCCGAGCATTATGAAATAGACCAATATTTAATTGAGGGGGATTTTTCTGAAAGAAATTGAAAGAGCTAGAAACGCCCTTAATGCAGTCCAATGGGTAGCATGGCAAATTTCCATTTCCAGGGGATTGAAACAACAGAGGATGCAAGTGGAGATCTGATTCGTCCTTTTCTGCGGGATTTCTCTGTTCTTGTGTAGCTTCTGTCTGACGGCTTGTTCCTGAGTTCATAGCACAAGAAAGAGAAGAAAATTCTTTGGCAGGACCCCAAGAGCTTTGATCAGCAGCTGAAGCCTTACTAGAGACTTCTTCCTGATAGGTTTTGAAAGCTGACTGCGACATTACACGGACAGATGGAGGAAGATTTACCGGAGGCAAATCTGGAGCTAATTTCACTATACGGAACCTATCGGTTTTCCGAGTTCGATAAGGTGGTAAAATGATTTTGGATCGGCAAGACCTTGTACTTACATTAGAAACAGCAGGATTGATCGGAACGGAAAATGCTGTAGGAGCTGGAATATCACGTTCTAATTGGGACTGCAAGCCTACAGATCCAACAGAGTTACCTGGCCTCCAATCAGCCAAAAATGCCTCGTGAACATAAGCTTCATCTTCATTATCTACATAATCATTCCCACTGTTTCTCTTTCCACATACATTGCCAGTACTCCCATCCTGCAAGCAGTAGAAGAAAGGACAATCAACTCACAGCAAAGAAATATAATATGAAAGTTAATGCATAAGCAACACAATTTGAGCTGGCTGATGTTTAAGCTCTAATACCGCGAAAGGATCCAAAATTCAGGCTTAGCATAAACATCTCTGAAATTGTAAATAAGATCCTATAGAATGATTCCTATACTAAATATATCACAGTTATATGCTCCAAAAACAATTCCTAACTACTGATAGATAAAAAATGATGGAAGTTCTATGTCAGTAATTTCCTGTGGCATTGAAAATACTCCTTCCATCCCGTAAAGATGTTCTCATTTCCCATTTTTGTTTGTCCCAAAACGATAGTCCTATTTCCAAAATTGTTAGGCTAATATCACTGAGCTTCCAAAATTGTCAACCAAGGAAGAAGAGGAAAAGAGGAGGGGATGAGAGCCAACCAAGAAAGAAGAGGGAGTAATGGAGTAATACCACATTAAGGTTATTGATGGAAATGAAAATAAGTTGTTAAAATGTTCAAATAGTCAAATGGGAATATCATTATGGCAAGGAGTATGTAACTTGTAGACATGTTCAAGCAGGTTGAGCCAAAAAAATAAAAACAAAGCTTATATAAGCTTATTTGAAATAGTCCTTTCAGTGATATCACATCAGGAAACCGACAACACATTCCTCAAGTCTAGACCTGGTAATCGGTTGAAATAGGATGAGTTGAGATGGGTCACTATGTGTTAGAACAGGTTAACCCCAAAACACCTCATCCGGTTAAAAGTCCTGCATGAGTCTAATTTGAAATGGATTGAGTTATCATACTATTACTAACTCATGTAAATAGATGGCAAATATAAAAAATGGTTCATTTTCTTCGTTTCGCCAGAAAGTAAGAACCAAATAACCCCTTCTTATCACCGAGTTAAGTACCTATTTGGTCCCTGACTTATAGCGTTTTTTACGGTTTCATCCCTATCATATTTTTGTGAACGTTTCAGTCCTTGAACTACCTATATAATTTTTCAGTAAATCCTTCCGTCCACTTTTCGTCAATTTCTCCGTTAATGAGGGTTGAAACAGTAAAATGTTAAACTCTAGACCCTAAAAAATAAATTTTAAAGTTACAAAACACCCCATCTCTTCTTTTAAAACCTAAATAAATCAGTTTACATAATAAAATAATAAAAATAAAAATAATAATAATAAAAAAAAAAATAATAAAATAATAATAATAATGAAATAATAATAATAAAATAATAATAATAAAATAATAATAATAATAATAATAATAATAATAAAAATTAATAATAATAATAATAAAAAAATAATAATAATAATAATGGAAATTTGCTTTTGGGGCCTCCAAATTCCACCATTGCCATCCAAAGTAAAGAAAAATCAAAATTCTTCATACCCAAACCGAATCAAAACAAAATTAAAAATCAAACCCAAAAATGGGTTTCCAAACTTAAGCAAAACCAAAACCAAACCAAAATCAAAATCAAAAATCAAACCCGAATTTGAGTTTTCAAAATAAGGCAAAATCGAAATCAATCCCAAATCTGTGTTTCCAAATCAAACCCAAATCTGATGTTCCAAAATCAAAGCAAAATCGCACGCAAATTCAAACCTAAATCTGGGTTTCGAAAATCTAACCCAAATCCGGAGTTCCGAAATCAAACCCAAATTTGGGTTTCTGTAATCAAGCAAAATCAATATTTAACCCAGATCTGGAGTTGAGAGTTCCCATCGATTTTGAAAGAGAGAGACGAAGGAGTAAAGTGTCAATCAATGCTACGAAGGAGCTTCTAGCCCTTGAGCCTCCTTTGCGTCACAGGGATGAATGGATGGCAATGAAGAACAATGGTGGCCGGTCGGAAATGGGGAAGGAGTTGAATGGTGGTGATGGGTGAACTGAATAATGGAGGAGAGGAGCCTTGCGATGTAGTGTGCGGAGATGGTGAGGGAAGGTGGAGTGAGGTTGGCCGGAATTTGTAGAGAGAGAGAGAGGGAGTGAGATGGCTTTTTATAATTATTATTATTTTATTATTATTATTATTATTAATTTATTATTATTATTATTATTATTAATTTTTTTTATTATTATTAATTTTTTTATTATTATTATTTTTTATTATTATTATTTTTTATTATTATTATTTTATTATTATTATTATTATTATTATTTTATTATTATTATTATTTTATTCTTCTTTTTTATTTATTATCTAAACTGATTTATTTAGGTTTTAAAAGAAGAGAGGGGGTGTTTTGTAACTTTAAAATTTATTTTTTAGGGTCTAGAGTTTAACATTTTACGGTTTCAACCCTCATTAACGGAGAAATTGACGGAAAGTGAACGGAAGGATTAACTGGAAAATTATATAGGTAGTTCAAGGACTGAAACATTCACAAAAATATGATGGGGATGAAACCGTAAAAAACGCTATAAGTCAGGGACCAAATAGGTACTTAACTCTCTTATCACTAGGACAGCGGTAGAAAGCATGGTAATGCTGCGGTAGGTTGTAGCCTTGTAGGTGATGATGTGGATGGGAAAAAGTGGTATTGGTGGTAAAATGTTGATTATGAAGACTGATAATGCTCTTCCTTGATCAAGAAGCCAGAATGTTTCTCTTGTGGTTCAATGGGTTAAGGAGTTTAAATTCCTAACGTAAAACGTTTCTGTTGGGGTTCAAGACTTAATGAGCATAAAAAGCATCATGAATCACATTAAAAATAAAGATACAGCTTTATCAGATGAAGTTTTCCTTCTAACCGTGTTTTCTGGTTGGCAATGTTTTCTCATCAATTCATATAAGCGTCTCTTTGCCTTCTTATGTTCATCAGCCTTATATGATTTTTGGGTTCCAATAGCGGTCCGCCACTGCCGCGGCAGCAAGGATGGATCTCTATGTGGAACAACATACTTGAATATTGACATCCAGTCATGTTTGAATACCTTTAATGCCTGGAAATTAGGACAAAATATTCTTCAGTAAACAGATGTTTACAAGTCAAATATTGGATTTTTAACATATCAGCCCTAGAACTAACTAGAAATATAGTTACCTCCTCAATCCGAGCTTTCTCTTCAGCAGTCAAAGGAGAGGTTTTCATCCTCCGAACTGCCTGCGTCAGATTAAATGAACTTAAAGTTATAAGATTAATTATCATAGTACCAGTGTCTGTGTCGACATACAATCAGAAGTCAACCCCTGTACATGTGATATGCATAAATTTTCAATCAGTTTATGCTAAGTGTCATCTCCTGCAATTAGTAAAAAATCTAAAGGTTTCTGTCTCAGTTATTTACTTTAGTTTGTTAGAACATTGAAAGGCTCATGTGCAAGTATCCACGAAAACATTATGTGGTTATTTAAAAAATGTCTAGTCATGTTGAGAGTCTTTAACTTACTTTCTAACAAGAAACATGAAGTACACTAGTGTAACGGATGCATAAGGTAAGGGGAACATATACATATATATGTATGTATATGTATACATTAAGAGAATAGTTCTTCTGATGTCAAAAGTATTAGATGAGTTCAGTACAATAATCTCATTCATTAAAAAAGCAGCAGGGCGCAAATGAGCAAAAAAAAAGTGATACAGTGTCAACAGATACGGCCTTTAAATACCTTTATTGGATTTTCTGGAGCTCTAGAACATGAACGGTTTTTCTGCCTCACAAAAATCTGTTGAAAAAAGAGAGGAAAAAGTAACAGTCACAAAAATGATGCTGACAAATTAGAACACTACTCAAAGAAAAACTTGTTTCACGATTATGAGTTTAAACGGTACAAAGAAGAGCAATAGAACTAATCACATAAGTGACTGATTCACACATTCTAGTCCATATATAGTTTATCCTCAAGCATGGAATGGAACGTCACAAATATCCTTTGGAAATCACAGATGTACGAGCATATTTAGCATAAGCCAAATGTAAATAATATTGAGAAACCCAATATCATGACAAAAAGGCAATATAACAGAGCATGCATGTGAAAGTTCTAGCGATGACTTATGAATAATAAATAATCAAGATGTCAAAGGAAAAAATGAAAAGCCAGGAAGACGAATATAAAAAGAACAAAAGTAACCACATTTTATTTGACATACTCAAGATCAAATAGTTAAATGTTAATGAGGGGCACACCAAAGATATAAGCAATAGGAATATTCTTTCTTAAGGTCATATTGTGGTGGGGAGGTTGTGCAGCTTATGAAGAATTGTTAGTCCATAATAGATAAGAGATATAAGAATCTTTAAAAGAAGAAAAGTATAAAGGAACAACTAGTTAGATCCACTATTTATAAGTGAGCAGAAGGTATGAATTGGATCAGAACTTGCATCTCGTGCCCCTGATTCTCTATTTTATAATGGCAGCTCTCAAAGGGAGTTTCACGTTATCCAGATGCCTCCATCAAGCAGGCCACGTCACTGTTATGCTAGAGCCAAGCAAACTACGGAGCTGGGCATTTATTTCATAGGGTGTCAAGTATGAATGTTCCTTCTTATATTGAGCATCTGCCATCAAACTCAGAGCAATTAGCAATCCACTGGTGGAACAGCTTCAGAAACGATTGCATAGTGGAAACCTGGTTGGCGGCCATTTTCTCATATTCAACTTCAATTGTGCTTTGAAGGGAGCTGGACATGTGAGTTTTCTATTGAACAAGCACATTATAGTGGACCGACGGAAAGCTAATACTTATTGAGATCTTTACACCCTGGTCTTAGTCATTTGTCACTTGTATCCTTAATAGTGAGATCTTTACACCCTGATCTTCACCTGGTCTGCAGCTTTGGGGGTCCTTTCAAATGAGTACAATCTGTGAGATGAGAACGGAAATCCTAATTATCATTAATGTATGTGCATTAGAAACGAGTGATCAGAAATTCATACAATTGGTATTGCATGCCTTACTGAAACAGGAATTTGGAGACAGATCCTAAAGGAAGTTATGTGAACACTGTGGACGGAGCACTTGCAGAAAAACTATGGAGGGAGCTTTCTTGCCTTGGCCACATTAACTGTGTCCCTTGGCCTTGATTTTGGGATATCTCCTGCCTGTCTTTTTTGTCCGCTTGCATACATGACATGTTTTATTACGGTACATATTTTCTTATCAGAAGACAAATACATGTATAGGTTAAAAAAATGTGAAAAGGGAAATGAAGATTTTAATAATAATACTATCTGCATTCCCCAAAACAAAAGTAGATACTTTCGGTAAAAAGTAGATACTTTCGGTAAAAAGTATAACGCAAAAAGCTTCAAAATAGGTCAAAACAAAATGTAGTCATGAAGAGGGCACATAGTTTTTTTACAATGACATATCTGTAATTAAAGGAACTTACCTGATGATACAAGCAATCATAATTCTACCAATATTATCACGATCCCAAACAAGACATGGGCGTTTGATAAATGCAAAACGAGATTGGAGAACCCCAAAAGCTCGCTCAACATCTTTTCTAGCAGCCTCTTGACGTTGAGCAAACATCTTGTGTTTTTGAATTGTAGGAGAAGCAATTGATTTCACAAATGCAGCCCAGCTTGGATAGATGCCATCTGTGAGATAATATCCCATATTACTTTCGCGCCCATTCACGACATAACTAACTTTGGGTGCTCGACCTTCCAAAATATCATTGAAAATAGGAGATCTGTGAAGTACATTGATATCGTTGCAAGAACCTGGTGTTCCAAAAAAAGCATGCCATATCCACAAGTCATATGATGCAATAGCTTCCAAAATAAGAGTTGGTTTTCCACTTCTTCCTGCAAATTGCCCAGCCCAAGCTTTAGGACAATTTTTCCATTCCCAATGCATGCAATCAATACTTCCCATCATGCCCGGAAATCCACGTTGCTCCCCGACATAAAGTAGTCTTCTTAAATCTTCTTCATTAGGACTTCTGAGATATTGAGTACCGAAATTTGAAATTACACCTTCTACAAATCTCATAAGTGACTCTCTTGTCACTGTTTTACTCATTCGCATGTACTCATCAACCGCGTCGGCTGATGTCCCATACGCCAAAACTCTCATAGCTGCAGTACATTTTTGCAATGATGAAAGGCTTTGTCTACCTGCAGCATTTCGCCTTTGTTGAAAATATGCATCATTAGTAGTGATTTCATTCACTATACGGAGGAAAACATGTTTGCGCATACGAAATCTACGCCGAAATATATTTGGAGGGTAGGTTGGACTGTTGGAAAAATAGTCGTTGAACAAACGATGTTCACCTTCCTCCCGTTGCCTCTCAATAGCTCGTCTTCTAGATTTGTGAGTAGAACTTGTAGGTTGTGATAATAAAGTAGGATTACTCATGATCACATCTTCGATGATGTGATCAACTTGTTTATTTTGTTCAAAAACTCTTGTTTCCCATTCATCAAATTCTATGAAATTGGAAGAATCAGAATGAGAACTTGAATTTTGGGATGAGCTTTCATTAGAAGACATTTTTGAACTTGTGTTAGCTTTAGACGAATCCAGTAAGTATTTAAAGGATGATAAAGCAGTAGGGGATGAAAATTATTAAAGCATGGATGGGACAATTCTATAGCTAGCATACAAAAACCTTTAAGTCATTTACAGCTATCTATGTAAATTATTAAAGTTAGCATGTGAATTGAAAGGCTTTGTCAGAATGATAATGCAGTAGGGATGGGCATTATTGGATGGGACAATTCTATCTATGTAAGTCATCTTTTCTAGCATGTGAAGACGTTTGGCTTTGTCAGTATGATAATTACAACAAAACAAAAACCTCTATCTATGTAAGTCAATGCACGTCTATCTATGTAAGTCATCTTTTCTAGCATGTGAAGACGTTTGGCTTTGTCAGAATGATAATTACAACAAAACAAAAACCTCTATCTATGTAAGTCATCATTTAAAGTTGTGCAATTTTCAAAGGAGAACAGACTCTTAATCATTTGCAAATTTCTTTTGCGTATTTCTTCTGGATTCTCCATGCGAGCGTCTTCGAACAATTTTGCCACCTTCGCCCATATCGCAGCAGTCTTCTGATTATTTCCACGCACACTATCTTCACTTACAAAAATCCAACTCGACATTAGAGCTACGTCTTCTTTTACAAGCCAACTCACAGCCTTTGGGTCTGTTTGAGTATTTGTGTTTGTTTGTTCAAAATCTTGAAATAAATTTCGTGAAATATTCTGGGAGCTTTGAACATTGTCAGATGTAGGAAAGAAATTGTGATTCGGAGAAATTTGAGAGTTTGGATCATTTTCGAAATTTGAAATATTTTGAGGGTTTACAGAATTCTGAGAGTTATAATAAAATTGAGTGTTTGGATAGTTTTGAGAATTGCCATATTCCTCAGGATTTGAAAAAAACTGAAAATTTGGATTCATGATTTTTTTTTTTTTAAAAGTTGGACAAAGAAATGATTTTTTAGAATGAGAAAGAGAGTATTTGAGATTGTGTCTAAAAAATTCCAACCTAGTCTCTATTTATAGAGAATGAAAAATAAAAAAATTTGGTGTTTTTTTTTTATAAAAAATATATTTATTTACAGTTATTTTAGATATATATTTAAAAAGGATAATTACAAAATATTTTTGGTCCAATAATAATGTGACAAGTGTACTTTTTGGAAACCATTTTGGTTTCACGCCTCAAGCCGCCTGACAGTCACAGGTTTGCTTGGGTTGTTGCATTTGTTTTCTTTTTTCTTTTTTTTTTCATTTTGCTCTTTTGGATTTAGTGGCCAACCCACCTGCTAGGTTGCTGGTGGAAGTAGTCTTAGACCATGTTCAAGTGGTGACCGAATTTTCGCTCAAATCCATTAGCGAAGCTGTTTTGCTCAAAGTTTGAGGGAAAATATGTACGAACTCAAAACGAATTAAAAGTTTATTTTTTTAATTTTAATTTTCCCGAAACGACATCGTTTATGCAATATATCAAAAAAGTTCATAATTTTTTTTCGCCTATAAATAGAGTCTAATAATGTATAGGTTATTCACACATCTTCTTTCCTACTTTCTCTCTTTAAGCTTAAGTTAGAAAAAAAAAAAAAAAAAAACTGTTTAAATATTTTGGGAGGGAGGGAGTATTCTTACTTCTTTTACTAACCCTCCCTTGGAACTGATAACACCAAAAAGTAGTTGCAAAAATAATGACACGTACTTGCAAATAACCTTCCCTAGTAAGCTGTTTTTACAATGTTTTAGGGTTTAAGGCTCAGCGGGAGTGATCAAGAGCCTGAGTTTGGTCAAGTTGGGAAATCTGGCTGTCTTCAAGCAGTTCAAAGCATATTCAGATTACAAGAATCTGTCAAGAACAAGATACTGAATAATTCTCAAATTAGACTCAGAAAGCTTAACTCTGCTGCCCTGATTGATCCCAACAGAAACATGAAATTTTGGACATAATACTGACATTGTGTGTCAGGATGTCCACAAATCTCTATTAACATATACATACAAGAAAACTTACCAAAGCGTCTACAGAGACATAAAAATCATCATTTCAAGATCCCCACCAACAAAAATGAGCGTTGATGTTCACTGCTGCAGAATTCAACTTGGTGATAAGAATCAAGTGAAGAGCAGTGCAGCTCCAAAAGTATAAATCTGTGATCAAGAAATTTGCAACTTTTGATTGGATTTTTTCCAGAAAAGAAAACTCAAGAAAAAGGAGAAAACAAACTATAAAATGAAACGGAAATGAAGTAAAAACTCGTACATGTATCAAGTAGAACAACGATGAAGGCAGATCTCTTATCAATGTGGAACTGAATCTCCATGCACATAGTAATATAGTTTTGGCAAAAACCATATAGGTCACTGAGCTATACAGTGATTTCAAATGTCGTCACCCGATTATTTTTTTAATTCTGGTCACTAAACTTGGGCATTTTTCTAATTTTGAACAATCTGTCCACTTTTTTGTTAGAAACCTAACGAAAGTTAGTCACATGAACTTTTTGTTAGAACCTAACAAAAGTTAGTCATATGACTTCATGTGACTAACTTTCATTAGAACTCGTTAACCCATGTTAACTGCAGCCACCATCACTGCAAAGCCAACAGTAACACCAACACCACAACCACTACTACCACTGCCACCAAAACGAAAACCAAATTAACACCACCAATGAATCTGTACAAATCCTTTAACTGGAAATAATAATTCTTCTAACACAAGCCCACATACTAACAGACATCACACACTCAAACGCATACAAACTCCATGGATGCCCAACACCACAAGCACGGACACACAAACATTCCGAATAAAATCAACCAAATTTGTACAAACCCATTTTCTAAAATCCACATTTATGAACAAAATCCAAAAAAATTGTCATTAAAAACAAACTTAAACACAACCCCAGGTGAATTGACAAAAATGGGTTTCTCTACTACCAATGGCGAATCCAAATCTGATAAAAATAGGTTTGTACAAATTGAAAAAGGGGGCTTGCATAATTCTGCTAATCATGAACAAAATCCAACTAATCAAACCTGGGTCTAAGCTTTGAAATAAATTAACGAAGTGTTGGAATTTTGAAGTTGGGTTTTCACTCTGAGTTGGGCTTGGAGTTTGAGGAGCAGTAGGGGAGGGATGGAGATGAAGGGGGGCAGATAAAGGGGGAGGGAGGGAGATGACGGGGACAGTGGGGGAGGAAAGGAAGAAGGGGGTGGAAGAGGGGGAAAAGGGATTGTGGCTTGCTGGGGACTGGGGAGTGGAGTGCTCCCTTAGGGTGGGCTGGGGTTAAAGATGAAAGGGTGGATATGTGGGGTGGAGAAAAAGTCCAAGATGAGGGTATAATTGTCATTTTCTATTTCAAATTTCTTTATCACATTTAGATTTTAAACATTGATATGGATCCCAAGGTTCTAAAAAGCGCTAGGCGGATGCTAGGCGGCAGAGCCGGGCCTAGCGCCTAGGCGGGGACTAGTCGGGATTAGTCGGGATCAGTCGAGACCTAGGCGGGGCTTAGAACTAGGCGTTGGAGAGGGGCCTAGCGCCTAGGCGGGGCCTAGGCGCCCATAGGCGGGGTCTTTTAGAACACTGATGGATCCGTTAAAATTCAATGAAAGTTAAGTCACGTGAGGTCCCATGACTAATTTTTCGTTAGATTTTTGCTAGGAAAGTGGGTGGACAGGGTGATCACATTTTAAAAAGTGCTCAAGTTCAGTGACCAAAATCAAAAAATAATAGTTGGGTGACTACATTTGAAATCACCCTATAGTTCAGTGACTAAAATATGGTTTTTGCCTACAGTTTTCCTACCACCTTTGGACATGATGCATTGAATTTTTGGGCCAAATACAAGAAGTAGAGCGTAAGTTTTAGGTCCTAAATTGAATATATCAACTACGACGAACGGGGAGGGGGTGAAATGAAGCCCTAACATTCTTTTTAATTTCCAGATCGACCCCCTTTCTATATCACAACTAGCATATAGATAATTAACTGTCTACCTTAAAAAATTTTGAAAATAACTCACTATCCCCAATTTTCGATTCATCACTATCAAAAATGATATAATTATTAAAAAAAAAGGTAATTACAATTTAAATTCTTCATAGATAAGAAGTTGTTATTATAAAATATATATATATATATATATATATATATATATATATATATATGAGTATATATATATATATATACTCCCTCCGTCCCATAAAACATTACTCGTTTACTGTTGAGAACGGAAAATAAGGAATAATGTTATTAAAGTAGGAGTTGTGAGTGGGTAGGAGAGAGAATGATTGGAGAGAATAGTAAATTTGAAAAGTGTTGTGAGTATGACAAGTGGGTCCCATGAATAAAGAAGTATTAAAAAGTTTTCTTTTAAGGATAGTGGGACTTTAAAGTGGGACACCCAAAATAGCAAAATGGGTAAGGTTTTATGGGACGGAGGGAGTATATATTATCAATAATTTTTTTCATTCACTTATTATGCACACACCTCAGACACAAGTACTAGCAATAAGAAAACATAAGAGTATAAAAGGAAGTAGACAACAGCTCACCAGCACCAAGCTGAATCACCGTCGTGCTTTATGCCATTAACGTCTGCAGTTTTTTACTTCACACCTCGGGTCGTTTCCCCATACCCTGTAAAGCTCATCCTCATCTAGACATGGACACAAGCGTACTTTCATATGGCGCAAGGAAGAGAGACTCTTTAGCTGATCCGGAATTGCTTCCAAGTTTCCACATTGATCAATAAGTAGGAAACGAAGGCTCTGCATACAACTTCCACCATTTTCCATTGACCACTTTTCAAGTAAAAGATTGACCATATGAAGAACTCGTAGTCTAGGAAAAACCCCTTCCTTGATGCAGAAATTACGTCCCAAAACGGAGTTGTCAAGAAGTTTAAGTACCTGGAGGTTTGGAAGCTCCCCAAGCATCGGAAAGACGTAAGAATCTAGCTTTGTATATTTTAAGGTTATTTTGGTGAGGCTCAGTGGGAGTGATCTAAGATTTGTGAAACGAAATTTCCCTCAATTTTCAAAGTTTGAAGACGCTGTAAATTGCGAAGGCAATCAAAGATATCAAAATATTTATCATTGGAATAGAGACTGAGTTTGGTCAAGTTGGGAAATCTGGATGTCTTCAAGCAGTCCATAGCATATTCATCCCAACAAGCTAGTTTGGACAAGGTGCGAAGATTGGGCATTGTGATATTATCATTTTCTTTTGGCAATGTAGAAAAGGACATTGATCTTAAGAAAACATGCCTGAGTTCTTGCATCTCCCAGAGGTTACCACTGAATGTGCCTCTGACATCAATTGTCTGAAGATTTGGAAGTTTTGATATGGAAGACGGAATAACAACAAAGTTTCCTGCCCTCATCCTTAAATACCTCAAATGAATAAGTATCTCCAATTTGTAAGGAAATTCATGGCATCTGTTTAAACTAAGATCCAGCACCCTTAAGAATCTGCAAGCTCTGGATATCAGATTGAACGGATCCCTTTCGAGGGCTGGGAGATGCCACGGTTCAGCTATACATAGAAGAGAACGGACTCGTGAGAAATCAGATATAAGAAAGTAATCGTACCTCAGATCGCTACTTCCACTATTGATGGAAACCGTTCTAGGTTTAGTTGTAAATCCGGAATCAGTCTGTTTGTGAAATTCTAGAAACTTCTCCTGTATACCCATAGAAATAGACAGCTCCCGCACAAGATCATGTACACGACAAGATTTAACGCCTCCATCAGTCCTCCTACTCGCCACCTGGATCAAGCTTCGGTCAATCAGCTGATACAAATATTCCTCAGCAATTTCCTCCTTGTTTTTGCTGTTTTCTTGATCTACAAACCCTTCCGCCACCCAGAGTCGGACCAACTGTCTTACGGGTATCTCATAGTCTTCCGGAAAAACACCAAGATAGAGAAAACATGGCTTTAGTTTCGGGGGCAGACTTTCGTAGCTCAAGGCTAATATACCAAGGCATTTCTTGGGATATTGGCTCAAGTACCAACTTAAGTCAGCAGCGACTTTTGGCCACATTGGTTCCTCTCTATTTGCCAATAGACCTGCCACCACAACAATGGCTAGTGGTAATCCATGGCACTTCATTACAATATGCCTTCCAAGTTCTTCAAGTTCAGATGGGAAATCTTCACCTGGGAATACTTTCTTTGAGAAAAGACTCCAACTTTCCTCTTCATTGAGCAAAGGTAGGAAGTAAGGAGGAGTTCTGCTGGCATGAGAAGCCACTTCTCTATCTCGACTTGTAATAAGTACTCTGCTTCCCTTCCTGTTATCTGGGAAAGCTGATTTGATCCCATCCCATAGATTCGTATCCCAAACGTCATCCAACACAATTAAGTACCTCTTACTTACCAAAACCTCGGCCATCTTTTCTGACAATTTTTCCTCTGACAGATTCTCCATTGACAATGGAGTTACAGACTCCATAATCTTCATCAGCAACTGTCTAGTGTTGTAATCTTGAGAAACCTCAACCCAAGCACAGCAATCAAACCAGCATCTTATGATATCAGTCTTGTAGATTTTCTTGGCCAAGGTTGTTTTCCCCAAACCACCCAAACCTATTATAGAAACCACATCTCTCCTTGGATTTTCCGTCTTCAGCTTCTCTACTACCGCCTCTACATCCTTTTCAAATCCCACCACTTTGTCCTCCTCCACATCCCTCCGCCACCGTTGGATCAAAATTCTCTCACTCGCTTCACCTGCAGCCGCCTCTTCCTTATTTTCAATGTCGTATTTGTCTTTGTTTTCATAGATCTCCTTGACCCTGTTCTTGATGGCTAGGATGTCCGTCCCCACACCCCGAAGCATTGTAATATGGTTCCAACCATACCAGAACTTCTGCACCTTGTTCCTTCTCTTGTGCCTAGCCATTTTAATCACAAATGTGTCAATAACATCCTCTGCGTCAAGAGCAACATCACGAATCTGGCTCACCACTTCCTTCACCCTATCCCTTTTCCCCTCAGAGTTTCTTAGAAACTGGTTGATGAATCTAAGCTCCCCTTGGAATGATATGATTTCATCCTTGACACCTCGAATCAAGTTTGTTTCTCGTGCCAGCAGCTGTGTTACATTATTTAAAAGGGAAAAGATAACAGCGTCAACCATTGCCATTTTGTGTGCCTCTCTCTCCTTGAAAACACTTGCAAGAATATTGCTAGTTCTTTAGCAGCAGAGGCTTTGGACTAAGTATATAAAAAACAGATGATTATAGCAAAATAAGAGCATGTCAACTATTTGAAGACTTGAAGGATCAACATCATAGGTGCTTCCAGGCATTTAAGAGCAGATCAAACCTAGCTCTTACATGACTGAAAGGTCTGATGTTTCTTTGAAATGAGAAATCGTCAAAGACTGTTGCAGTTTTGGTAAAGTAAAATATGACCTGCATGGTGTTAAGAAGTTGACTAGAATTAAAGATAATAACTGATTTTGATATCGCACCTAACTTAAGTCATCAACAACCTAGGACTGATTCATCTCAAACTTATCCTATAAGCTAATACATTATTTATAATCTTTATTGTTGCTACTGAAACACCTACTAGGAACTCGACTTGGGTTGCTGTAATTTTATGTATATGTATGTATATATATAATGACTATTTTACCCCTAGATCTTCTAAAGTGACTATAGAGGGGCAGTGATGTTTGTCCAAACCTCAAGGGTGGTCAATGAAAGTAACCCTATATATATACACATATATATAACAATATATACAGCCTTTTTATCTCACACCTAAATTAAATTGTAGGATTCTACACAAAATGTATGCATTTTAATGAGTGTGTGTGTGTGTGTGAGAGAGAGAGAGAGAGAGAAAGCAAGAATGTGATGGGTGATGACAAAGAAAATACAGCCACCAGCTACCCTACATTATATAATAAACACATTTTTAAAGTTGTGCTAGACTTATTTTTTGTCATATCTTTCCACCCATACACCATCACCAATCAGCCAATAAGAATCTGGCACCTTCCCAAAAGAAGACTTGAAACACGAAAAGCGTGTTTTTTTAGAAATCCAACATTAAGTAAGCAATCTGTTTATGGGATCAGTATTGACTTTTAGTGTATTCATTATGTTTGTTCTTTAAGCAATTTACAAATAAACTAATACTCGTGAAAACGAAATAGGAAGAGATGGGGACATTACAAGTGAAATGAGGAGCAGGTAACTATGAAGCTTACAAAAGTCAACAAGTAGTTTTCCACACAGTTTGCATGTTCTGATTGCTAATATCCAATCTGTGCTGAAGTAACTTACTTGAGCAAGCTCTAAAATGGCATTAAAACATTAAACATATTACACTCTAAAATCGTCATGTCTATTTATTCTTAGAATTGGCACTTCATTTTTTTACTGCAGCACTTTATTGTACAAAATGTGAAATATAACTAAAGTAAGCGAAATGCAACAATGAAATATAAAATTGACGGACCACTGTATTTGTCAAAAAGATCATAGTACCTGTCTTAAAAGAGTGCCTCTCTCTAACACAGATCCCCATTTTGACATCAGATGCAGGTTGTATATTGAAAAGCAGATAAACACTGAAAAAGCTTGACAAATAATATGCAGAGGCCATATATATAACTGATGCGCGGACTTTACTTGAACTACTTAAACATCAATTTAGAACTACCTAACAGAAATCTCTATTCACATTTACTATAAATATTGAGAACACACCTTCACATTTGCACTAACAAGATTGAGGACTCTTTTCTGTAGCAGTGGTGTTTGAACCTGTGTCTCTTCTACTGGCTTGGTCTGTTGAAGATCTGGAATCATATTTCTGTGCACACGTTCTCAGTTTCCTTAATAGAGTTGCTGCAACAGGGTCCAGATGGATTTCTTGTGGTGTTTTACTCTTGGTAGATCGACTGGTACCATAACCTCTGTGATTCGTTTTCACTGGAAGTTTGGCCTTTACAAGTGGAGGAGGATCTGAATTCAAACTCAAGCATAAAAAACTGCTTGAATTATCTACCTGTGTTGGAAATTTTTCAACGGAAGAATCGAGGGCGCCCTGTACAAGTTACAGAAATAAATATGTTTAGATTAAAGGATAAGTTAAGAGATAGGATGGTTATTATGGGGTAAAATAGAGAGGGTCCAAAAAGAGTACAAGACTCCATTAAACCCTCCCTAATATATACTACTCCCTCCGTCCCACAGTAAGAGTCCTACTTTCCTTTTTGGTAAGTCCCAGAGTAAGAGTCCTGTTCCCAAATGGCAAGAAATGAATAGTGTTTTGGACAACTTTGTCCTTAAAATGCTTGTTTAATTGAAAAAAAAAAAAAAAACTTTTCAACAACTTTTTACTCACTTGCATTATGAATAGGGTTTTGGACAATTATATCCTCAACTCACTTGATATATCTACCCATCTTTTATTGTTTCCTTAATAAGCGTGCAATGCCAAGGTATGACTCTTACTCAGGGACGTAGGGAGTAGTTTATATATAGGCACTACTTCACTTTACTTTTGATAATTGAGACACTCCTATTCCAAGACACGTAATTAACAGAAAATAAATTGTTTTTGAGCTTTGTCGAGGTAGGGGAAGTGTTTGGGGAGAGGTGAAGGGAAGGGTGCAACTCTTGCTGAGAGCAAGGTTATGTAAAAGAAAACTTTGACTTGCAGAAGCTTATAAGTGCGAGCCCACACACACACAAACACACTCACTATCACTGTAACAACCCTAAAAATACAGACTATTTATTTGTTAGATATTATTTACTGTAATTAGTTATTTTAGTTATTATTCGTGTCTTTTCCTTTTCCTAGATGAATTAAATTAAATGGGCCTAGTCTATTTAAAGTTGGGTTACCTAAATTGGGTTTACTACTTGGACTTGATTAGTTTGGGTTAAGTTTAGGAAACCTATAGCTTATTTCATAAACCCAAGAGGCCCTTGAATTTTCCTAACAGCTTGAAGCCTAATGGGTGAGCCTCTCCATATTTCTCCAACGGCAAGAAGAGAAGGGAAGGGTCACATGGGGAAAATATAAGAGAGGGAGGGTCACGGTTGGGAAAGGATTTTTGCTTAAAGAGAGAAAGCGTGAGAAAGAGAGAGCGGTAGAGGGAGTTGGCAACAGGAAGAAGGAGAAAAACGCTAGGAGGCTGATAGAGAGAGAAGCTGAGGAAGGAGAAGAAGGATTTCATTGTTGGGGTTCAAGCTCAAATTAAGGTACGCAATACTTCATGTATTGATCATTAAGGTAGCAATAAACCCTAGAAAGAACCCTAAAAACTTAAAGCAAGATTACTGAAGGGAAATCAGATTTTGGTATTGTGAATCATGAAACCTAGTTGCTGATTGTAACTAAGGTTTAGGCATGAAACTTATTGAATATTGATTCAAGTATGCCATGCTAGGAATTTTCTATTGAATTAGGATTGGTATGTGTAAACTATATGTGTATCATGAGTGTGTGTGTGTGTTCCTGTTGTATCTGAGTGTGTTGCTGCCTGGTGTGTATGAGGGGTGGTGGCAGCCGTGTATGGGTGTTAGGATTAGGGTGAGTGAGTGTGTGTTGTGGGTTTGCTGAGTGTGTATATGTGTTGTGTGGAGTGCATCTGATGGCTGTACGAGAGGGTGCGTGTGTGTGTGTGGTACGCCGTGGGTGTGTGGTATGCTCTCTGTGTGTGTGTTAGTGTGTGTTTTGTATGCTGAATAAGGTGAATTTAGTGTGCAAGTGTAGTATTGGAGGTAAAGAATGAGAATTGATCCTAGAAACCCTAGGAATGTTTTGGTAACATTGTTAGGGTATTAGTTAACCATAAAAGGAGTTAAGTAGAATAACTCATAGGTTAACCAAGTGGATTAAAATGATTAAAGGTACTAAGTCTTTTTTAGATAGAAGTAAATTGTACCTAAGGTTGAGATTTCGCTTTTGCATGATTGTAGATTCGTGCAAGAAGGAGTTGCAAGGAAACGCAAGTAACCCAAGGTAAGGGATTACGCTCTTTAGTTTTGAAGTATCCTTCTTTAAGATAGGATTCCATAAATTATATCTGTTTACTACCAATGTGGCCGATAGTTTCGTTTCTCTATATTCCTTTTATTGAACGTGCATGTTGGAATGTTCCTACCCTTGATATGTGTTGTTCAAAGGGTATCCATGATAATTGGATTTGTTAATGTGTTCTTGTATCTATGAACATGATATGTGGAATTTGCTATATCTGTTTGAACTCGTGATGTAGCTAGCTTTGTCTGATTGAAAAAGACTTAGCAAGAATTAGTCTGATTAAAAAGAACTTTATGAGAATTAGTCTAATCCCTGAAAATGACTTAGACGCTTATACACTACTTGATGAAGTAGTTGACTATCATGATATGTCGGGATAAGGAGCGCCTGAGCAGGCTTGGAGTCTCTTATTCGAGGATCGCACGAAAATGTGTATCAAAGTCACCCTGAAAAGGTGTAGCGTTACTTTGGAATTGACGGACTTGTGTGAATACAGTCTTCCTCATATATATTTTATGATAGTGTCACAACTTGTTACTTGAAAAGTATCTTTCGTTATTGTACTCGTACCTGTACTTTAATTGATATAGCTATCATGTCGTTGAATTATTCGATTGGTTCGTTCTTTCGGTCATCTTTCCTTAGTACCCGGAGAGATTCCGTATGAACTTACTGAGCATTGTTCGCTCACCCCTTTTCTTATTTTTTCCTCCCAGGTAAGCAGTAGGAGGAGTTGATCGGTCGTATGGATGGCGGGTTGATTGAGGTTTAGGGTGCTTTATCAAACATTGTGTACTTATCGAGCTAGTGGGTTGTCTTAGCCGTTAAGATTGAAAGATAGTTATTTTTCGCATTTGAATTACGGTTAGATGTACTAGCCGTTAAGGTACCCTGATTTGGGAATTTTATTTATGAATTGAATTATGGTTATTGATGAAAAGTTGGGGTCGTTACAGTTGGTATCAGAGCTTTGGCTTTAGGTCACTAGGAGATTTTAGATATTAAGACTATTGGAAGAGAGTAGTACTTAATTATTATTGGGTCTAACTAGAACCTTCTATATTTGGAAACTTCCTATATTTGAGAAATTACTAAGTAAGAAAACTTGTTATTTTGAGAAACTTTCTATTTTCGGAAACTTTCTATTTTGGGAAACTTACTATTTTAGGAAAGAACTTAGAATAAGATTCCTTTTGAAGTATAACAAGATTTTCCGAGTAATACGAAGGACTACTCTTAAGTTTGAACATAAATTGTGATTAATGTTGAACTTATATAAATACTAATAGTGGTCATGTTTTAATTATAGGAAATGGTCAGAGATAGTAAAGCTTGGATGATGAACTGGAGGCGCAAGTCCCTGAGAGCGAAGTCGATCAAAGGGTATGCGTCAAGGATTAAGAGGCTTAGCAATGCTTTGAAAGAGGCAAAGGAAGATTTGGTTAGGGAAGAGGAATGCAGTAAGGAAATTAGCGAGCAAGCGGATCGGTGGTATTTTGAGCTTCGGGATTTGAGGGCCACTATGCTAGTGATAGGAGTGCCAAATGATGGAAACCTAGGGAATGAAAATACTATAGAAGAAATAGGCGAGGAGATGATAGGGAGTGAAGGCTGCTCAATTGAAATTGATGATGATGATGAGCCGCTAGTGACACTGAGCGTGGGACCCGAGGAAGACCAAAGGGATCCAAGAACAAAGTGAGAATGTCAGTGGAAGACTGAGGGAAGACCTAGGAAGAGTGCGATTCAGTGAATAAAGTTGGGAATCTCTTTGGTTGCTTCTAGGAGAATGAGTGATAATTTAGTTCAGTTATTGGCATTATAAGGATGTTATTGTTTTAAATCGAAATCTTCTTTTATGAAATAAAGTTAGTTTATATTTTGTGGCATGGTATTTTGAATTGAAATTTATTCCCTAGTGTTAAATTGATATGTTAACTAGAATAGAGAAAGGTTGGTCAGCGAAATGACCGACGTGAACGAAATCGGCCTATTGGAACGGCCAAGTGTGATTAATAGTTGGTCTATTGAAATGACCAATGTGAAAAGAAATTTAGGCCTATTGAAATGACCTCTGAATGTATAGTAACCTGTGAAAGAAGTGTTGGTCTATTGAAACGGCCAAGTATGATTAATTTGGAGTCTATTGAAGCGACTGTAAAATTAATTTGGTCTAGTGAAATGACCTATGAATGTGTTAATCGATCTATTGAAACGGTCGATGGTGCAGTGAATGGACCGATTGTATAATGGAAGTCTATTGAGACGACCTAATTTAAGTGAATGCTATAGGAGTAGCGGTGTAAGTAATATAAGTGTTGGTACATTGAAACGACCAATAGGCTATTGAAACGACTTATGAGAGAAATGCCGGTCTATTTATTGAAAAGACCAAGGGTCCAGTGAATTGACTTTATGACTTAAATGTTTAGTCTGTTGAGACGGCTATGTTTATAGTATAAAAGTATTAAGCATTGAGTATTGCTAGTGTAGGCGTGGGTAATAGTGCCTTGTATTCGTATCTTGATAATTATTGTGAGAAAGATGGTCTTGAAAGTAAGTACCCAAGTAAGAATTTTTAACAATCGAAGAGTTGAGGAAGCAAATGCGAGGTCATGGCGAGGATATGATGAAAAGTGTAATATGTGCGAAGGAAGGCATAAGACTGATGAAGGTTGGTACAAAGAGAAGAAATGTTCCATTGTGATAAAGTAGGTCATGCGCGACGGTAATGTCTGGAACCCAAGAAGAATGCAGCTGCTCAAGGAGCCAGCACTAATAATAACCATGAAGGAGGTCGTGGAAGAGTGTTCACCATGACTGCCAGGGATGCGAGGGCCACCAATGATCTTGTGGCAGGTACGCTTCAACTTTATTCTCGTAGCGTTTATGCGTTGATAGACACTGGTGCTACACATTCTGTCGTTAGCACTCGTCTAGCTAAGATATTGAACTTGAAACCCGAGGCA
The DNA here is from genome assembly GCA_022495995.1 of Adenophora triphylla var. japonica. Taxonomy (NCBI): domain Eukaryota; kingdom Viridiplantae; phylum Streptophyta; class Magnoliopsida; order Asterales; family Campanulaceae; genus Adenophora; species Adenophora triphylla. Next base: position 751,912 of record JAFEMH010000210.1, on the reverse strand, counting down.
TTAGAAATACCTTTGGTGATAGATACTCCGACTAGAGAGTCAATCCCTATCTCATCTGGTTATAAGATGTGTCCTCTGGGAATAGGAGATAGAGAACTTGAGGTTGATCTTATTGAGTTAGAAATGAACGAATTTGACATTATCCTGGGGATGGATTGGTTAGCTGCTTACCATGCTAAAGTAGATTGCTTTAAGAAGGAGGTGTAATTCAAGTTACCATCCGGAGAAGAGTTTAGCTTCCAAGGATCGAAGCCGAGAAGTCGATCGGATATTATTCGGTAATAAAGGCTCGAAAAATGTTAAGAAAGAGATGTGAAGGGTTTTTGGTTTATATTGGCGAGACGGACAAGAAAGAAGTGAGTATAGAAGCTCTTTCGGTGGTCAGAAATTTCAAAGATGTTTTTCCAGAATATTTGTCGGGAATACCACCAGAGAGGGAGGTGGAATATTCCATAGATTTAGTACCTGAAACCGCACCGTACAGAATGGCGCCGGCTGAACTTAAAGAATTGAAGGAACAATTACAGGAATTGTTAGATAAAGAGTTGATTAGGCTAAGTGTTTCACCATGGGGTGCGCCAGTGTTATTTGTGAAGAAAAAGGATGGATCGATGAGGATGTGTATAGACTATCGAGAACTGAATAAAGTGACGGTGAGAAATTAGTATCCGTTACCGAGGATTGACGACTTGTTTGACCAACTTCGGGGAGCGTGTTACTTTTCGAAAATAGATTTGAGATCGGGATATCATCAATTGAGAGTGAAAAAGGAGGATGTTTCGAAGACGGCCTTTAGGACAAGGTACAGTCACTATGAGTTTTTAGTTATGCCGTTTGGACTGACGAACGCGCCAGTAGTATTTATGGAGGCGATGAGAACAGGGTATTTCAGGAATTTTTGGATAAGTGTGTAATTGTATTTATAGATGATATTCTGATTTATTCTAAGACCAAGGAAGAACATGAAGAGCATTTAAGGTTGGTACTGCAAATCTTAAGGGAACAGAAGTGTATGCAAAATTCAGGAAGTGTGAATTCTGGTTGGAGAAAGTAGCATTCTTAGGGCATGTGGTATCTAAGGATGGAATTGCAGTAGGTCCGGCAAAGATAGAAGCTATAGTGAATTGGGAGAGACCAACTACTGTCAGCGAGATTAGAAGTTTCTTGGGGTTGGCAGGATACTATAGGAGATTTGTGGAAGGATTTTCGAGGTTATCAGGACCATCAACGAAGTTAACGCAGAAAGGAGCAAAGTTCGTTTGGTCGGAAGAATGTGAAGAATTTTCAAGAGCTGAAGAGGCGATTGGTGTCCGCACCAGTTCTTACAGTACCATCAGAATCAGACGGAATTGTGATTTATAGTGATGCTTCGTTGAAGGGATTGGGTTGTGTATTAATGCAGAATGATAAGGTTATCGCCTATGCGTCAAGACAACTAAAGAACCATGAGAAGAATTATCCCACCCATGATTTGGAGTTAGCAGCCGTAGTTTTTGCATTGAAAATTTGGAGACATTATTTGTATGGGGTAAATTGTCAGATTTATACGGATCATAAGAGTCTTAAGTATATCTTCACTCAGCAAGAATTGAATATGAAGCAAAGGAGATGGCTAGAATTACTTAAGGATTATGATTGTACGATTTTGTATCATCCCGGAAAGACCAATAAGGTTGCAGATGCTTTGAGTAGGAAGAACCGTAGAACCCTAGCGGTGTTGATTTCTAAGGGGGTAAGAATGTAACAACCCTAAAAATACAGACTATTTATTTGTTAGATATTATTTACTGTAATTAGTTATTTTAGTTATTATTTGTGTCTTTTCCTTTGCCTAGATGGATTAAATTAAATGGGCCTAGTCTATTTAAAGTTGGGTTACCTAAATTGGGTTTACTACTTGGACTTGGACTTGATTAGTTTGGGTTAAGTTTAGAAAACCTATAGCTTATTTCATAAACCCTAGAGGCCCTTGAATTTCCCTAACAGCTGAAAGCCTAATGGGTGAGCCTCTCCATATTTCTCCAACGGCAAGAAGAGAAGGGAAGGGTCACATGGGGAAAAATATAAGAGAGGGAGGGTCACGACTAGGAAAGGATTTTTGCTTAAAGAGAGAAAGCGTGAGAAAGAGAGAGCGGCAGAGGGAGTTGGCAACAGGAAGAAGGAGAAGAACGCTAGGAGGCTGATAGAGAGAGAGAAGCTGAGGAAGGAGAAGAAGGATTTCATTGTTGGGGTTCAAGCTCAAATTAAGGTAAGTAATACTTCTTGTATTGATCATTAAGGTAGCAATAAACCCTAAAAAGAACCCTAAAAACTTAAAGCAAGATTACTGAAGGGAAATCAGATTTTGGTATTGTGAATCATGAAACCTAGTTGTTGATTGTAACTAAGGTTTAGGCATGAAACTTATTGAATATTGATTCAAGTATGCCATGCTAGGAATTTTCTATTGAATTAGGATTGGTATGTGTAAACAGTATGTATGTCATGAGTGTGTGTGTGTGTTTCTGTTGTGTGTGAGTGTGTTCTTTTGCTGGTGTGTATGAGGGGTGGTGGCAGCCGTGTATGGGTGTTAGGATTAGGGTGAGTGAGTGTGTGTTGTGGGTTTGCTGAGTGTATATATGTGTTGTGTGGGTCTGTACAGTGGCTGTACAGAGGGGTGTATGTGTGTGTGGTATGCCGTGGGTGTGTCGTATGTTGTGTGTGTGTGTGTTAGTGTGTGTTTTGTATGTTGAATAAGGTGAATTTAGTGTGTGTAAGTGTAGTATTGGAGGTAAAGAATAGGAATTGATCCTAGAAATCCTAGGGATGTTTTGGTAACATTGTTAGGGTATTAGTTAATCATAAAAGGAGTTAAGTAGAATAACTCATAGGTTAACCAAGTGGATTAAAATGATTAAAGGTACTAAGTTTTTTTTAGATAGAAGTAAATTGTACCTAAGGTTGAGATTTTGCTTTTGCGTGATTGTAGATTCGTGCAAGGAGTTGCAAGGAAACGCAAGTAACCCAAGGTAAGGGATTACGCTCTTTAGTTTTGAAGTATCCTTCTTTAAGATAGGATTCCATAAATTGTATCTGTTTACTACCAATGTGGCCGGTAGTTTCGTTTCTCTATATTCCTTTGATTGAACGTCTGTTGGAATTTTCCTACCCTTGATATGTGTTGTTCAAAGGGTATCCGTGATAATTTGATTTGTTAATGTGTTCTTGTATCTATGAACATGATATGTGGAATTTGCTATATCTGTTTGAACTCGTGATGTAGCTAGATTTGTCTGATTGAAAAAGACTTAGCAAGAATTAATCTGATTAAAAAGGACTTTTTGAGAATTAGTCTAATCCCTGAAAATGACTTAGACGCTTATACACTACTTGATGAAGTAGTTGACTATCATGATATGTTGGGATAAGGGAGCGCCCTGAACAGGCTTGGAGTCTCTTATTCAAGGATCACCCTGAAAAGGTGTATCAAAGTCACCCTGAAAAGGTGTAGCGTTACTTTGGAATTGACGGACTGGTGTGAATACAGTCTTCCTCATATATATTTTGTGATAGTGCCACAACTTGTTATTTGAAAAGTATCTTTCGTTATTGTACTCGTACCTGTACTTTAATTGTACTCGTACTTGTACTTTAATTGATATAGCTATCATATCGTTGAATAATTCTATTTGGTTCGTTCTTTCGGTCATCTTTCCTTAGTATCCGGAGGGATTCCTTATGAACTTACCGAGCATTGTTCGGTCACTCCTTTTCTCATTCTTTCCCTCCCAGGTAAGCAGTAAGAGGAGTTGATCGGTCGTATGGATGGCGGCTTGATTAAGATTTAGGGAGCTTTATCAAACATTGTGTACTTATCGAGCTAGTGGATTGTACTAGCCGTTAAGATTGAAAGACAGTTATTTTCCGCATTTGAATTACGGTTAGGTGTTTGATAAAGCACCCTAAATCTCAATCAAACCGCCATCCATACGACCGATCAACTCCTCCTACTTCTTACCTGGGAGGGAAAGAATGAGAAAAGGGGTGAGCGAACAATGCTCAGTTAGTTCATACGGAATCCCTCCGGGTACTAAGGAAAGATGGCCGAAAGAACGAACCCAATCGAATTATTCAACGATATGATAGCTATATCAATTAAATTACAGGTACGAGTACAATAACGAAAGATACTTTTCAAATAACAAGTTGTGGCACAATCACAAAATATATATGAGGAAGACTGTATTCACACAAGTCCGTCAATTTCAAAGTAACGCTACACCTTTTCAGGGTGACTTTGATACACCTTTTCAGGGTGATCCTTGAATAAGAGACTCCAAGCCTGTTCAGGGCGCTCCCTTATCCCGACATATCATGATAGTCAACTACTTCATCAAGTAGTGTATAAGCGTCTAAGTCATTTTCAGGGATTAGACTAATTCTCATAAAGTCCTTTTTAATCAGACTAATTATTACTAAGTCTTTTTCAGTCAGACAAAGCTAGCTACATCGCGAGTTCAAATAGATATAGCAATTATATATATATCATGTTCCTAGGTACAAGAACATATCACATTTAACATCACTACTTTTCAGGCAGTGTAAGATGAAAGTCAAATCTTTACTATTAAGATTAGACCAAGTTCATTTAAAAGTCCGTCCCACTTAGACTCATTAAACTATATCTAGTTACTTTAGACATAGCAATAAGCATTCAAGTGTTCATATGGTACAAGAACACAATAATCAAATTCAACCATTAGATACACCTTGAACAACACATATCAAGGGTAAGGTATTCCAAAAGACGTTCAATCGAAAGAATAGTTTCAAAATAACTACCGGCCACTTGGTAGCTTATACTTTCATAAAAAGACTCGATAGAATCCTAGTTCAAGGACTGAAATTCAAATACTCTAAGGAACGTAATCCCTTACCTCGGGTTATTTGCACTTCTTGCCACACTAGTCCTTGCACGACCTACAATCATGTAAACCATACTTAGGTACACGTAATCTCTATTTACTAAGTACCCACAACTCCTTTTTATTCATCCCATTAACCTACGAATTAATTTACTTTAACTCTCTCTAAGGCTAATTATCCCCCATTAGATTTACAAATCTACCCCTAGGGTTTCCGTACTCAATTCCTACCAATACTCCCTCTGTTTCACTTTACACACACCATTCTCACCTTTTTCAGCACACACAAACACACTAAACCTTAATACATCCACACACACACACCTACCCACACGGCTGACCACCCACCCATACACACAGCGCGCGCCACACACGAACACGAGACACACTTACTCAGCACATACACAACACACATACACACACGACATTCACACACACAACCCTAATTCCATTCACAACCTTAGCATGCATCTTTTAGGTCCAACACCCTTCAATCCCACATGCTAAACCCTAATCAAACTTAACCAAGTTCTTTAGGGTTTTCTAGGATTCCATCATCCCAATCAAAACAATAAAGGCTTTCATGGTTTTATTGCATAATAACTTAATTTCTCCATCTTTATCTTATTTTAGATTCCTAGGGTTTTCTTCCTTAATGATCAAACCAAGAAGAAGAATTGTTTACCTTTGTTCTTGAGCTTTAGACACGCGACAATGGAGGTTCTTCCCTCCTTCTTCTTCTTCCTTCTTCCTCTGTTTCCTCTCCCAGCCGTGCTCTCTCTCTCTGTCGCTTTCTCCTTCTAAGCGGCTCTCTCTCCCTCTTTATACTTTGCGTTAAAAAAAAAAAAAACTGAAAGCCTCTCCTCACTTAAATCACTTGGCCGTTTAGAACAATAGAAAGGCCTCCACTTATTGTCTTCCATCAGTTTAGAACATGAAGAGGCCCCCTTAGATTAATGCAATATAATGATACTATGGGTTTCCTAAATCTAAACCCAAAATAATCCAAGTCCAAGTCCAAAAAGGAAAACCCAATTTAGGTAACCTAAGTTTGAATAACCTAAGCCCACATATTCCTAGTCCATTTAGGAAAAGAAATAAACACAAATACTTATTTAATTAACTAACATAATTAATTAAAGTAAATAATATTTAATAAATAAATACTCCCTCCGTCCCACGTTAGTTGAGACTTCTTTCCCTTTTGGGCCGTCCCACGTTAGTTGAGACTGCCCAAAATGGCAAAAATTTTAATATTTTATATTCATCCTACCCCACCCACTCATTCTCTCTTCATTTTCCACCATACAATTTATTCAACCAACCTACTATTAACTCCACTCATTCTCTTTCTTCATTTTCTACCACACATTTTCATTATCTTATTCATTTTCCTTAATTGGTGTGCCCAAAAAGTTAGTCTCAACTAACGTGGGACGGAGGGAGTAGTATGTAATTTTAGGGTTGTTACATTCTTATCCCCTTAAAAGGGTTTGGTCCACCAAACCAAACGCACTCATTCTAAAAACAGGGCGAGATACGACTCTCGCATCTCGCTCTCGAGCTCCCACGTCGCTTCTCTTTCTGTGTGGTTGCTCTATTGCACTTTCACGTACATAATTATCCGCCTTCTCAAATTCGATCTTTCAGATCCACAATTTTCACGGGTTGCTCATCATAACTCGGATCGGCACGAAATGCGACATGTCATACTCAATCAGCGTGGCTCGGGTCGGGGATGTACTTCCTCGACCATCGAGACATGAAACACGTGTGTACTCCTGCAAGTACAGGTGGTAGGGCCGACTTATAGGCTACAAGTCCAACTCACTCAAAAATTTCGAATGGTCCCACATACCCTTGGGCTTAACTTCCCGCGAATGCCAAACCTCATAACCCATGGGTTGGTGAAATCTTCCAGAACACGCGATCCCCCAATTGAAATTCCAAGTCTCGTCGTCGGCGATCTGCATACGACTTCTGCCAACCCTGAGCGGTTAATAATCATTTCCGAATCTGTTGTACCTTATCTGCGGTTACCTGAACAATCTCTGGTCCCGTCAATTTCCTCTCACCCACTCCATCCCAACATGCAGGTGACCTACACTTCCGTCCATCTGATGCTTCGTGCGGTGCCATACCGATACTTGCGTGAAACTATTGTTGTAGGAGAATTCTACTAACGTCAGGTGTTCGTCCCAAGTTCCTTGCCAGTCCAATGATGTGGCTCTTAACATATCCTTCAGAGTCTGAATAGTTCTCTCTGACTGACCATCGGTCTGCGGATAAAATGTTGTACTCATAGTCAGTTCGGTACCTAATGCTGCTTTGTAGACTCTTCCAAAACTTTGACGTGAATCTTGCATCTCGGTCGGACACTATCGACCCAGGTCTCCCATGCAATCTTACAATCTCGTCAACATATATCTTTGCTAACTTCTCCAATGAGTCTGTCACCTTAATTGCCAGAAAGTGAGTCGACTTCGTAAGTCTGTCCACTATAACTCAAATTGTGTTGTGACCCTTTAACGTCCTCGGTAGCCCTACTACCAAATCCATAGCTATATTCTCCCATTTCCATTTCGGTATTGGTAACGACTGTAATAGTCTTACCGACTTCTGGTGTTCACTCTTCACGATCAGACCTACCAAATATCTCCATATGAATTCTGTCACAACTACTTTCATATTATTCCAGCCAACATAATTCCCTTAGGTTCCTAGACATATTTGTACTCCCAGAATGTACAAAAACTTTTGACAGTACACTTCCTGCATAATCTCTCCACTTATATCCTTGTCGCTAGGTAGCCAAATTCTCGATTGAAACCTTAAAATCTCATTGTCTTCTATACGAAAATCTATTACCTTCCCTTTTGCCATACTCCAACGCATCCTCACATTTCTTCATCTATTCTTTGTGCTTTCTTGATTCAGTCTAATAGTACTGGCTAAACCCCCAATTGAGCCACGTACCTTTTAACTCTCACTTCTATACTTGAACCTCAATTCTGTTTCATGCACTTAGCCCCTTAGAATTCAACGTAGCTAAGGTTCCTCGATTCTTCCTACTCAAAGTATCAGCCACTTTATTAGCCTTCCTGGGTGATATAATTCGTACAATCAAAATTCTTAAGCAGTCTTAACCATCTCCTTTGCCTCATATTCAATTTTTTCTGGGTGAAAATATACTTAAGACTTTTATGATCTTTATAAGTCGACAAGTTACCCCATACAAATCATGTCTCCATATTCTCAATCTGAAGACTACATTTGCTAACTCAGTCATGGGTGGAATAATTCTTCGCATGGTTCTTCGGTCATGCCACAGCGTATCTTTATAACCTTATCATTCGGCATTAACACGCATCCTAACCCCTTAAGTGATGCATCACAATTCCGTCCTATCTAGATGGTAAAGTAAGAATTGGTGCGGACGCTAACCTTCGCTTCGGCTCACGAAAATTCTCACATTCTTGAGCCGACAAACTTTACTCATTTACGTGTTCACACAGTTAACAATGACCACTATGAGAATCCCTCGACAATTCCCCTTTGATATCTCGCTAATCCCAAGAAAATTCTTATCTCGCTATCGGTGGTTGGTCTCTCCCGATTCACTTATAGCTCTATTTTTGTTGGATCTCTGCAATCCCATCCTTAGATATCACACGCCCTAAGAATGCTACTTTCTCCAACCAAAATTCACACTTCTTGAATTTCGCATATAACTTCTGCTCCCTCAAGATCTACAGTACTAACCTTAAATGTTCTTCCTGCTCTTCCTTAGTCTTAGAATACACCAAGATATCATCTACAAATCTGATTACACATTTATCCAAAAACTCCTGAAATGTGTTATTCATCAATTCCATAAATACTGCTGGCGCGTTCGTCAGTCCAAACAGCATAACCAAAACTCTACCGTACCTTGTCATAAAGGCCGTCTTCGAAACATCCTCCCCTTTTTTTTCACTCTTAATTGATGATATCCTGATCTCAAATCTATCTTCGAGAAATAACACGCTCCTCGAAGTTGGTCAAACAAATCGTCGATCAGCGTGCGATTTCTTACCGTCACTTTATTCGGTTCTCGATAATCGATACACATCCTCATCGATCCAACCTTCTTCTTCACAAATAATACCGGTGCACCCCACGGTGAAACACTCGGCCTAATCAAACCTTTATCCAACAATTCTTGCAATCGTTCCTTGATTCTTTAAGTTCGGTAGGCCTTTATTCTATACGGTGCTTTGGATATCGGTGCGGTTTCTGGTACTAAATCTCTGGAAAATTCCCCCTCCATGTCTGGTGGTATTCCCGGCAATTCTTACGGAAATACTTTCTTGAAATCACGATCAGAAAGAGATTCTAAGCTCCCTTCTTCTCTGCGTGTCTCGCCAATATAGGCCTAAAACCACTGCAGCGTCCTTTCCTTAACATCTTGAGCCTTCATTACCAAAACAAGGCCCGATCGAATTCTCGGCTTCGATCCTTGAAAGCTAAACTCCTTGCCGTATGGTATTCGGAATTGCCCCTCCTTCTTAAAGCCGTCTACCTTAGATTGGTAGCGGCTAACCAATCCGTCCCAAGGATAATGTCAACTTCTTTCATTTCTAATTGATAAGATTAACCTCGAAGTTCTCTATCTCCTATTCTCGAAAGATCTGACTTATAAGCGACGAAGTAACAATCGACTTTCTAGTCGAAGTAGTGATCACGAGAGGTATTTCTAAGCGCCTCGGGTTTCAAGTTCACATTCTTAGCTAAACGAGTGCTAATAACGAGAATGCGTAGCACCGGAGTCTATCAATCATACGCACTATGATTATAAAATTGGAGCGTACACTTACCCAAGATCATTGGTGGCCTTCGCGTCGCAAGGCGGTCATGGTAAGCACCCGTACATGACCTCCGTCGTTGTCCTTATCGATCTTGGCTTCATGAATAACCCTAGCCTTCTTAGGCTGCAGGCACTTCAGCTACGGATGTCTACCTTGTCACAATTAAAGCATTTCTTGCCTTTGTACCGGCATTCCTCTGTCTTGTGTTTCCCTTCGCACACTTGACACTTATCGTACGATCCTCACTTTGAGCATCACTTCGATCCACTGTTTACTGCGGTTACCGTAGTTTGTTCCGATACTTATTACTAGTAACTTCCTTTCCGCGGATCTCGTCCGTCGCCTTCCTTTTGTTATTGGTTCTATCCAGGTTCCGGCTTCAGCGTACCGCTTGGTTCCACTTGTCTCTTCCTCCTATCCTTGCTTTGTCGGCCGGCGATTGCGCTTGCAGTGCGGTGAGCCAAGGTTGCTATTATCGACGAGAGACTTACTGCATGCAGTTCAACGTTTGTAGGAGGTTATTTGGGTCTTGATTTGGCTGCTCTGGTTGTTTCGTCCATCGTTAGCGCTAGCGTTGCTTTGGTTGTTCCTCGACGTCGAGGACGATAACATAATATTCATCCATATTACGAAAAGACTCATTACTACTCACGCTTAACACTATTAGTGCTCATACTCGCTACTTCTATAGCATTTATCTAAAATAGGTCGTCTCGATAGACTTCCATCATATAAGCTGGTCCATTCGTTAGACCGTCGATCGTTCGATAGACCGATCTCACATACATAGATCATTTCAATAAATCACATTCGGAGGTCATTTCATTAATCCGTTGGTCGTTTCAATAGACCCCAATTCGTACTCATGAGCCATTTCAATAAATTATGATCACTTTTCACTTAAGTTGTTTCAATAGACAACTCGTATTCACGCTTGGCCGTTTCAATAAGCCGATTTCTATTCTCATTTGTCGTTTCAATTGACAAATCTTTCTGTTCTAGTTAACATATCAATTTAACACTAGAGAATAAATTTCAATTCAAAATACCATGCCACAAAATATAAACTAAGTTTATTTCATAAAAGAAGACTTCGATTTTAAACAATAACATCCTTATAATGCCAATAGCTGAACTAAATTATCACTCATTCTCCTAGAAGCAACGAAAGAGATTCCCAACTTTATTCACGGAGGTGCACTCTTCCTAGGTCTTCCCACTAGGTCTTCCATGACATTTTCACTTTGTTCTTGGATCCACTTTCGTCTTCCTCACAGACCTTCTTATCTTGGCTCTAACTCTTGATCATCATCTTGAATTACAATTGGAGTAGCCACTACTCCCGATCTCTTGACTTGTACCTCAGTATCTCCGCCTTAGGAACATCATCCTCTATTACCTCGATAAGCGCCTCGTCTTCCTCTATAGGTACCTTTGACTCTTCTAAATCATAGTACCGGCCAAGAAACTCAAAGAATATCTCTGATCATCTCACATAAACAAGACGGATCATCATTAGTATATCTTGATACATAATATTTATATACTTAAAGTAAATATGCTTTAATCTTCCAAAGTCACGAGTAAGTTATTCCTTTAACTTTTCTACTTAGCCTACCTCCCTCACATAATAATCCTAGAAGCGAGGCATGACTTAAATCTAAGTTAGGGTTGCCTTCATTCAAGTAAATTCTTAGAACCAAGGTTTCCTAAAGCTAAAGGTATTCTTCCCGTAAGACCTAAAGCGAGGCTACGATACCAATGAAACGACCCGACTTTTCATCAATAAACATAATTCAATTCATAAATAAAATTCCCAAATCGGGGTACCTTAACGGCTAGTACATCTAACCATAATTCAAATGCGAAAAATAATTGTCTTTCAATCTTAACGGCTAGTACAACCCATTTAGCTCGATAAGTACCAACGATGTTTGATAAAGCACCACTAAATCTCAATCAAGCCGCCATCCATACGGCCGATCGGCTCCTCCTCTCTTGCTTACAGGACGGAAAGAATGAGAAAAGGGGTGAGCGAACAATGCTCGATAAGTTCAATACGGAATCCTCAGGATACTAAGGAAAGATGACCAGAAAGAACTAACCAATCGAATTATTTAACGATATGATAGCTATATCAATTAAAGTACAGTACGCAGTACAATAATGAAAGATACTTTTCAAATAACAAGTTGTGGTACTATCACAAAATATATATGAGGAAAGCGTATTCACACCGGTCAGTCGATTCCAATGTAACGCTACACCTTTTCGGGGTGACTTTGATACACCTTTTCGGGTGATCCTTGAATAAGAAACTCCACATCTTTTCGGGCGCTCCACTTATCCCAGACATATCATGATAGTCAACTACTTCATCAAGTAGTGTATAAGCGTCTAAATCCTTTTCAGGGATTAGACTAATTCTCATAAAGTCCTTTTTAATCAGACTAATTATTACTAAGTCTTTTTCAGTCGGACAAAGCTAGCTACATCGCGAGTTCAAATAGATATAGCAATTATATATATATCATGTTCCTAGGTACAAGAACATATCACATTTAACATCACTACTTTTCAGGCAGTGTAAGATGAAAGTCAAATCTTTACTATTAAGATTAGACCAAGTTCATTTAAAAGTCCGTCCCACTTAGACTCATTAAACTATATCTAGTTACTTTAGACATAGCAATAAACATTGAGTGTTCGTATGGTACGAGAACACTGATAATCAAATTCAACCATTAGATACGCCTTGACAACACATATCGAGGGTAAGATATTCCAAAAGACGTTCAATCGAAAGAATAGTTTCAAAATAACTACCGGCCGCTTGGTAGCTTATACTTTCATAAAAAGACTCGATAGAATCCTAGTTCGAGGGCGAAATTCAAATACTCTACAGGAACGTAATCCCTTACCTCGGGTTATTTGCACTTCTTGCCACACTAGTCCTTGCACGACCTCTGATCATGCGAAACCATACTTAGGTACAAGTAATCTCTATTTACTAAGTACCCATGACTCCTTTTATTCAATCCCATTAACCTACGAGTTAATCTACTTTAACTCTCTCTAAGGCTAATTATCCCCCATTAGGTTTACAAATCTACCCCTAGGGTTTCCGTACTCAATTCCTACCAATACTCCCGCTGTTTCACTTTACACGCGCCATTCTCACCTTTTCCAGCACACAAACACACACTAAACCTTAATCGCCCCACCCGCGGCTGACCACCCGCCTTGCGGTGACCACGCACCCATACACACATACGATACACACGCTACACACGCACGAACACAGCAGAGACATCTTACTCGGCACATACACAACACACATACACACACGACATTCACACACATAACCCTAATTCCATTCACAACCTTAGCATGCATCTTTTAGGTCCAACACCCTACAATCCCACATGCTAAACCCTAATCAAACTTAACCAAGTTCTTTAGGGTTTTCTAGGATTCCATCATCCCAATCAAAACAATAAAGGCTTTCATGGTTTTATTGCATAATAACTTGATTTCTCCATCTTTATCTTATTTTAGATTCCTAGGGTTTTCTTCCTTAATGATCAAACCAAGAAGAAGAATTATTTACCTTTGTTCTTGAGCTTCGGACACGCGACAATGGAGGTCCTTCCCTCCTTCTTCTTCCTTTTTCCTCTGTTTCCTCTCCCAGCCGTGCTCTCTCTCTCTCTCGCTTTCTCCTACTAAGCGGCTCTCTCTCCCTCTTTATACTTTGCGTTAAAAAAAAAAAAACTGAAAGCCTCTCCTCACTTAAATCCCTTGGCCGTTTAGAACAATAGAAAGGCCTCCACTTATTGTCTTCCATCAGTTTAGAACATGAAGAGGCCCCCTTAGATTAATGCAATATAATGATCTTATGGGTTTCCTAAATCTAAACCCAAAATAATCCAGTCGAGTCGAAAAGGAAAACCCAATTTAGGTAACCTAAGTTTGAATAACCTAAGCCCACGTATTCCTAGTCCATTTAGGAAAAGAAATAAACACAAATACTTACTTAATTAACTAACATAATTAATTAACCTAAGCCCACATATTCCTAGTCCATTTAGGAAAAGAAATAAACACAACCTAAAGGGAAGGTAACAAATTTTCGTATGGGAGATGATGTAATTTTGAGGTACCAATCAAGAATTTGGGTGCCAGGTAATGAAGTTATAAAAGGAAATTTTGAAGGAAGCTCATTGTTCGAGGTTTTCGGTACATCCCGAAAGTACAAAGATGTATAGGAATTTAAGAGAATCGTTTTGGTGGAACAACATGAAGGGAGATGTGGCAGAATTTGTTTCAAGATGTTTGGTATGTCAGCAAGTTAAGAGTGAACACCGAGCCGACGGGGTTCTTTGCCGGTCGTTGCAATACCGGAATGGAAATGGGAGAATATAGCTATGGATTTGGTAGTAGGGTTACCGAGGACGTTGAAGGGTCACAACGCAATTTGGGTTATAGTGGACAGACTTACGAAGTCGGCTCACTTTCTGGCAATTAAGGTGACAGACTCATTGGAGAAGTTGGTAAAGTTATATGTTGACGAGATTGTAAGATTGCATGGGATACCTGTGTCGATAGTGTCCGACCGAGATGCCGATTCACATCGAAGTTACGGAAGAGTCTACGACGGGGCATTAGGTACCGGGCCCGACTATGAGTACAGCGTTTCATCCGCAGACCGATGGGCAGTCAGAGAGAACTATTCAGACTCTGGAGGATATGCTAAAAGCCACATCATTGGATTGGCAAGGGACTTGGGACGAACACCTACGTTAGTGGAATTTGCCTACAAAATTAGTTTTCACGCAAGTATCGGTATGGCACCGTACGAAGCACTGTATGGACGGAAGTGTAGGTCGCTGCGTATGTTGGGATGGAGTGGGTGAGAGGAAATTGACGGGATCGGAGAATGTTCAGGTAACCGCAGATAAAGTACAGCAGATCAGAAAATGGTTATTAACAGCACAGAGTCGACAGAAGTCGTATGCAGACCGCCGATGACGAGATTTGAAATTTCAGTCGGGGGATCGCGTATTCTTGAAGATTTCGCCGACTAAAGGGGTTATGAGGTTTGGTATTCGCGGGAAGTTAAGCTCGAGGTACGTGGGACCATTTGAAATTTTGGAGCGAGTTGGGCTGGTAGCCTATAAGTTGGTCCTACCACCTGTACTTGCAGGAGTACACAATGTGTTTCATGTCTCAATGTTGAGAAAGTACATTCCCGACCCGAGCCATGTGATTGAGTATAGACAGCTCAGATTCCGTGCCGATCTGAGTTATAATGAGCGACCTGTGAAAATTGCGGATCAGAAAGATCAGAATTTGAGAAGGCGGATAATTCCGTACGTGAAAGTGCAGTGAAGCAACCACACAGAAAGAGAAGCGACGTGGGAGCTTGAGAGCGAGATGCGAGAGTCGTATCTCGCCCTGTTTTCAGAATAAGTCTGTTTGGTTTGGTGGACCAAACCCTTTTAAGGGGGTAAGAATGTAACAACCCTAAAAATACAGACTATTTATTTGTTAGATATTGTTTACTGTAATTAGTTATTTTAGTTATTATTTGTGTCTTTTCCTTTTCCTAGATGGATTAAATTAAATGGGCCTAGTCTATTTAAAGTTGGGTTACCTAAATTGGGTTTACTACTTGGACTTGGACTTGATTAGTTTGGGTTAAGTTTAGGAAACCTATAGCTTATTTCATAAACCCTAGAGGCCCTTGAATTTTCCTAACATTTAGAAGCTAATGGGTGAGCCTCTCCATATTTCTCCAGCGGCAAGAAAGAGAAGGGAAGGGTCGCGTGGGGAAAAAATATAAGAGAGGGAGGGTCGCGGTGGGAAAGGATTTTTGCTTAGAGAGAGAAAGGGTGAGAAAGAGAGCGGCGAGAGGGGGTTGGCAACTGGAAGAAGGAGAAGAACGCTAGGAGGCTGATAGAGAGAGAGAAGCTGAGGAAGGAGAAGAAGGATTTCATTGTTGGGGTTCAAGCTCAAATTAAGGTAAGCAATACTTCTAGTATTGATCATTAAGGTAGCAATAAACCTTAGAAAGAACCCTAAAAACTTAAAGCAAGATTCTTGAAGGAAAATCAGATTTTGATATTGTGAATCATGAAACCTAGTTGTTGATTGTAACTAAGGTTTAGGCATGAAACTTATTGAATATTGATTCAAGTATGCCATGCTAGGAATTTTCTATTGAATTAGGATTGGTATGTGTAAACTGTATGTGTGTCATGAATGAGTGTGTGTGTTCCTGTTGTGTGTGAGTGTGTTGCTGCCTGGTGTGTATGAGGGGTGGTGGCAGCCGTGTATGGGTGTTAGGATTAGGGTGAGTGAGTGTGTGTTGTGGGTTTGTTGAGTGTGTATATGTGTTGTGTCTGTACAGTGGCTGTACAGAGGGGTGCATGTGTATGTAGTATGTCGTGGGTGTGTGGTATGCTGTGCGTGTGTGTGTGTTAGTGTGTGCTTTGTATGCTGAATAAGGTGAATTTAGTGTGTGTAAGTGTAGTATTGGAGGTAAAGAATGGGAATTGATCCTAGAAACCCTAGGGATGTTTTGGTAACATTGTTAGGGTATTAGTTAACCATAAAAGGAGTTAAGTAGAATAACTCATAGGTTAACCAAGTGGATTAAAATGATTAAAGGTACTAAGTAGATAGAAGTAAATTGTACCTAAGGTTGAGATTTCGCTTTTGCATGATTGTAGATTCGTGCAAGAAGGAGTTGCAAGGAAACGCAAGTAACCCAAGGTAAGGGATTACGCTCTTTAGTTTTGAAGTATCCTTCTTTAAGATAGGATTCCATAAATTGTATACATTTTACTACCAATGTGGTCGGTAGTTTCGTTTCTCTATATTCCTTTGATTGAACGTGCATTTGGAATGTTCCTACCCTTGATATGTGTTGTTCAAAGGGTATCCATGATAATTTGATTTGTTAATGTGTTCTTGTATCTATGAACATGATATGTGGAATTTGCTATATCTGTTTGAACTCGTGATGTAGCTAGCTTTGTCTGATTGAAAAAGGCTTAGCAAGAATTAGTCTGATTAAAAAGGACTTTATGAGAATTAGTCTAATCCCTGAAAATGACTTAGACACTTATACACTACTTGATGAAGTAGTTGACTATCATGATATGTCGGGATAAGGGAGCGCCCTGAACAGGCTTGGAGTCTCTTATTCAAGGATCACCTTGAAAAGGTGTATCAAAGTCACCCTGAAAATGTGTAGCGTTACTTTGGAATTGACGGACTTGTGTGAATACAGTCATCCTCATATATATTTTGTGATAGTGCCACAACTTGTTATTTGAAAAGTATCTTTCGTTATTGTACTCGTACCTGTACTTTAATTGATATAGCTATCATATCGTTGAATAATTCGATTGGGTTCGTTCTTTCGGTCATCTTTCCTTAGTACCCGGAGAGATTCCGTATGAACTTACTGAGCATTGTTCGCTCATCCCTTTTCTTATTTTTTCCTCCCAGGTAAGCAGTAGGAGGAGTTGATCGGTCGTATGGATGGCGGGTTGATTGAGGTTTAGGGTGCTTTATCAAACATTGTGTACTTATCGAGCTAGTGGGTTGTACTAGCCGTTAAGATTGAAAGACAGTTATTTTCCGCATTTGAATTACGGTTAAATGTACTAGCCGTTAAGGTACCCTGATTTGGAAATTTTATTTATGAATTGAATTATGGTTATTGATGAAAAGTTGGGGTCGTTACAATCACTGGCTACTTCACTTTAGATCATTGAAACACTTCTATTAAAAGATACTTGATTAAACAAAAAAGTAAATTATTCTGGGGTTTCGCAAGGGAGGGGGGAAACTGTTGACGAGAGTAAGCTGTGAAAGAGGAAATTTTAACCTGAAGAAGCATATTAACAAAGAACATCACAAAATGAGAACAATAATAAAAAGAGTACAGCGATACTAAAAGAACATGGTGAAGCACCATCAAACATTTTACTGAAAAAGAATGCACTCAAAGACTCCAAAGGAAGGTTCTTTGGAAGTACCTTACTATGTACATTGCCAATCTGGTCAGAGTCGGATTCTCCTTCTCCTTCAGAATCTGCCATCTCCTCACATTCAAACTCAACATTTTTCCCAATTCCTCCTCTGAATCACTCAACTCTTCTTGTTCCATCGCAATTTCTGGAAGTGATTGTTCCCCCAAGTCATTCATACTAATTCTGTTAACATCCCTGCTCAAAATCTCCAGTGCATGTGCACCGGAGTCAAGCTTATTGCCATTCTCATCAAGAGTAGGTGATGAGTTACAGTGCTGATGTGGCGAAATGCTAGTGCTCTGAAATTCTATGATTCCAGCTTCCTGACTACTGACCATTGACGTTGACAGATTCCGTTTATCCATACTCTTGATTTCTTTCTCCTTTCTGGCCTTAAAACTCAAGTGGATATTCAAGTCCAGTTCATTAGCCCTTGATTTAGGACTAGAGATTATGGCACCGGCAGTCATTGAAGTGATATTACTATTAACAGGTGACTTGGTCAGCACATCGATAGGATTTTGAAGCTGCTCAAATGGGGTCCTCGACAATTCTGAAGTTGAAGATGGCTGGCCAATTGAATTAGTCACTAAGTCACAATTTGCATCATCCATTCTTTGCAGAAGTGGATGAAAGTCAATACCAGAGGACGATGTACTCGATCCCTTGAACTTCAATGAGTTGCTTGGAAAATTAACTGCTTCATTCATGTGCCGAGCATTATGAAATAGACCAATATTTAATTGAGGGGATTTTTCTGAAAGAAATTGAAAGAGCTAGAAACGCCCTTAATGCAGTCCAATGGGTAGCATGGCAAATTTCCATTTCAGGGGATTGAAACAACAGAGGATGCAAGTGGAGATCTGATTCGTCCTTTTCTGCGGGATTTCTCTGTTCTTGTGTAGCTTCTGTCTGACGGCTTGTTCCTGAGTTCATAGCACAAGAAAGAGAAGAAAATTCTTTGGCAGGACCCCAAGAGCTTTGATCAGCAGCTGAAGCCTTACTAGAGACTTCTTCCTGATAGGTTTTGAAAGCTGACTGCGACATTACACGGACAGATGGAGGAAGATTTACCGGAGGCAAATCTGGAGCTAATTTCACTATACGGTACCTATCGGTTTTCCGAGTTCGATAAGGTGGTAAAATGATTTTGGATCGGCAAGACCTTGTACTTACATTAGAAACAGCAGGATTGATCGGAACGGAAAATGCTGTAGGAGCTGGAATATCACGTTCTAATTGGGACTGCAAGCCTACAGATCCAACAGAGTTACCTGGCCTCCAATCAGCCAAAAATGCCTCGTGAACATAAGCTTCATCTTCATTATCTACATAATCATTCCCACTGTTTCTCTTTCCACATACATTGCCAGTACTCCCATCCTGCAAGCAGTAGAAGAAAGGACAATCAACTCACAGCAAAGAAATATAATATGAAAGTTAATGCATAAGCAACACAATTTGAGCTGGCTGATGTTTAAGCTCTAATACCGCGAAAGGATCCAAAATTCAGGCTTAGCATAAACATCTCTGAAATTGTAAATAAGATCCTATAGAATGATTCCTATACTAAATATATCACAGTTATATGCTCCAAAAACAATTCCTAACTACTGATAGATAAAAAATGATGGAAGTTCTATGTCAGTAATTTCCTGTGGCATTGAAAATACTCCTTCCATCCCGTAAAGATGTTCTCATTTCCCATTTTTGTTTGTCCCAAAACGATAGTCCTATTTCCAAAATTGTTAGGCTAATATCACTGAGCTTCCAAAATTGTCAACCAAGGAAGAAGAGGAAAAGAGGAGGGGATGAGAGCCAACCAAGAAAGAAGAGGGAGTAATGGAGTAATACCACATTAAGGTTATTGATGGAAATGAAAATAAGTTGTTAAAATGTTCAAATAGTCAAATGGGAATATCATTATGGCAAGGAGTATGTAACTTGTAGACATGTTCAAGCAGGTTGAGCCAAAAAAATAAAAACAAAGCTTATATAAGCTTATTTGAAATAGTCCTTTCAGTGATATCACATCAGGAAACCGACAACACATTCCTCAAGTCTAGACCTGGTAATCGGTTGAAATAGGATGAGTTGAGATGGGTCACTATGTGTTAGAACAGGTTAACCCCAAAACACCTCATCCGGTTAAAAGTCCTGCATGAGTCTAATTTGAAATGGATTGAGTTATCATACTATTACTAACTCATGTAAATAGATGGCAAATATAAAAAATGGTTCATTTTCTTCGTTTCGCCAGAAAGTAAGAACCAAATAACCCCTTCTTATCACCGAGTTAAGTACCTATTTGGTCCCTGACTTATAGCGTTTTTTACGGTTTCATCCCTATCATATTTTTGTGAACGTTTCAGTCCTTGACCTACCTATATAATTTTTCAGTAAATCCTTCCGTCCACTTTTCGTCAATTTCTCCGTTAATGAGGGTTGAAACCGTAAAATGTTAAACTCTAGACCCTAAAAAATAAATTTTAAAGTTACAAAACACCCCATCTCTTCTTTTAAAACCTAAATAAATCAGTTTACATAATAAAATAATAAAATAATAATAATAATAAATAATAATAATAATAATAAAATAATAATAATAATGAAATAATAATAATAATAATAATAATAAAATAATAATAAAATAATAATAATAATAATAATAATAAAAATTAATAATAATAATAATAATAAAATAATAATAATAATAATGGAAATTTGCTTTTGGGGCCTCCAAATTCCACCATTGCCATCCAAAGTAAAGAAAAATCAAAATTCTTCATACCCAAACCGAATCAAAACAAAATTAAAAATCAAACCCAAAAATGGGTTTCCAAACTTAAGCAAAACCAAAACCAAACCAAAATCAAAATCAAAAATCAAACCCGAATTTGAGTTTTCAAAATAAGGCAAAATCGAAATCAATCCCAAATCTGTGTTTCCAAATCAAACCCAAATCTGATGTTCCAAAATCAAAGCAAAATCGCACGCAAATTCAAACCTAAATCTGGGTTTCGAAAATCTAACCCAAATCCGGAGTTCCGAAATCAAACCCAAATTTGGGTTTCTGTAATCAAGCAAAATCAATATTTAACCCAGATCTGGAGTTCCCATCGATTACGAAAGAGAGAGACGAAGGAGTAAAGTGTCAATCAATGCTACGAAGGAGCTTCTAGCCCTTGAGCCTCCTTTGCGTCACAGGGATGAATGGATGGCAATGAAGAACAATGGTGGCCGGTCGGAAATGGGGAAGGAGTTGAATGGTGGTGATGGGTGAACTGAATAATGGAGGAGAGGAGCCTTGCGATGTAGTGTGCGGAGATGGTGAGGGAAGGTGGAGTGAGGTTGGCCGGAATTTGTAGAGAGAGAGAGAGAGGGAGTGAGATGGCTTTTTATAATTATTATTATTATTATTTTATTATTATTATTATTATTAATTTATTATTATTATTATTATTATTATTAATTTTTTTTATTATTATTAATTTTTTTATTATTATTATTTTTTATTATTATTATTTTTTATTATTATTATTATTTTATTATTATTATTATTATTTTATTATTATTATTATTTTATTCTTCTTTTTTATTTATTATCTAAACTGATTTATTTAGGTTTTAAAAGAAGAGAGGGGGTGTTTTGTAACTTTAAAATTTATTTTTTAGGGTCTAGAGTTTAACATTTTACGGTTTCAACCCTCATTAACGGAGAAATTGACGGAAAGTGAACGGAAGGATTAACTGGAAAATTATATAGGTAGTTCAAGGACTGAAACATTCACAAAAATATGATGGGGATGAAACCGTAAAAAACGCTATAAGTCAGGAACCAAATAGGTACTTAACTCTCTTATCACTAGGACAGCGGTAGAAAGCATGGTAATGCTGCGGTAGGTTGTAGCCTTGTAGGTGATGATGTAGATGGGAAAAAGTGGTATTGGTGGTAAAATGTTGATTATGAAGACTGATAATGCTCTTCCTTGATCAAGAAGCCAGAATGTTTCTCTTGTGGTTCAATGGGTTAAGGAGTTTAAATTCCTAACGTAAAACGTTTCTGTTGGGGTTCAAGACTTAATGAGCATAAAAAGCATCATGAATCACATTAAAAATAAAGATACAGCTTTATCAGATGAAGTTTTCCTTCTAACCGTGTTTTCTGGTTGGCAATGTTTTCTCATCAATTCATATAAGCGTCTCTTTGCCTTCTTATGTTCATCAGCCTTATATGATTTTTGGGTTCCAATAGCGGTCCGCCACTGCCGCGGCAGCAAGGATGGATCTCTATGTGGAACAACATACTTGAATATTGACATCCAGTCATGTTTGAATACCTTTAATGCCTGGAAATTAGGACAAAATATTCTTCAGTAAACAGATGTTTACAAGTCAAATATTGGATTTTTAACATATCAGCCCTAGAACGAACTAGAAATATAGTTACCTCCTCAATCCGAGCTTTCTCTTCAGCAGTCAAAGGAGAGGTTTTCATCCTCCGAACTGCCTGCGTCAGATTAAATGAACTTAAAGTTATAAGATTAATTATCATAGTACCAGTGTCCGTGTCGACATACAATCAGAAGTCAACCCCTGTACATGTGATATGCATAAATTTTCAATCAGTTTATGCTAAGTGTCATCTCCTGCAATTAGTAAAAAATCTAAAGGTTTCTGTCTCAGTTATTTACTTTAGTTTGTTAGAACATTGAAAGGCTCATGTGCAAGTATCCACGAAAACATTATGTGGTTATTTAAAAAATGTCTAGTCATGTTGAGAGTCTTTAACTTACTTTCTAACAAGAAACATGAAGTACACTAGTGTAACGGATGCATAAGGTAAGGGGAACATATACATATATATGTATGTATATGTATACATTAAGAGAATAGTTCTTCTGATGTCAAAAGTATTAGATGAGTTCAGTACAATAATCTCATTCATTAAAAAAGCAGCAGGGCGCAAATGAGCAAAAAAAAAGTGATACAGTGTCAACAGATACGGCCTTTAAATACCTTTATTGGATTTTCTGGAGCTCTAGAACATGAACGGTTTTTCTGCCTCACAAAAATCTGTTGAAAAAAAGAGAGGAAAAAGTAACAGTCACAAAAATGATGCTGACAAATTAGAACACTACTCAAAGAAAAACTTGTTTCACGATTATGAGTTTAAACGGTACAAAGAAGAGCAATAGAACTAATCACATAAGTGACTGATTCACACATTCTAGTCCATATATAGTTTATCCTCAAGCATGGAATGGAACGTCACAAATATCCTTTGGAAATCACAGATGTACGAGCATATTTAGCATAAGCCAAATGTAAATAATATTGAGAAACCCAATATCATGACAAAAAGGCAATATAACAGAGCATGCATGTGAAAGTTCTAGCGATGACTTATGAATAATAAATAATCAAGATGTCAAAGGAAAAAATGAAAAGCCAGGAAGACGAATATAAAAAGAACAAAAGTAACCACATTTTATTTGACATACTCAAGATCAAATAGTTAAATGTTAATGAGGGGCACACCAAAGATATAAGCAATAGGAATATTCTTTCTTAAGGTCATATTGTGGTGGGGAGGTTGTGCAGCTTATGAAGAATTGTTAGTCCATAATAGATAAGAGATATAAGAATCTTTAAAAGAAGAAAAGTATAAAGGAACAACTAGTTAGATCCACTATTTATAAGTGAGCAGAAGGTATGAATTGGATCAGAACTTGCATCTCGTGCCCCTGATTCTCTATTTTATAATGGCAGCTCTCAAAGGGAGTTTCACGTTATCCAGATGCCTCCATCAAGCAGGCCACGTCACTGTTATGCTAGAGCCAAGCAAACTACGGAGCTGGGCATTTATTTCATAGGGTGTCAAGTATGAATGTTCCTTCTTATATTGAGCATCTGCCATCAAACTCAGAGCAATTAGCAATCCACTGGTGGAACAGCTTCAGAAACGATTGCATAGTGGAAACCTGGTTGGCGGCCATTTTCTCATATTCAACTTCAATTGTGCTTTGAAGGGAGCTGGACATGTGAGTTTTCTATTGAACAAGCACATTATAGTGGACCGACGGAAAGCTAATACTTATTGAGATCTTTACACCCTGGTCTTAGTCATTTGTCACTTGTATCCTTAATAGTGAGATCTTTACACCCTGATCTTCACCTGGTCTGCAGCTTTGGGGGTCCTTTCAAATGAGTACAATCTGTGAGATGAGAACGGAAATCCTAATTATCATTAATGTATGTGCATTAGAAACGAGTGATCAGAAATTCATACAATTGGTATTGCATGCCTTACTGAAACAGGAATTTGGAGACAGATCCTAAAGGAAGTTATGTGAACACTGTGGACGGAGCACTTGCAGAAAAACTATGGAGGGAGCTTTCTTGCCTTGGCCACATTAACTGTGTCCCTTGGCCTTGATTTTGGGATATCTCCTGCCTGTCTTTTTTGTCCGCTTGCATACATGACATGTTTTATTACGGTACATATTTTCTTATCAGAAGACAAATACATGTATAGGTTAAAAAAATGTGAAAAGGGAAATGAAGATTTTAATAATAATACTATCTGCATTCCCCAAAACAAAAGTAGATACTTTCGGTAAAAAGTAGATACCTTCGGTAAAAAGTATAACGCAAAAAGCTTCAAAATAGGTCAAAACAAAATGTAGTCATGAAGAGGGCACATAGTTTTTTTACAATGACATATCTGTAATTAAAGGAACTTACCTGATGCTCAGATTTGCAAGGAAGGAAGTGTTCTTGAATCTTCTTCCAGTCTGTATTGAATTCCATCAAGCCCCTTGCTAATAACCTGCAAAAACAACAACAACAACAACAACAACAGCAAACCCTTAGTCCCAAAATAATTTGGGGTCGGCTAACATGAATCCTTATATGTATCATCGTGAAAAAAAAAAAGGCAAATTAAAAGAATAGGAATAAAATTTAGAAAATTAAAACAAAAGAAGAAAAATAAATAGTGATAATAAAAGAATATACACGTATAATATATACTCCCTCCGTCCCACCCGAATTTGGACAAATTTCCTTTTTGGGCGTCCCATCCGAATTTGGACAGCCCAAAATGGAAACCTTAAATCACTATTCTCTCCACTCATTCTCTCTCCTACATTATTTTAATACTCACAACACCATTATAATTTACTATTCCCTCCACTCATTCTCTCTCCTATTTTTAAATTACACTCACAACATTTACCTTTTCCTTAATCTCCGTGTAAAGTAACTTTGTCCAAATTCGGGTGGGACGGAGGGAGTATAAGGGAAAGAACAAAAAAAGTCAACCCCCATCACCCACACGAATTTTTGCCTACACTCCAGCCTTTTCAACGCCATATTTTCATCCAATCCAATTAAACTAATATCCATTTCAATCACCCTTGTTCAAGTTTGTTTGGACCTTCCCATACCCCTCGCCATTTTATCAGTTCTCGACTCTTCAGGCCTCCAAATCATTTCATCACTCGGTCTCCGTCTCACATAACCAAACCACCTTAAACAATTCTTCCTCATTTTATCTTCAATGGGCGCAACTCCTACTTTCCCCCTTATCACTTCATTCTCAGTCGATCGTTTCTTATAGGCCCAACACTCCGTGCCATATAGCAGTGTCGGCCTAAAAGCCGTGCGATAGTATTTTCCCTTTTATCTATGCGGCATGCCCGGATCACATAAAAATTATGTAGCACTCTTACACTTCAATCAATCAGCTTTAATTCTATTAGGCACATCTCCATCTAATTCTCCGGTCATTTTGGATAATATATCCAATACAACAACAACAACAACAACAAAGCCTTAGTCCCAAAATAATTTGGGGTCGGCTAACATGAATCATCATATGTCATCGTGTGAAAAGGTTGTTGGAAAAAAAATAAAAAATAATTAAAAAAATAAAAATAAAATAAAAAAATAAATAATAAATAATAAAATAAATAATAATAATATATTAAAAAAAAAAAAAAACAATCAGCCCCCTACATGGATTTTTGCCCTCCACTCCGGCCTCTTCAACACCATACTTTCATCCACTCCGAGTAAACTCATATCATTTTCAATCACTCTAATCCAAGTTTGTTTGGGTCTTCCCCTACCCCTCGTCATTTTATCATTTCTCCATTTGTTCGGCCTCTAGCTTAGGTGCATCACTCGGTCTCCTTCTCACATGTCCAAACCACCTCAGACGATTTTCCCTCAATTTATCCTCAATGGGCGCAACTCATACTTTACCTCTGATCACCTCATTCCCCAATCGATCCTTTCTTGTATGACCGCACATCCATCGAAGCATACGCATCTCCGCCACATTCATCTTATGCACGTGACACTGTTTCACGGCCCAACATTCGGTGCCGTAAAGCAATACCGGCCTAATTGCCGTGCAGTAGAATTTTCCCAAAAATCTATTGGGCATGCCGCGATCACATAGAAACCCTGTGGCACTCTTCCACTTCAACCAACCTGCTTTAATCCTATGAGCCACATCACCATCTAATTCTCCATCCTTTTGGATAATTGATCCAAGATAGCCAAAAACTCGAAGCTTGGACAATATTTCCATCAAATGTGACCGCCCTGCCTCCCTACTTCCAACTACGCTAAACTTACACTCCAAATATTCGGTCTTGCTTCGCAGTCGAAAACCTCGAGATTCCAAAGTGTGTCTCCACAACTCCAATTTACTTTCAACACCCTCTCTTGTCTCATCAATCGGCCTGATATCATCTGCGAACAACATACACTTTGGTATATCATCTTGGACTGACCTCGTCAATTCATCCATTATCAAAGCAAAAAGAAAGGGGCTAAGTGCGGAACCTTGATGCACTCCAATCTTTATAGGGAACTCTTCGGTCTTTCCAACACTAGTCTGTACACAAGTACTAACTCCATTATACATGTCCTTGATAATATCAATATATTTCTTTGAAACACCCTTCTTTATTAATGCCCACCAAAGTACCTCTCTTGGCACTTTATCATACGCCTTCTCCAAATCAATGAAAACCATATGCAAATCTTTCTTTTGATCCCGATATTTCTCATTGATTTGTCTCATAAGATATATTGCCTCCATAGTCGATCTTCCCGGCATAAACCCAGGTGGTTATCCGAAATATCCACAATTTTTCTCGGCCTTTGTGCGATCACTCTTTCCCAAAGTTTCATAGTATGGCTCATTAGTTTGATCCCCGAATAGTTGGCACAATCTTGGGCGTCACCTTTGTTCTTATACTGAAAGGGATCGAGTACTCTTCCGCCACTCCATGGCATTGTGTTAATTCTCCGTATCTTGTTAAATAGCGTTGTTAACGATCTATTCCCCTCTCCCGAAACATCTCCAAACCTCAATTGGTATACCATCAGGTCCTACTGACTTTCTTGAATCTCATCTTTTTCATTGCCATTTCCACTTCACTCTTTTGAATTCTCCGCATAAAATCTCGATTAACCATACTCGAAGAGATATTTAAATCTCCAATATCCTGATCTTGACCGCCATTGAACAAGGAATCAAAGTACGAACTCCATCTATCTTTTATCTCGTTATCCCCGAATAGAACTCTTTGATCTACATCTTTCACATATTTAACTGTCCCAATATCTCGTGTCCTCTTATCCCTCATACGAGCGATTCTGTAGATGTTCTTTTCCCCTTCTTTTGTATCCAACTTATCATAAAGTTTTTGATTCACCTTTGCTCTTGCGTCTCTTACTGCTTTCTTAGCATCTCTTCTAGCTTCTTTATACTTCTCATAGTTCTCGTCGCTCCTACATTTCCCCAATAATTTGTAGCATTCTCGCTTACCCTTTATTGCTTGTTTTACTTCCTCGTTCCACCATGATGTATCCTTACTTGGTGGCCCGTTTCCTCTAGATTCTCCAAGGACTTCTTTCGCCACCTCCTTTATGGTATGTTCCATCTTAGTCCAAGTCGAATCTATATCCATATCCTCCATATTATCCGACCAAATACCGGTATCGACCATCTTAGCTACAAATTTCTGTTGATTCTCCCCTTGAAGTCTCCACCACTTGATTCTAGGGTCTACCTGTGGTTTTCTCCTCCTCGAAATTCTCTTACTTCGAAAATCAAGAACCACCGGTCTATGTTGAGTAGTTGTGCTCTCACCCGGAATAACCTTGCAATCTGTATAACTCTTTCTACAAGCATTTCTTACTAAGAAGAAGTCAATCTGACTCGCATTACCTCCACTCCTATAGGACACCAAGTGAGATTCTCTTTTCTTGAACCAAGTGTTCATTATACTCAAGTCATATGTCAACGCAAAGTCCAGGATACTATTTCCTGTTTCATTCCTCTCCCCAAAACCAAAACCTCCGTGTATGCTCTCAAAGCCGTATCTAGACCCCACAT
Source organism: Adenophora triphylla var. japonica (assembly GCA_022495995.1). Lineage (NCBI taxonomy): Eukaryota > Viridiplantae > Streptophyta > Magnoliopsida > Asterales > Campanulaceae > Adenophora > Adenophora triphylla. The sequence continues at coordinate 723,699 of JAFEMH010000210.1, read as the reverse complement.
GCCCATTCAGATCACCACCAATCACTAATTTCTCACCACTAGGTACCCGTTGCACCACCTCCTCCAAATCTTCCCAGAACACTTGTTTAATAGATGCATCCAACCCTACTTGTGGTGCATAGGCGGAAATAATAGTTATAATCTCATCACGTATCACCAGTTTAATGCCCATAATTCGATCACCCTTCCTGTACACATCCACCACATCATTAATATACTCCTTATCAATAATGATACCCACTCCATTTCTACCCTTATCCTTTCCTGAGTACCAAAGCTTAAAACCCCAAGGCGATATTTCTTTTGCTTTCTCTCCAACCCACTTAGTTTCCTGTAGACACATTATGTGAATCTTCCTCCTCCTCATAACTTCCACCACCTCTGCTAATCTCCCTGTAAAGGATCCAATGTTTCAAGTTCCAAAGCGCATCCCACTACCCTTACACCTACCATGGACTAGCTTCTTTACCCGCACTCGTCATGATGCGGAACCACTTGCATATTCGACACCACCCCGGGCGAAGAGATGGCACGTCGCTTTCGGGCGACGACCTAGCAACCTTTGCATACTTATCACTACACCCGAGGTCTTTGAAGTGTAGCGCGTATTTCTTGAGGAAACGCCCCAACGATATTCATATTTCGATTCATGTCATGATAATGTGACAAAATATTTACGCTGGCTGTCACAAGCCTACCGCAACCCTCACCCTTTATCCTGACTTGGGACAGACAAGGATAAATCCTTGGTGGGTTTGGATAATATATCCAATATAGCGAAAAAATTCAGAAGCTTGGACAATCTTCACATCGAATATGATCATCTCTGTATTTCTGCTTCCAACTTTGCTAAACTTACACTCTAAATATTCAGTCTAGTTTCGGGTCAATCTAAAACCTCGAGATACCAAAGTTTGTTTCCACAATTCCAACTTACTTTCAACACCCTCTTTAGTCTCATCAATCAGCACAATATCATCTGCGAACAACATACACCAGGGTATATCATCTTGGATTAACCTCGTCAATTCGTCCATTATCAAAGCAAAGAGAAAAGGACTAAGTGCACAACTTTGATACACTCCAATCGTAATAGAAAACTCTTCTGTCTTCCCAACACTAGTCCGTAGACTTGTACTAACTCCATTGCACATGTCCTTGATGATATCAATATATTTCTTTGAAACATCTTTCTTTGCTAAAACCCACCAAAGTACCTCTTTTGGTACTTTATCATACGCTTTTTCCAAATAAATAAAAACCATATGCAACTCTTTCTTTTTATCCCGATATTTCTCCATGATTTGTTTCATAAAATAGATTGTCTCCATAGTCAATCTTCTGGACATAAATCCAAATCGGTTATCCGAAATCTGCACAATTCTCCTTAGCCTTAGTTCAATCACTCGTTCACAATGTTTCATAGTATGGCTCATTAATTTGATCCCTCGATAGTTGGCACGATCTAGGACATCAGTTTTGTTCTTATACAAAGAGATCACAGTACTTTTCCTGCACTCCAACGACATTGTGTTACTTCTTCATATCTTGTTGAATAGTGTTGTTAACCATTATATACCCTCTCCCTAATACATTTCCAAACCTCGATCGGTATGCCATCCGGATCTACAACTTTCTTCAATCCCATCTTTTTCATTACCATTTCCACTTCACCTTTTTTAATTCTCCGCATAAAATATCTATTAACCATACTCGAATAGATATTTAAATCTCCAATATCCTGCTATTGCTATTGATTGCCATTGAACAAGTTATCAAAGTACGACATCCGTTTATCTTTAATCTCCTTCTCCCCGACCAGAACTCTTTGGTCTACATCTGTTCCACATTTAACCCTCTCAATATCTTTTGTCCTCTTATCCCCCATACGAGCAAGTCTATAGATTCCTTTTCCCCTTTTTTGTATCTAATTTAGCATAAACCTCCCGATTCACCTTTGCTCTTGCATCTCTTTTTCTTTGATTCTCTTCTAGCCTCCTTATACTTTTCATAGTTCTCATCACTCCTACATTTTTTCAATAAATTGTATCATTCTGACTTGCTCTTTATCGCTTGCTTCACTTCTTCGTTCCACCATGATGTGTGTTTACCCGGTGGCATGCTTCCTTTAGATTCTCTAAGGATTTCTTTCGTGCTCCTTTATAGTATACTCCATCTTAGTCCAAGTCGAATATATATCTATATACTCCATATTATCAGACCAAATATCGATAGTGGCTATCTTAGCAAAAAAATCTTTGTTGATTCTCCCCTTTCAGCTTCCACCACTTGATTCTCGGGTCTACTCGTGATTTTCTCTTCCTTGAATAACTTCTACTTCGAAAAATCAAGTACCACAAGTCTATGTTGAGTTGATGTACTCTCACCCGGAGTAACCATGCAATCTGTGTAACTCTTTCTACAAGCATTTCTTAAAAAGAAAAAGTCAATCCGACTGACATAACCTCCACTTCTATAGGTCACCAAGTGAGATTCTTCTTGAACCAAGTGTTCATTATACTCAATCCATATGTCATCGCAAAATTCAGGATAGCATTTCCTGCTTCGTTCTTTTCCCTAAAACCTTCGTGAGTGCTCTCAAAGTCGTATCAACTAGACTCCACATATCCGTTAAGATTGTCGCCAATGACCAATTTCTCACCACTAGGCACCCGTTGCACTACCTCCTCCAAATCTTTCCCAAAACTTTTGTTTAATAGTTACATCCAACTCTACTTGTGGTGCATAGGCACTAATAATAGTTGTAATCTCATCACATATCACAAGTTTAATACCAATAATCTGATCACTTTTCATGTACACTTCAACCACATCATTAATATACTCCTTATCAATAATGATACCTATTACATTCCTACCCTTATTCTTTGCCGAATACCAAAGCTTAAAACCCTAAGGAGAAATTTCTCTTGCTTGTTTCTCCAACCCACTTAGTTTCTTGTAAACACATTATGCGAATCTTCCTCCTCCTCATAACTTACACCACTTCTGTTGATCTCCCTGTCAAAGAGTCAATATTTCAAGTTACAAAGCGCATCCCACTACCCTTACCCCCACCATGAACTAGCTTACTACCCGTACTCGTCCGGAATACGGGAACTCTTGCATATTTGACACCACCCCCGCGCGCCAAGTCACTTCCGGGCGACGACCTATCAACCTTTGCATACTTATCACTACAATTAGGCCTACGAAGTGTAGCGCATCGCTGCTGAGAAAACGCCCCAACGATATTCAGATTCATGTCATGATAATGTAACAAAGTTCTTACGCTATCTGTCACACGCCTACCGCAACCTTCATCCTTTATCTTGGCTTGGGACGGATCATTTCCATAATATATGGATTCTACCTGTAAGCTAAAGGGAAAAGTACCATCTTGGTAAATTATTACTCTCTCCGTCCCAAAATGACTGACCAAAAAATTTCAAAATTGCTCTAATTTGAAAAATTTTGGCCATTCATTTTGGTACAGAGGTAGTATATAAAAAGAAGGTCTACCAACAAGTCTTATGGCACTAAGATCATAAAGAAAAAATCATTCAGTAAATAAGAAGTTAGAGTCATAACCGAGAAAGTGCAGAATTAAAATTCTGGTCACCAATTTAAAAGTGAAATCGACAAGGTAAGTGATTGTATTAAGCAAGAAAAAAAAAGGATAGCAAGATAAGAGAATCCCCCTTACTCATGTATCATTGAGAATATATCTCCAATTAAGAAGAGAAGATCCAGACTTTCAGGGGTGCCACTAGACAGGATGTTATATCTCTAGCTTGCAGCATTAGATCGGTAAACTATTCAGATTTTACTTCACGTGAATTAAAATCATTCCTCAAGATGCAGCAGAAAATATTGGTAAATTCAAAATATATTGTTTATTTAATCCCGTACTGAAGAAATCAAAAGTATCAAATTCATGAAGCCACTCACTCATAATATAACACCAGCAACAGCAACTTAATAGCAAAAATGAAAGTTTTTTTATGAAATCAAAGGTACCATGAGTAAGCAACTGTTCTAGGTCTCCTGACTATCAGAAAGACCATTAATTTAAATACTAAAGTGAATAAATAGCAAAAAATAAAAAGAGATGACTGGGTTCAACAAGAAAATTTAAATACTAACCAAACACGAGAAGAAATATAATAACAAGGTATGCAGCTTACCCATCTTCTGCATCAGTAAAGAGCACACGGTTTGCAACAGATAGAGGGAGTGGCTTATGTGGAAATAGAGCCGGATTAAACAATGGAAAGAATCTCTGTGCTAGCTTGGAGATTTCCTTTGGAACTGGAGCAACTGGCTGCTTCTTGGTCCGTTCAACAAGTGTGGCAGAAACCGTCTTCTTAGGTGTTTGGTCACTACCTGAAGAAAGCACCCGCTGGAAAGCTGCAGCGATACTTTCGTTTGCCAAGTCACCATTTTCTTCGGCTACAGCTTGAAAACTTTGGTAAGGAAACAAGGATTCCTTGTCAGAGCTAGTATCACAAGAAACAGCCAACTGTCGACGTTTATACTCCTGGACAGCTGTCAATAGTTCTGAATCAATGATGAATAAAAGGCAATACCACTTTACAAAAAAATAAGGGAACAAGAAATGAAACTTGGTCATCCTACATTACATACCAGTTGAACAATCATTCATATAGTTTCCAACTAAGTTCAGCGGAGCTACATCCATAATAGATCGTACAGGACCGCTTAAGAAGGGCACCCAGAAGTAGCCATTCATGACTCTCTCTTCATCACATACAGAAGATTCAAAGGTTCTCTGGGAATGAAAAAGTTGTGGGTGTTCCTCTATCACCGATGGATGAATGTACGGTGGAGAAAAACAAAAGCTGGGATATGATATCTTCTTCAGGGCCAATGTTTGATCACGCTTGTGAAGCAACTCTGAAAGCAATCCCTGAACCTGGGTGGCAGTGTGCTGCTGAGAAGGCTCAAGAACACAAAGCGAAAACACCTGAATAAGAAGCTGAACATGCTCATGTACTAAGCAATGCAACTGACCAATCTGATGGGGAGTAAAGATATTAATAGTGTCAGTCTGTGTAGATGAAGGCAGAGAGTTGGATGCACTCTCAATCAGCATGTATCTCTGATCAGGAGGTGGGAATGAAGCAATCAATGCATATGGTAGAAGAGGCCGTAATGGCCTATTCAGGGGTTCTGAAACATTTTTTTTATGCTTGAGAGAAGCTTTCCATCGTTTATTCTGTCTAGTTTCTGGTCTTCGTACAACAGCTTCATACTCCTGTTCATGGTTCCCATCCTTAATATTTTCATCTACATCACTTTCAAGCGCCTCTTCAATTTCCAACTCAAAGTCTGCATCATTTTCTTCATCTTCTTCATCAACATTCTCATTTCCTAGAACTGCAGGTGTGTTGCCATCCCCATCCTGTAAAACGGCTGCAAGAAACTTCCTGTATTCCTCTTGATCATTAAAATTGTGAAGGTCATCCTCATCATCTGTTTCTTGAAGAAAAGTCTCAAGTTCATCAAGGGTGAAACTTGCAAGAGAATAGCGAGCTCTAGTGCGCCTGCAAATAGCATCCTCGTCGTTCGTGTCCAAAATGAACTTCTTAGCATTACTGTCAAGATCAACACCTGCATCATTCACGAAACCACCAATGATAATGCTTGAACCATCCTCCTTCCGGAATGTGGTAGCAGTATCATTATCAGGCGCGTAAATCAAAGAAGACTTCCTCTTCCTGCCTCCTGTGAGCAAAATATGTTTGGATGATGATTTGCATGCTTCTGCAGTAGAAACTGTAGCTTGCATCACAGTGTCCTCGCCATTCTCAATATCTCCAGCAGCATAGGCATGTTCCAAACCTTCAAGCTCAAAACTTAGGCTTGAAGAAGCTTCTTCTAAAGAAGGGAGAGGGTTGAAATTTAAATCTCCTTCCTCGTCTTCATCTTCTTCTGCATGCTCTAAGGCATGGTCCTCAGTTCTTGATGAATTTGCATCCGCATGGACAGCATTAAGGCACGCATTGTTTTCACTTGAAGGTGCAGGCGGAGAAGAAAGCATCTTAATCGAAACTTTTATCTACAAAAGATGATTCTTAAGAACGTCCCCAAGAATCACAATGGGCGTACACATAAGTATCCACCAGCTACTGTTCAAATATCTGCAGCAATTATGGTTTTTCTTATTAGAAAAAGATAATCTTCATTTTGATCCGTGAACAGGAAAGAGAAATGAATTTTCAAGTCCTATAAATAATAAATGTGACAACAAATCAATTATGTTGTAGCATCAGTAAAAATAGTTGATTCACTCTCGACAACTAAATCCATTCTCTATCAACTTAAACAGATTCCATCTGAATAATCAAATAAATTAGTGTGGTAATAGTGTATTGCTGTTTCAAATCAACTATAGAAGTCAAAATATTTTCAGCATCCATCTTGTTTTAATTCTTATCTTTGTTGTCAGAAAATAAATATATAAATACAAAAGGGGAGATCTACAAAAAGACGGATGAGGAGTCCATAAGAAAGAAAGAAAACTAACAAACCAAACAAAAGGATTGCAATCCAATCATACCGTATATCTGAACGTGGAACTCCACGAAGAGCTCTCCTAGCCTAGCCAACACTCAAAGAAGCCATTAAAACAGCTTTGTCCAAAAAGAGAACCAAAGAAAAGGCCTGATCTCTGAATGTCTGACATTTTTTTATACAAAAATGCACCAAAAGAACAGCAATCACTCCACATTGCCAAAGTCGGTCTCTCTCAAAACCCCTAATAGGCAACCTCAAGAAAAAGCTACAGCAGCGGGTATCACAAGACATATCTTTCTCCATAAACTAGGGGGGAAATCAGAAACTCATTTCAAAAAATCTTACATTCTTACTAACTTCATCCTCATCCCTAATGACTGCCCATTTTCAAAAAAGAAAAAAACAAATTGACCCTAAGTTTGGTCCTTATATTGAGGAGGTTACTTAAGTTCATCCCTAAGGGTGTTTAGCTATATTTGCAACTAAAATTGCTTAAAGTCCAGCTATTTCAAAATATCTAACAAAATCAAAATGGGCATTGATTAAAGAAATGGGAAAAGTGCATCATTTTGAAATTTCATCTTGTTCTGATTTCACCCTACATCGCATTTACAAAATAAATATTACTTTGATGTAAGGTTCACACCAAATGATTTGCATATACTTCATTTAATAATTGATAAATTAATAAATTAAACAGCATTACATATTTGTTTGCCCTCTTTGATGTAGGGTTCACACCAGATGATTTCGCATATGCTCAATTTCCTTGCTATAGTACCAAATTTGGGGACGAATTGCAACCAGCATTTGAATAAAAAGTACCTGATTAGAAGATATCAATGCTTGCATCACAACTGAAATCATTCCTCTCCGGTGACAACAATCTCAAATTCAAATCTTCTGGGAACACACCGGAAAATTCACGAACCGCTGGAATTTTTTCAATCAATTATGTCCCTCGTTTGTCTCTGGGAAATTATAAACTAAGCCCCTATACTATTCTATCTAACAAGATATGCCCCTTTACTATGTTTTCAGTTGATTTACTATAGTAGGCGACTAGGCGTTGAAGTATTTATAAGAGAACTAGTAAAAGTCCGTGTTCGAGAATACGTTTTTTTTTTTTTTAATTTAAAAAAAAAATTAGGATAAAATGAGAAATGGGCAACTTAGTGAGTGCAAAATGAGAAATTTGTCACTTGAAACTGTTCATTGTACTGTAGCAAGGACAAGTTCCCATTTATACTATAGATTGTTATTCGCTCCCCCACCCCCACAACCCCAACCCCAACATTACCGAATATCCCCCGACAATTATTATAAAAATGTCATTAATTGAAATGATCATATTAACCCTACATTCATACAGTTTTACACACCGACAATTGAATTTCTTCAACTTCTTCACTCCCTGCCATCTCCTTCTTCAATCTGCCCTTATCATCTAACCATCTCCTTTGTCCCAAAAATCTAGTTTTTTTATTGGCTTGTCTGTTTAATCCATGATTGCTGAAGTTGTTGCATAATTAGAGGAGGAAATTAAACGGATTTGATTTTTTGAATTGATGAATTTCAAACTTTCTTCGGTTATTACTGTAAAAGTAGACAAAAACTCATGTGAGAACATGAAAACCTGTCTCATCCATGAGACGGGTCGGATCCTGACCCATCACCCGCCCAACAAAGCCAACCCGCGCCTCCGCCCAAGCTTTTTGCATATGGGCGGTCGCCCAAGCTGGAATCAGCCCACATTTTGCCTTGGCCAAATCCTTCAGCCAACATAAAGTAATAGTTTGTATATATTAAAGTAATAGTTTGTATACATTAAAGTAATAGTTGGTATACATTAAAGTAATACATATATACAGAAAAGTAATAATGTTTTTTCCTATATTTTCTTCGTTTGGCAAAAGTAATACTTAAAGTAATAGTTTGTATATATTAAAGTAATACATATATACAGAAAAGTAATAATGTTTTTTCCTATGTTTTCTTCGTTTGGCAAAAGTAATACTTATTATAGAAATATGTTACAATTTCATCTATCAAAGTGTTACATTTACTTGTATAAACTATTACATTCATATACATAAGTTATTACATTTCAAAAATAATACATATAGTTTGTATTACATTTGAAAAAAATGGGTAAAAACGAGCTTTTATTTTTTTAAAACAGGTATTACGTTTACTTATGACCAATGTTACTTTATATGTATACAGTCATTACATTAAGAGATGATAACTATTACTTTTGCTCTGAAAAAAAATAATATAAAAAAAAAAAAATTGGCCTATAAAAGGCTGCCACGTGGCGGGTCATGCCCCCATGGGTCATGGATCGACCCGTCTCATGCATGAGACGGATCCCATGTTCTCACAGGAGACCGCCTCGTAAAAGTAAAAGTAAATTGATGAATTCACCCAACTTGTTAGATTTGAATTTTTTTTAACTCCTTTGTATCCCAATCAATTGAACTCCTTACGTTATTTTAACGTGGGACTAAGATATCGACAAATTTCTCCCTCTACAGCCATCACGGCCATGGCCGTTTCTCTCACTTCAATTCTCCCCAAACCTAGTTACCCTCAACCTTTGTCTCTTTCATCTTAATCCCATCGTCTTTATGCCATCAATATCTATAGCCGCACATAACATCTCGTCAACTTTAGATTTGTCTCACTTGCGTTAATTGTGGAGGTAGATTTAGGGGTACAAATTGGTAAAATAGAAATAGTGGTGGTATGTTTATTGTTGAGTGAAAAATATTTGGATAAACTTTAGTAATGGGGTATTCGGTTACGGAAATGAATAATGATTCTATACTTATTTAAAATAAAGATCTCTTCAGTTTCCAATTTCATTGGATTCTAGTGAAGGAATATTCTATAAGAGTAAAACAATTCGTTCAGATTGATCGGACCAAATCAATGTCTCAACGAAATAGAATTGGGTCCTATGTCAATTCCATATATAAAATGAATATTGACATGAATCTATTTACCTAGATGATATAAAGATAATATGGTACTTTTTGGATTTTTGGTTACTTTATTAGTTTGTATTTATGTTTTCATTTCTCTCTCATTGGGCCCACCGTCTATGTATCTCATATTTTATCGAGTCTGTCGTATAAAAAAATTACATTTTCATCTGTTTTAACGTTTATAGTTTGACTTAATACGGAGATTAAGGGCCTATTTGATAAAACTGAAAATTAAGCTCTGAAAATGTAGAGCTGAAAAATATAGAGCTGAAATTATTAAGTTGCTGAATTTTAAGAGTTCAGTTTGTTTGGTAATGACAAACCACTTATATCTGAATTCATTTAAAGTTTGAACTTAACATTCAAAAAATTATTTGAATAATTTTAATGAGTGTATAATAAAATAAAGTCTTCAGCATATACGTCACTATTATTATAATTATATTATATTTTATAATATTTAAATATTTTTTATTAGTACTTTCTTTGACCCATAGTAAAATTTATCTTGTTAATTATTTTGATAAATTTATCTAAACTTTGACAAAAAATGAAAAAAAATAGTAATAATTATGATACTCTATTAAAATATTATTAATATCAATAGTTTAATATAAATAAAATTACATTTAATACTAGATCAAATATAATTTATATGAAAAGTTAAAATATTTCAACAAAAGAAAGTATCATTTAATATATAAATAAAATAGTTGACGGATGAATTTGAACTCATTCCATTTTTAACTCTTTCTTTCTCCCTCTTAATTGCTTAAGCTACTCATTTTCAACTTAAAATTAATAGCCTTTTTAAGAAAATCTTAATTAATTAAGTAATTGCGATTTATCTTGTCAAACATGCTTAACTTTTTAATCTCTTAAAGTGTTTCAAATTAAGAGCTTAATTGGGTTACCAAACAAGCCCTAAAAGAAAGTAAATATTATAAATATAAAAGGTAAAGGAGAAGAGTGAAAATAGGTTGGTAGTTTTTGTTGTAATTATAACAAGTGAAAATTCCAAAATCTTAAAATTTGGACAGAGCAAAAAGAAAAGCAAGAACCTTAAATCGGGACGGAAGGATTAGTAAATTTTACTAATATCTCTATCTCAAAATGGATTTTCAAAAAATGGAATTCCATAGTAGGCATCAGTGTAAATGTTACAAATTGCCGTTATCATTTATAAGACTATGGGCAATATGGGCAATGAGCGAATTTTCGCTCACCAATTGAAATGGTGAGCAAATTTTCGCCCATACCTCGATCGAAATTGTTTCGTTTAAAGTTTGAGCGAAATCGTGAGCGAAAATGTGTGCGAACCCAAAACGAATTAAAAGTTTATTTTTTAATTTTGATTTACCCTAAACGATGTCGTTTATGCAATATATCAAAAAAGTTCATAATTTTTTTCGCCTATAAATAGAGTCTAATATTGTATAGGTTATTCACACCTCTTTTTCTCTACTTTCTCTTTTTAAGCTTAAGTTAAAAAAAATGTGTTTTTGATCATGGATAATTACGAAAATAATTTCGGATATAATTCTAATCAAGCTTGGCTCAAATTGATCAAGATGATACTTTCACGTAAACAACCGAAAATTCACATGTTTGAAACAGTATCACCGAATACATAGCACGCAAACGAGATCTGCAAAACAAAACTGCACACCTGCTTTCAAAGCATATTTTATTGAGCATATTTATGCGATCAACAACTCTTAATATTATATGTAGCATTTTATTTAATATTGTCATGCTTTATTTTTGTATGTAAGTTCTATGTTAAGTTATTAATTTTATTTATTGAATGTTTTAAATATTAAATTGATATTTATTTATCAGTGTTTGATATAAAAAAATATAATTACAATAAAATATAATTAAAAAAAAATGTAATGTGAACGAATAAAAAACTAATTTATATCACTAATTTATAAAATAAAATAAATAATTTTTTTATTAATCAAAATTTCACTCAACAACAACGCAGGATATCAGTTTTTGTGAGAAAAATTCGCTCAAACACCAATTTCGCCGGTAAGCAAAAATTTCTCTAACAATTGTGGATGCTCTAGCGATTACAAAGGCACTCACGGACATTCTCTACCTTCCTTCTAATCTGGCAGCAGGAGCAGGTCCAGTTAATTCAATACAATCATCCATGACATATACTCCCCTACGCCCCACTCGAAAATACACAAAAATAGACTTTGCACGGAAATTAAAAAGAGTATATAGTAAAGTAAATATTATGAGTATAAAAAGTGAGATTGTAATAAAGAAAATGTGATGTAGGATAGTAAATAGATAGTTATTGTGAGTATTAAAAAGTTTCCATTTTGAAAATGTACATTTTTAAATGGGACACCCAAAATGGGGGACGGAGGGAGTATATCTGTTAGCGATCAAATTTCTCATCATCCTCCTGCATTATACCTCCTCAGATATGTCCCGATATGATATTCACCCACCGGGGAGGTTTGATGCTCCGCCTTGAATTCCATACTTGAAGCTCATCACAGTCAAGAAAATAATTAGCCTTGTATTTTCTCCAACTACACACTTTGGCCTCCAAAGGCTAAAGTAAACTGGAAAACTATCAGAGAAAACTGGTACTGACAAAACTTCAATATAAACTTACCAAAATGACAAGAAACCCAGATTTACTTTAAAAGTCTCAAACCCATTAGCTCAAGTTTCAAAATTCAAGATAAAAAGAAAAAAAACAAAACAAAACATCCTATATAACAAGCCCAGAAACTGACCCAGAAAAAAAAAAACGATCTTAAACGGACAGACAACAGAACTCTGAAGACGGAAGCCTTCAAAAAGTCTAAAAGGAAGAGAAACGCATAATTTACACGAAATATAACAACTCCTTTCTCTACATATTTCCTCGGCAGAAAAGATCGATCCAATCCACCACCACTTGTTTATGTGCCCAATTTAGAAGAAATGGAACTCCACTGATTCAAGATGGCTTTTAGAACTTGTAAACCATTTCTGACTCTTGTCGCTAATTACTTTCACCTCTTCCATTTTCTCTCTGTTACAAGCAAGGAAAACAGTATGTTACTTTATAGTTTTAGAACCATTATGATGAAGATTACTAATGGCCGTATAACCATTATGAACCTTTAGTATATCCCATATCTGTCAGTCCTATATACACAATATATCCATTTAATTTTCAAGTTTAGTTCAATTTCACAACATTAAAGCAGCACGAGCGCTTTTTTATTTCTTTATACTCCCTCCGTCCCAATAAAAGTTACATTTTTTACCCAAAATGTTGTCCCACTAAAAATTACACTTCCCCAATATGGAAATTTTAAAATACTTCTTCATTGAATGGGGACCCACTTGCAAACTCAAAACAATTATCCACTTATTATTCCCTACTCCACCTTCTTTCTCCTACCTCACTTTTCATACTTACACCACTTGCACTTTTTATTAATCCCCATGCCCAAAACAAAAGTGTAACTCTTAGTGGGACGGAAGAAGTATACCTATTTGTCCTTTCAAGTATTAGATAGTGATTCTTCTAGAAATTTTTCCTATTTTGTAACTAAAACTTACTTGGCACATATACCAAAAGAATCACGCAATAAGCTGCAAGGAGGAATAAACCAGAAACGAAAACAAGAAGTTCAAGAAGTACCATTTGTGTCCTTTGTGCTCGGCTGAGCCTGAGACATTGACCGCTGAATGCGAGGTGAACCCTGCCGTCCATTGGCACCAGGTAGAGAGTGTCTCTTTTTGATATAACTTTCTTTGTCTTGCACATCTGGGCTTGACCTTGGGGAGGCACTAGGAGCAAGAGCTTTTGCCCTCGCAGATTCCGTTGCTTGCATGTAACTTGGGAGAGAATTACTACTACTGCTATTCCTTGGTTCTTGATCAGTATTATCAGGCCTTGGGGAACCAAAAGAGTTCCGTCTCTTAGAAGTTTTATGGTCTTTCGGTAATTGTTCCATGCTACTTCTTAGAGCAGAATCACGGCCAGTGCTAATAGGGGATCTTTTACTAACGGACAAAGATTTGCGTTTTTGGCTGGATCCCTTTTTATCACTTCTACTCTTTTTAGTGTTTGTTGATACTTGGCTAGCAGGTGTTCCTTGAGATTCCGGGACAGTCATATGGCTTCTTGGAGATGCTTCCGGAGATGACTTGAAAACTTGATGAACTATCTCAGGTTCCGGATCGATTGGTGCATTAAATGCGTTATCCTCAACCTTGTACTCTGCTTGTGAAAGATCTTCGTTATTTGCAGGCTTAACTCGGTCAAGATTCTCAGGCGGGTCAGAAATAGAGTGCGTTAACTCCGTCCCTAGGATATTCTGGTCAAGTTTTTCTTCAGTGTCCAGGGTTGGATTTTCAATCTGTTCCTCTAAGACATTGGATTCCTTCTCAAACTCCACATTTTCAATTTCAGACCGACCTGGAGAATCAAGAGTTGAAGAAATGGAGAGCTCAGTTCCACATTCTGATCCACCTACAAGAACCTTTGAGCTGTCGGGAACTGAATTCTCAGACAGGTCAACCTCCCTTGATTTGCTTGCATTATCATGAGAAGATGAGACTGTATCAGACAGGTCAACCTCCCTTGTTTTGCTTGCATTATCATGAGAAGATGAGACTGTATCAATGCAAGAGTCAACCCCAACATCCTGATTGGAAGAATTAAATGATTTTGAAGAAATGTTTGTAGAAGTCAGCTCCGCAAATTTTGATTGGGCAGCAATAAATGCAGGGCTGCTTGCTTTTCTTGATCCAAATACAAACTTTCTTCCATCAGAATCTGCTTCTTCTGGAGCAAGTCGTTTCATGGATCGTTTGGGTTCATCAGCCTCCAATATTGGCTTGTCTGAAAGAGAATTGAACTCAACCTGATCAATGTCATCTGAATGCTTAGTTTCATTAGTACCCTCTGAAGTCAAGATACATGCGTTTACAGGCTGAGGAGGCTCCACACTAGGGCTTACTAGATAAGATGTTTCGTCATGAGTGATAAAGTTTTCTTTGCTTTCACATGGTACTGCTGCTTCCTCAACATCAGGCTTCTCAGCAGTTGACTTTTCTTGAGACGGAAGTACATACTCCACCTGATCTTTAGGATGGTTGACTTTATCCTCTTCCTCAAACTCTGTATTTGATTCTGATTTATGCACCTGCTCATTTTCTGTTGCGGATACAGACATCCACCTCTCCAACCATTTCCAAGCTGAATCAGATTTTGATATATCCAACTTGAGGTTGATTTGTTTGGTCCTTGGTGTTGATTCCAGTAACTTGCATCAAAAACCAAGAAATCAGATTTTCATCCAATTCAATAGGAAACATCAATAAGGGATAAAGTAGTCTCAAAAAGGGGATCAGAAATGTCAAAATCATCTACCTGGCGAGCAAAACTGTTGCTGAGTAGCTTTTCAATGGATACATACGTCGAATGCTGCTTGGTTCCTGAATTTTTGTATCCTGAAACAAAAAGGATTATTGCTCAACAATAAGATGAAAGCTGTAAACTTAATTTTAGGATAGTGATTCTATAGTTGAGACATCCAAAACAAGAAACTGAGCTCTCAAACAGCAAGAAGTGAATAAATCAAACGAAAAAAAATAAGATCTGGAAAAAAAATGTGTAGCAGTAACAACATTAGATCTTTTCTTAATCTGAGAGAAAAGAGAGGATAAATCTACTCCATGTTCCCACAAAAGTTCCCACTTACACTTTCTCTGGGTCCCAAAAAAGCCTTACATTCATCGACAAACTACACACCAGAATTTCATGTTTTTCAAAATTTATCTACAGTTATAGATCAAACCTGAAATTCAAAAAGTATGCAAGAACTCTAAAGTTATGATATAACTAAAGACATGCAAGAGACTGGCACCAAACTTCATGTTCCTCTTAGGTTTAGCTTTCTCTTAGGAATTGCATCCCATTTTCTCTTTTATGCCAAAGATCAAAACATATCTTCATTTATCATCCAAGTTCATGAAAAGACAAATTAGCCAAAGGCTTGCCTTTAAGTGGGGAAGTTACAAACAGATATAAGGGAAGAATCACTTGCACTACGTATTTTTCTCTAGATTACATTGTCTCTTAATATAGAATCACAGCTCTTGTCTTTCACTTTCTCCAGGAATGAATCCGTAACATTTCTCAGCGTTCAAATTTTCTCCCTCAATTTAGATGAATAAAACTAGTCAAGTTTAACCTACAAATGAGATGAGTAACAAAAGAAGATTGTACTCTTTTATCTAACAAAAACATGCCCACATCAAATTTTAGTAGTCCAGTTGTGAGAAGGGAAGAAAAGAAAAGGCTGTCTGGTAGACATATACAGGAGAATGGTAAATAACAAGAAATAATATCCCTTCCTCCATGCTACTCTTTTTATGATCCAAAAAAAGTTTCAAAACGATATGCGTCTTCTTCTCTCTGAATATCAACTTAAAATTATTCATTTGATAATTTACACAGACGAATATGGATATCAATCCTAGTCTTCTCACATCTGAGTTGCTTAGTTTCTAGACGAGTACGAAATGGGAACCCCTACTTTGCTAATACACCTGACATGTTCAATCGAATATGAGTAACATCTTCCCTTCAAATGCTAAAACTTCTTTGTAAATAATGACATTATCTGTGGATTTCTTTCAAAATTATAAGCAATATGCAAAGATGGACCTATTAAGGACGATCAATAAACATTTACAGACATGGCATATATAATGCAATATGAAGTTGATGAGAAGTGAGCTATGCTTTACAAACCAAACACGGGAGTCCTTACAGTGAGTTTCATGCCATAATCAGCATTCCCATGTTTTCCTTCAGCAGAGAGGCGTGCCTGACGTGCACGAACAAGAGCTTGCATCTTGACAATAGCTTGCACACATCGTAGAGTTCCCACAGCATGCCTCCGAACCAAATGTCCTCGAACAGCAGCTTGTAGCTTAACTACCTTCTTATGCTTTACAAGTTCTCTCTGAGCCTGTGAAATTACATTGGAGGGGGTGTTAAAATGGTTAATTTTTTTCACATAGAGGTAGTACCATAAATTGAGAAAATAGAAGTACCAAGAATTTCCTAACAACGGTCTGGATGACAATCGCTGATTCATCAGGGTTGACATCAATCCTGGTGTCATTCTTAGTAACGGCTTTGGTCACAAAAGTATCAACCTCAGTAGCACCTTGGATCACCAAAGTGTCATCCTCAGTAGCAGCTTGTGTCACTAAAAAGTCATCCTCAGTAGCAGCTTGGGTCACCAAATTGTTATCCTCAATCGCAGCTTCGGTCACCAAAGTGTCGTCATCAATAGCAGTTTCGGTCACCAAAGTGTCATCCTTGGGAGCAATTTCCTTAACCAAAGTGGACACTGTGGGAGCTTTGGGTGCAGAAACTGACAACCGAGGTGCCTCCTCAGTCCATAACATTTCAGAAGATTTCTCCAGAAAAAGTAGATTCCGCAGCAGGGCTTGAATGCTGACAGCAGTTAATTCAGGGCTCTGCTTGTTCCCGGAAGAAGGCGTTTCTGCAATGACCGTGTTGCTCAATACTCTGTGCCTGGCCGACCTTTTACGAAAACTCCATCCACGTTTATCTGCACCTTTACCCTGTAAAAACATTCAAACAAAACCATTAAAATAAGAGTAGCAAAATACAAAGAGCAAGAAACCATACAAATGACATCCTTACAACCTGAAATTTACACAAGTATGATGTTGCCGTGCTATTACTTAGTCTGAAATTGCTATAATTACATTAGACATTCTAAATCCAACATCAGGGCCCCAAATCCCTTTTTAATTTGTGGAAGAGTTGTGGAACTAGCCTTAAATTATTTACTTCAAGAGCTCTTCTAAACGTAACTTCTAACCTTGTTCAGCCATGGATCCTACTATATGGTTTCAGAGAGAGATTCCAACTTGCATGGACTCTTCATTAATGTGTACTTATGTAATAAAACTAAAGCAAGTTGCGAAATGCTTCACAGAGACGGCTCATTGTAATTAAATCACATGAAATAGGGGGGGGGGGGAGAGACGTATTGAAAGGATAGATCTTTATCTCTTGTCGTGATAATAAAGGTCTAGCTCTTTTTTTAGCAAAGGATAAGAGAATGAAATGGACCCTGAAAAGGAAATGAAAGAATATAAACTGGAATCTGATTCAAAGAAATTGTCAGCCTCTATTTCTCAGAAGGAAAGAGAAGTCCGGATTTCTCACTTACCTAGAAATGGAGGGTTCTGCTGAACTTATATCATAACAAATAAAAACAAGTAGCAATATTCCCAAAGAGAAAAACTAAAATTGGTAACACGTATATCAAACTTATACTCCCTCCGTCCCAAAATGATCTTCCCACTTTTTTGGCCGTTACTACGAAGGAACTTTGAGCAATAATTTAAGGTTGATATAATTACACAAATGAAAATCTAAAACTTGTTATTGATATACCATCAACAATTCTTATCAAAAAAAAAAAAAGATATACCATCAACAATACTATCAATGACAAGTTTTAGATTTACACTAGAATAATTAAATCAATCTAAAATTATTACTCAAAGTTAGTTCATATTAACGACTAAAAAAGGGGAAGATCATTTTGGGACTGAGGGAGTATAGAATAACTTGGATCCTCAACAAGATACCAATAACCAAACACAGGCAAGTACACAACAGTTTGGACCCTTAACGATCCAACGATTTATTAGATGCATGCATTTTGATCATTTACACGTTCAGTGAAAATATCACATAGCAAATAGAGCATTCATTTATAAAGGTAAAAGGGCATGACAAGGAAAACGTCTCACACCACAGCAGGGAATAGGGATCCACTGATAACATTAACATCAAATACTCAAAGACCCGGGTAGCTGATATATAGAGTAGTAAGAAATAAAGGAAGAGAACGATGAGTAGTACACCACAGATTATTTTTTTTAGCTAGCAACTGCTCGGAATTCTGCATAAAAAATCAGATGTCATAATGATGACAAACAAAAGCACATATGTGCCAATGGCATTAAGGCAAGGTCAAAAAGTAAAATGTCCCCAAGTTCAGGAATATTAGTGAAGAAGAGCTACTGATGTCGCCCCTACCTTTGAGATATACTTATGATATGTCAGTTCTACACATCTCAAGGTTTAAAAGGAAGAACCCACCATAAAGGAATTCAAGCCACTTCTATCTACTCTTTCATCAGAACAAGCCTGACAGTAGAAACTAGAACTTAGAGCACCATTCTCCTAAAGTTGTCAAAACAATGTTTCTAGTAAGTTATTCAGAAAGTACAAGCATTCAGAATCATCTTCCACACTAAAAGTATTACCATAAAAATGGTTATTTTATCTGCTATAGGAAATAAAGCATGTATAATTTGTGTGAATTGTACAAAATCAAATCATTTAAGAGGATCAAAGCAGCACGTGAAGAGCTGCTCATTAACAACACATCTTTAACAAACTGCCAGATTTTCTAGAACGAAAGAAAAAAAAAAGTCAATTCTTCAAAAGTATGTGGATAAGATCCTTCCAATGGAATCCAACTGTCCCGCTTACCATGCAAGTGCCAAACATATTTACAAATTATGAACACACATGGAATCAAAATAAGAAATGCTAAGGATCCTTAAGAACGATTTTATCCCAACATATGTGGCAATGAATGTGATTAGTTAGTCCTTAGCAGGAACAATTACATTGTGTAAAGTCTAGTAAATCACATGCACTGCCTTGTGGGTTGGGATACAATTAGATCCATATCATTCATGAAATCTCTTCATTCTTAGTATAACATATCCATGTTTACATACTGGAAAAATATAAATTCTTCACTTCTCCTGTTTCATAATAGATATTTACCAGCAATTACTAGTTATATCACTAGAGTAGTTACATGTGGCAGCTGAATCTAATGTGGTAACACTATCGGCAAGTCATTAATCTTGTACAAAATCACCTTTTTAATAAAGACTTTTTTCTGGTACCCATCTGTCAAGGAAATAAAAGGAATTCGGTAAAAGATATTAAAAAACCATGTACTCCCTCCGTCCCAGAAAAAGGAGTCGCATTTAACAAATCAAGCTTTTTTAAGCTAGCTTCCTTTCTTGTACCTTCACAAAATTGAACTAAAAATCATTTCTCTATTTTAACATGAGACTCTTATTATTGGATGGACTTAAATGCAAAGTGCCCACTCTTTTTTTAAGAACAATGGAATATTTTGTATTTTTAGAAATTGATTCCTGAGTAATCAGAATCCTTTTTGATATGCAATTGGATGGTTTCAAGTCAATTACAAATGCATCAAAATCACAAGATTCAAATGAGATGGCCATTCATGCTTCTAATTAACCAGAATGCATAAAGACAAAAAACTGGATCATTTCTGGTCCACTGTAAATGCATCAAATAAATTAGGGATTAATGAGTCCCGATTGAAGACTAGTCTTGAGAAAGAAAACCATATCATAATCTATTTATTGAATGCTTAAATCTCTAACAAAACCATCTACTATAACACAACACGAGTCTCGGCTTAATCAATGAGAGAATCACTGCTCAAATGAGCATGATGGCTCAAGTACAATGATTGCAGATGACTGCCCCAAAGAGCTCAACAATCACACTGAACACAAGTTTCCCCAAATCAGAATATTGAAAAAGTTCAGCTAAATCTCAAAATGTAGCAATCTCTGCAACCCTACACCCAACCAAATCCAAAATCATACACCATAAAACACACGCAAGCATACAAATACACATTCAAAACACACAAAAGTATCAATTGCAAAGAAAATCAACATTTTTTAAAACAAAACAATCAAAAAACAAAGGAATCAACTGTAGATAATATCAGAGAATCTATACTACCTCAGAGGCATTAAGATCGTCTCTATCAACGGATTCGCCGCTACCACAGGCAATGATCTTCAAGCAAGATGACCCACTAGATCTTCCCATTTTCGATTTCTCTCTCACACAGTTGCACGCACTGTAAGAAGAAAATGGAAAATGGTGCTCCCCGCTCTCTCTCTCTCTCTCTAGCTTTCTCTCTCTACCATTTCTCCGTCGTTGCTTTCTTTTGTTGGTTCGGTTTTATGGAACTTGGGCTGTGATATAGTAAGTGTGTGTTTTAGTGTGTGTCCTGAAATCTAGCTAAGGTTGTGTTTTAATTCCTCCCCCTTCTTGGATATGATTGCCATTTGCCTCCCCTAGAGTTTGTTATAATTATATCCATGCCCGCTTAGATTTGGTCAATGAATGGATGGATGGTTTTGTTATGAACTTATATTCGCGACTCTTTCCCGGTGTGGTCTCATTGTGGATTTAGATTTTCGAGATTTTTTCTGTTAGTGTGATTTCTAAAATCTACTGATTTTTTTTGCTTGAGTTGGGTAGTCAGAAATGTCATTGGATTGCTATGATCTGATGATTTAATCAATCACTACATTTTTATACTTTACTCGGATCGCTTTTTTTATTGAAATTTCTACAGGGAAGCTTGACTTCTTTTTTCATATTTGTATATTGGTTCGTCCATGTTCTTACGCACAATGCAAACATGGACTACGTATGATCGAAAGTTGATTTTCTTAACATGTTGATCTTTCCGGTCTCTCAAACTAATTACTCTTGATTTAAGGTAAGGTTTCTAAAATGTATTTAACGAACCCTAAAAATAATAGGAAAAGGTTTTAGTGAAGCAACATGCAAGCAATGTTTCCAAGTATATAGAGATCTTACCATTAATGCGTTAAAACACGTGTGACGTGGTGTGAAATATAATTCTTACGTCTTTATATTATGTCGTTATATGCAATTACGTGAGTATATGCATGCATGTACATTTCGTATGAGTCTCTCATGTTATATGTATTCGACTAAGAAAGTAATAAACTTATTCATAATACGAGTTGATAATATATATGTTACTGATGAAGGTTTATTATATACATGTTTCTACAATATATATTGGAAGCTTTACTTCTTTTTGAAATTTGTTTATTGATTCGTTTAATTTCTTTGACACAGTGAAAACATGGATTATTTATGAATATGATCAAAATTTGATTTTCTTAACATGTTGATCTTCCCGGTTTCTCAAACTAATTAATATTGATTTAAGGTAAGGTTTTCAGAATATATATAACGTACCTATGGCAATGTTTTGTTGAAGCAACTTGTATGCAATGTTTCCAAGTATATAGGGATCTTACCTCCACGCCAACTCAATCTTACTTGCTTAAAAGCATGTCTCGACTCGAACCTCGTTCGTGATAGCTACATTGAGCAAATAGGTGGATTTAACAATTTAAAGAACTTGAATTGAGCATTTGCCTCCCCTAGGGTTTGTTATAATTGTATCCATGCCCGCTTAGATTTGGTCAATGGATGGATGGTTTTGTTATGAACTTATATTCGCGACTCTTTCCCGGTGTGGTCTCATTGATGGATTTAGATTTTTGAGATTTTTTTTGTTAGTGTGATTTCTAGAATCTACTGATTTTTTTTTTTTGCTTGAGTTGGGTAGTCAGAAATGTCATTGGATTGCTATGATCTGATGATTTAATCAATCACTACATTTTTATACTTTACTCAGATCGCTTTTTTTATTGACATTTCTACAGGGTAGCTTGACTTCTTATTTTATATTTGTATATTGGTTTGTATATGTTCTTACGCACAATGCAAACATGGACTACGTATGATCGAAAGTTGATTTTCTTAACATGTTGATCTTTCCGGTCTTTCAAACTAATTACTCTTGATTTAAGGTAAGGTTTCTAAAATGTATTTAACGAACCCTAAAAATAATAGGAAAAGGTTTTAGTGAAGCAACATGCAAGCAATGTTTCCAAGTATATAGAGATCTTACCATTAATGCGTTAAAAACACGTGTGACGTGGTGTGAAATATAATTCTTACGTCATTATATTATGTCGTTATATGCAATTACGTGAGTATACGCATGGATGTACATTTCGTATGAGTCTCTCATGTTATATGTATTCGACTAAGAAAGTAATAAACTTATTCATAATACGAGTTGGTAATATATATGTTACTGATGAAGGGTTTATTATATACATGTTTCTACAATATATATGGAAAGCTTTACTTCTTTTTGAAATTTGTTTATTGATTCGTTTAATTTCTTTGACACGGTGAAAACATGGATTATTTATGAACATGATCAAAATTTGATTTTCTTAACATGTTGATCTTCCCGGTTTCTCAAACTAATTAATATTGATTTGAGGTAAGGTTTTCAGAATATATATAACGTACCTATGTCAATGTTTTGTTGAAGCAACTTGTATGCAATGTTTCCAAGTATATAGGGATCTTACCTCCACGCCAACTCAATCTTACTTGCTTAAAAGCATGTCTCGACTCGAACCTTGTTCGTGATATCTACATTGAGCAAATAGGTGGATTTAACAATTTAAAAAACTCGAATTGAGCATACTTATTATCTAATGCATGAGTTTTACCACTTCACTAACTTGCTTAAGTAGGTTTAACTCAATTTGATAATCTATATTTATGTTAGATACATGATTAATGCACGTATTATATCTCTTCGATTAAGAGTTTTTTTTAGGGTTTCCTTCATTGTTAAGCTACTAAGACATTAATTTTTTTGACTTTTGCTAATAAGCCTATGATGGTCTCGCAAAGGAAGTTTTCAGCCTCAATAAATCAGGGAATCATGACAACTAAAAAGAGTCGTACACAAGAAAAACTGGAGCAAATCATAAACATAGTTATCAGTAAGCCCTCAATCCAATTTTTCCATACCATGTAAAAGTTTCACTCTTCTGTATGAACAACATCTACGTAGCGAAGATGGTAAGGAGATATGATCATACACAACTTGGTCATCTCCCGCTTCGAGTTCGATTTCGTCTCACTGTCCTATTGGCACTTTTGAATACAAGAAGAGTACCTCAAAGTCTAAACACTAAATTAGGCACTTCTGAGAGTTCAAATACTATATTAGGCAATTTTAAAATTTAGGGGTAAGTAGGAGTTGCCTATATTGAAGATAAAATGAGTGAGAATCGTCTAATATGATTTGGTCATATGAAACGGAGAACGAGTGATGTACCAGTTAGGAGGTCTGAATATTGAAGAAAGTGATAAAATGATGAGGGGTAAGGAAAGACCCAAACAAGCTTGGATAAAAGTGTTAAAAATGATGTGTTTAATTGAATTAAATGAAAATATGGCGTTGAAGAGTGACAAAATCATGTGAGTGATGAGCGTTGATTTATTATTACTACTATTTATATATAATTTTATTATCATTTTTTTCTCTTCTTTTCCTTTTTTAAATTTAATATATATTTCTTCTTTTAATTTGCTTTTTTCTTTCACTTCTTTTTCACGATGACATATAAAATGATTCATTTTAGTCGACCCCAAATTGTTTTGGGGCTAATTCTTTGTTGTTGTCGTTGAGGGGTAAAATAGTCATTTTGTGAAGATGTAGCAATGAGACAAAACCAAATCTCAAGGGTGAAATGATATTTTTCTAAGCCTTAAGGATTTGATTGTGAAATTACCCATCTAAAAATGGTACTAGTAAATAATACTACTAAAACAATGAGGGTACCTCATTGTCTAATAGTACATTCTATAGGGGCGAATATGAATAAATCATACAGCCGCTTATATCACGAGAATAATGAGAAACTAAAATTGCTTTTTTGATTTTATTCGGGCTAATCCATAACCTCCATTTCCGTGTTTGATTATGAAAAAGAGAAGTGGCCAAAGTAGTAAATTCCGCTTCTTTATTTTGGGAAGGAAAGTTATTTTATTTAAAATGAAAAATAACTTTTATATACTCCATCCATCAGACTCATAATAAATATTATAATTAAGGACTTTTCTATTGTGTGTCCATGAACACATGATAAGAATTAAAGATTCTCTTATAATATGTATCAAATTAATAAATTTTTTAAAAATTTTCTTGTAATGTGTGTCAAATTAATACTTATTTTAAAAGATTCTCTTGTAATGTGTGTCAAATTAATATCTCTTGTAATGTGTGTCAAATTAATTTGACACACATTACAAGATAATCTTTTAATCTTTATCATGTGTTCATGGGCACACAATAGAAAAATCCTATAATTAATTAATTTTTTTAAGAAAAAAAATACTTACTAACACATTAATTATTTCATAACAAAATAACACTAGAATTATTTATTTTAGTAAAACAACATTTATTTTATGACATGTAAATAAGAACTGTAATATTTATTATGAGATGGGCAGAGGCACAACTACAAGACGGTCGCTTCCATTTGATTTAGTTGCTTCTAATTGTTTTTGAAAAGAAAAAAATTAGTAGTACATTTTCTTTACAAATTATTATTAAACTTAGGAATTTCAGTAAAATAAATAAAAACATGTCTCCATTTATGTTAAGAAAAAATACTATAATTATTTTTCCTTCCTTTAATTTTGAATAAGTGGTTTATTTATATTTAAATAAGGACAAATTCTCTTGTTTGGATGCTTAACAAACTGAGTTAAGAAAATACAAAAATAGTTGAGAGTAATTACGTCAAAATTTGGTTGAGAGTGGGTGTAAATGTAACCGTAGAAGTAAAGTGCAAAAATAAAAAGAAGAAAACTACTTTTGCAGTTGTGGGCCCCTGGTGCTTTGGATCTTATGTAGACCACTAACCTGGCCTTTTTTTTTTTTTTTTTTTTTTTTAAGTTAAATGCTCCGTTGTTTGTGAAGTGAACATGTTAACATTTTCCTGAAAATAAAATACGAAAAAAAAATTTCTAAGAGGGCGTTTGGTTGGAAGGAAAGTGGGGGAAAGGAATGGAAAACTCCCTCTTTTCCATTCCTTTTCTCTGTTTGGTTCAATCTTTTTAAAAAAAAAAATTCCGAAGGAAAGTTGAATTCCTTCAAATGAAGGAATTCAACTTTCCTTCACAAAATTGATGGAAAGTTCAATTCCATCAGGCAATGGAAAAAAAATAATTTTTTTGACCAAAATATCCCCAAATCCTACCCACCCCTACCCCCTACCCAGTCCCACCCAGCCCCTATGCCCCACCCCTCCACCCCCCCACACCCACCCTACCCCCACCCCTCCCCCCCACCCACCACCCCCACCCAACGAATTTTTTTTTTTTTTTAATTTTTTTTTCTCGCTCTACCCTCCCCCACCCCCACAAAAAAATTTTTATTATTTTACACTACGCCTCCTCCCCACCCTACCCCCACCCCCCACCCCCACAAATTTTTTTTTTATTTTTTTTTTCGCCTACCCTCCCCCACCCTACCCCCACCCCCACAAAATTTTTTTAATTTTTTTTTGCCTACTCCCACCCCACCCTACCCCCACCCCCACCCCCCACGAATTTTTTTTTTTATTTTTTTTTCTCGCCTACCCTCCCCCACCCCCACCCCCACTAAAAAAATTTTTTTACTCATTTTGCATACCCCTTACCCCCCCACCTCCCCTCCCAAATTTTTTTTTTTTAAAAAAAAGGTAAATTGGTCATTTTATATGCTTTCATTCCATTCCTATAATTTATATTTTCAAACCAAACATGATTTGCCAAGGAATTGAATGACAATTCCATTCCATTCCGTGTCAACCAAACGGAGGGGGTTGACCAGTTTTTTTCCATTCCAATTCCTTAAGGAATTCAATTCCATTGACAATTTCATTCCTTCACTTTTTTTCCACCGAACCAAACGCCCCCTAAGTGATTTTATTTATAAAAGTGGAAAAATATTTTCTCTATTTTTTGGTTCTTATCAAACATCAAAAAATAAGGAAAGTATTTTCCCTCAAACAAACGGAGTCTATGTTTCCTCCTCGTTTATTCCTCCGGTCCCTAAATGAAAGTTGATTTTTTTAAAAAAAATTGTATATAAAGTAAAATATTTTTTACTTTATATTTATAAAATTAAGTGTTTAAAAGATTATATAATAAAAATAATTATACATCTTTGTCATTTAATTATATATAAAGTAAATTTTTTTTAAATAAAATTTGGACATTCATTTAATAAGATAGAGGTGATACTTTTGTTTTCCTTCATATACTCTAAAAGAGTTATTCCATCCCTCTCAAAACAAATAAGAATTTTTTTTTTCAATAAAAGTTATACCAACATGTCTATTTTTTGAGAAATTATTAAATTATCTTTAATCAAATAATAAGTTTTAATTTACACTTACGTCATGATGCAATACGATGAGTTCTTTAAGGCTTCGTTTGTTTCGGGGAAAATAACTTCCGGAAAATGATTTTTTGGAAAATGTTTTTCGGAAAAGGAAAACGTTTTCTGAAAATGTGAAAAATCTTTTTCGGAAAATGAGGAAGATGTTTTCCTGGAAAACAACTTCCTTAGGAAAATGGGGAAAACGTTTTCCGGAAAATGAAGATGTTTTTTGGAAAATTATTATTATTATTATTATTATTATTATTATTATTATTATTATTATTATTATTATTTTTATTATTATTATTATTATTATTATTATTATTATTATTATTATTATTATTATTATTATTATTACTACTACTATTTTATTATTATTATTATTTTATTATTATTTTATTATTACTATTATTATTATTATTTTATTATTATTTTATTTTTATTTTTATTTTTATTATTATTATTTTTATTATTATTTTATTATTATTTTATTATTATTATTATTATTATTATTATTATTATTTTATTATTTTTTATTTTATTATTTATTTTATTATTATTATTTTATTATTATTATTTTATTATTATTATTATTATTATTATTATTATTATTTTATTATTATATTATTATTATTATTATTATTATTTTATTATTATTATTATTATTATTATTATTATTATTATTATTATTATTTTATTATTTTTTATTATTTTTTTTTATTATTTTTTTATTATTATTATTATTATTATTATTATTAATATTATTATTATTATTATTATTATTATTATTATTATTATTATTATTATTATTATTATTATTATTATTATTATTATTATTAAAATATTATCCATCCACTTTTTTACACCATTTTCCGGAAAACAACTTCCTTAGGAAAAATTCGGAAAACGTTTTCCTTAGAAACGACGGAAAATGTTTTCCGAAAACCATTTTTTCCATTTTCCGGAAAACTACCAAACACCGGAAAATAGGGAAAACGTTTTCCGGAAAACAAACATGTTTCGGGGAAAATGGGGAAAACGTTTTCCGAAAAATTACCAAACACCGAAAAATGGGGAAAACGTTTTTCGAAAAACGTTTTCCTCCCTTTTTCCTGGAAACAAACGGGGCCTAAGGTTTTTTTTTTTTTGCATTAAGCTAAATAAAATGTCTAAATTTCAGAATCTTAAGTGTATCTCAAAGTAAAATATTGTACATTTATTTTAAGACAGATATAATTTCTTTTTTGAAAAATGCAAGAACATGAATATGAAAAAAATACAGCGTATAAATGTAAAATAGTCGTATCTTCACTTTGTTTCACTTTATGAGATAGACTGAGATCAAAGAGTACTGGGTGAACCCACATTTACTCATTAAAATTGTCGACATAATTAGAAGCGGATTCTTTTTTATGCTTTTTTTTTTTTTGATATATAGGTTTCCAGTTTTATCGGACTAATTTTGGACCATCAGGTATCGGTCCCTCAAGTATGCTGGCGGAGGTAAATAACGGGATATGCCCTATGCAGCCAGGGTGGCAGCACCCCTTATACTCCTTGCCCCAAGGGAGCCCTCCTACAAGGCATTTACACTCTTACATCACCAATTGGCTGCTCCAGCTGCTCCTGCCAAAGAGGCATTTATATCACTCTTACAACACCAATTGGCTGCTCCAGCTGCACCTGTCGAGATTCGAACTCTCCACGCTACATCACCAATTGGCTGCTCCAGCTGCTCCTGCCAAAGAGGCATTTACATCACTCTTACAACACCAATTGACTGCTCCAGCTGCACCTGCCAAGATTCGAACTTCCCACGCTGAGGTTGCAAGCCCAAGATGACGCTTCCTTAATCGCACGGATGCTGCTGGGAGCTCCCTGGAGCTGGACCCATGATATAAATTAAACCACAAGGATTCCCCCAAGGAGAATCGAACTCGTGACCTTCCCGAAGAAAAGCCACTAGGATACCACAAGGCCAAGGCCCATTAGGTTTTATGCTTTTTTCTTTATATCAATAATGATGGATTATTTATTATTTTTTCATTTCACTAAAATTTTCAATTCTAGAAATTTCTGATAAAATTAACACTTGTAATGCATTTAAAAAAAAATTATAGGAGTATTTACCAAAACTACTTTTGAAAGATGGATACTGAAAAAAAACCCACACAAGTTGAATATTACAAAATTCCTTGAATATTACAAAAATTCTTCTTTTTTTACTTTTTTTAAAGTGACATTTATCAAATTTTTAACGAGTATTTTTTACTTGGTTTAATTGAACAACTGATAAATTAATTATTTAATTGATAAATTCATTTATCAGTTATTATTAACTGATAAATGCATTTATCAATTATAAATACAAAAATTTTGCCAATTCAAAAAAAAATCAAAATTTTATAAAATCATAAATTATGTGTATTTTTTTTTTATAAATTGCGAGATAGTTTTGGATAAAAACTAAATGGGGCCACACTTCCTTTTAACTTAATTTTAGCTCTGCCGATAGTGTGAACGGTTGGCATTGGTGTAGCCTGAATTTTTTCTCAAATAATTTCGTTTTACTTTTTAATTTATCAAAATGACTCACTGTTCAAACTATTGCTCAGAATGTCCACTTTTTTGAAACTCGCTACACCGTGTAGCGAGTTTGACTAGGATTTGTCAAAACTCGCTACACCGTGTAGGAGTTTAGGGTAATTAATTTAGGCTGTTGAAAAATTAATTAGGGCATCTAATTAAACTAAGCTCGCTACACGGTGTAGCGAGTTTTGACCAGATTTAAGTCAAACTCGCTACACCGTGTAGCGAGTTTAATAATTTCAAATTCCCTACAAAACCCTCTCCGTCAGTCCCAACAAAACAAACCCTTCTTTTCCTTTCTCAGTCCATTTCTCCCTTTTCTTTCTTTCTTTCTTTCTTAGTCCATCTCTCATCTATCTCTTTCAAATCTAATTCATCTTTCTCAATCCAAAATTTAAAACTACCAAAATGGATCCATCAAAACCCCGCTGATATCTTGGACGACAACCTCTTCCTGGTAATCCCGGTCAAACCTCCAATCGTCAATCTAATCTCTCTCAACTTTTACGAGAGTTTGAATCTCCACCGCCTCAAATCGAACGAGAGAGAGAATCTCCACCGCCTCATATCATACCTGGTCCCGCTGGTGAAGCACAGGCCGCCATGTGTCGGCATCGCACCGGAAAAGCTCATGTCTCTCAGGGACCCCCCGCTCAGTCGACCCAAGAGGCCATACGTAAAAAGCTTGAAGAGCCGGTGGAGGATGATGATTTCCAGGGCAAAGCTTGGCTTTCTGCAATGGACTATCTCACTGCAGAGGGTACTTATTATCCGTTGAGAATGATCAAGGAGAATTGCCAAATTAAAATTTAAAAGTTGTTATTGTTACACCATTAATATATGTACTTCAAGTAACAATTTTTAGATATTCATTATGATATCTAAATTAACCTATAATTATTGCTCAAAATACCTTCGCGAACGAATTGTTTTTTTTATGTTACTACGAAGCTATTTTGAGAAACAATTTGAAGCTGATTTAAATGTCCAAATTAAAATTTAAAAGTTGTTATTGTTACACCATTATATGTACTTCAAGTAACAATTTTTAGATATTCGTAATGATACATAAATGAAGCTATATTTATTGTTCAAAATACCTTCGCGAATGAAAAAAAAGAAGAAGTAAGGAATTTTGAAACGAATCTATAGTGGGGGACAATCTCTGGCTTTAACTCGCTACACTGTGTAGCGAGTTTCAATAAAGCTGAAATCGCTACACGGTGTAGCGAGTTTAATTCAGCTTTATTGAAACTCGCTATACGGTGTAGCGAGTTTAAGTAAGCCAAAATACTTTCCAGCTACAAAGTAGCTGTTTTGAACACCCGTGAATTTCAGTTTTCAATAAATTCACGTTATTAAAGAGA
The DNA here is from genome assembly GCA_022495995.1 of Adenophora triphylla var. japonica. Taxonomy (NCBI): domain Eukaryota; kingdom Viridiplantae; phylum Streptophyta; class Magnoliopsida; order Asterales; family Campanulaceae; genus Adenophora; species Adenophora triphylla. The sequence continues at coordinate 692,973 of JAFEMH010000210.1, read as the reverse complement.
TTCTCTCAGCTTTCTCTTTTCCTCTCAGCTTTCTCTCTTTCTCTCAATCAACTCTCTCAATCACCATTTTCTAAATCACCTTAATTCAAAATAAAACTTCTTCACTTTATTTTATTTCATCAGAATTGTTGAAGATCAACAAGAATCAAGGTAAATTAACATCATCTTAATTATTGTTTTGACTTGTGTTTAGATATAAAATTTAATGATTTAACTGTGTTTTATTATATTGTAGATATAATAAATGTAAGAGTTTTGTTATGTAGGTTTTAACACTTTAATTTCGTAATGTAGGGTTAAAGATGAACGGGGGTCCAATCATTTTTATGTGTTATTGGGGAGGTGATGATGAACAACCGTTTGATGGTCCTCATTTCAAAAAGGGGCCAAAATGTGCAATAAGGGGTAATTGCCAATGGAAATACAATGAGTTGATTGATGAGTTATATAAAAAGACGAACTTAGATCGGTCTCAATTTAATTTGAAAGTCATTTACAGATGCCCTCATTCTTTTGATAGCGGGATTGGTGAGTACTTTCCTTTCCGTATTGAAGATGATGCGTGTATGGATGTAATGTTCGATCAGTTTGCTAAATTTGGGGGGATTGGAAATTTGGTTTGTATGTGGTTGTAAAATTAATTGAAAATCGATCCAATCCGTAGTTTGAAACACGGCCACGAGAGAGTACTTTCAGGTTTTCTCCAACTGGTAACCGTGATGATGGGGTTGGTCCAAGTTCCCAAACTCTTGTATCAACTCAAACACCAAATTATGATGATGGGGCATTTGGGCATAATTATCATGTTAATGATGATGATCGGGCATTTGGGCATAATGATCATGTTAATGATGATTATGATGTTGACTATGAAGAAGAGGAAGTACACACTGATGTAGATGCAATGCTAGAGGATGATGATGATGAATATGAGGAGGGTAGTAGTGATTCTGATGTCGATTTGGGAGCCGGTGATGATGGGCCGATTGATGATGATGTGGAAGCACCTCTTGTTCACTATGAAGTGTCGCAAAATCGAAGATATGAGAGAGCGAAGTTATCCCTTTTACGGTGATATTGGTACATCTCGCTCGACAAGAACAAGGCTTGATTGATTACGATCATGCACATAGTTTTCCGGTTTGGGATCCGGAACAACAGTGCGATTGCTAAAGGGATACGCTTTCTGGCAAGAACGAGGCACAATTTGATATAAAAAGGTTCCATATTAAAAACAATCGCAGGTTCAGGGTAAGAAAGAGCACACCGAACACATGGGTAATTGAGTGTCTGTTGAAAAATTATCCATGTAATTTTTATGTTCGTGTGAGTAGGAAGAAGTTTGGCTATTGGGAAGTGACCAAGTATAAGGCTCCTCACTGCTGCTTATATTCTGGAGCAAGTCAAGATCACCCCAATCTAGATGCCAAGTTTATCGGTCGGGAAGTCGTTGGTGTTATTAAGGCCGATTCAGATGTCAAGGTTGGAGTCATTATTGCACACATCTCTAGTAGGTTCAACAAGGTAATTACTTACAAGAAGGCATGGTGTGGAAAGCAGAAGGGCATTGCAGAGGTTTTTGGAGATTGGGAGGAATCTTTGTTGTGGGCATTTTTTGACATGACGACATCTTCAGTTGATCCTGCATAACGAGATGTCATTACACTGTAAGTATTGTTTTAAATATTTACTTGTCCAATATTTCCTAATATTATTATTCTTATTTTTCAGTAATTAAGAGAGGAATGCGGAAACAACCTTCAAGCACGTTCAACAGACCTTCAAACGGCTAGGGCGACTTGGTCTCACGGAGGTTGAAAAGATAAACCACAATGCCGAGATTGTAGGAACCATATTTGACTCTTTCTTAGTTACTTGTATTTAAGGGGAAATGGAGACGGAAAATGACACTCATGCTCATACGCACACACTTTACACACAAACTCTTGTAATCCTCTCCATTATCTTCCGAAGTTGTAATTGTGGTCATTATAGTGGAACCTTTAAGGTTGGAGACCTAACTCCCGGGGTTTTTTCCAAAGAGGTTATCACCTCCAAGGTTTTCCTCGTTAACAAATCGCGTTGTCATTGTCTCGTTTTTCATTTTCTTGTTCCATATAATCGAATTCCATAGTTCCCTCCTTATTATTCAATCCACACACTAAACATAGTTAAGATTCTACTCTATTGTTTTTTCTACCAAAACAATTTGGCGCCCACCGAGGGGCCTCGTGGTTTATCGGTTATTTGAAACATTTCCTAATCGAATTCACTATGTCGCACCCACCAATGTGTCCACCGCCGGCAAAGGTCCCACCGTTGTTCCCACATCGGGAGGTAGAACCGGCTTGTTACCACCGTCTCCTCGTACCGGATCTCGGCCAACTCAACCTACGAAGACTCCACAAAAGGGGCGACCTCTTCCAATGCGGATGCCGATATCCGGAGTATCCTAACCAGGTTGAATCAAAGGTTGGACCAAAGCAAGATAACAATTCGAAGGTGTTGACCAATTCCATGATTAAGATGCAGAAAGACCAACAACTCATAGCATCTCGGCTTGAAAACATATCACCATCTGCGCGCAAGGGTTCTCAACTTTGACAACTCCGGAGGATCTACATTTGAGAATGAATTCATTCCAATGGGCAATCCTCCTCCGTCGACATCTTTCATGGTGTCAACATCTTTGCCGGGGACACCCCTTTGACACCATCTTCTGCGAGGATTCACTCCATTCATTCCATTTATAGACGACTCTTTGTCACGACTACTACGGACAACTCGGTTTGCTTAATAATCTTTTCAATAATAATAATTTCAATCGTATTCCTATGGGCGACCCTTTTGCAGGAAACCCACTAGCTAAACGGATGCGGGATCTCGGAGAATTAGTAATGAACGTGCCGGGTGTGACTCCTCCAATTCAACCGATAGCAAAAGCGCTACAATCGGTCTCGGTTTGTCGGCAATTGCAAATGTCGACATACCGAAGCGCTTGATGTACCATCTATGAAGTTGTACGACGGCACCACGGACCCCGAGAGGAGCACGTGGCACACTATCAAGAAAAGATGGACATAATCCATATTCCACTTCAATTCGGGAGGCTTGCTTATGCAGGGGATTTGGATCCACCTTATCTGGACCGGCTCTCAAATGGTTGATTAGGCAACCCACGGGTTCAATTGGTTCATACGCCCGACTCATCAACATGTTCTATAACCAATTCTCATGCGATCGACAATTTGAAAGGTTGACAAGTGACCTTTACAATGTAACTCAGCGGCCTAATGAAACCCTAAAGGATTACGTCCACCGGTTCAATAAAGAGGTGCTTTGGAAATTCCCAATCTTGACATGTCGATGACCACGAAGCATTCAAAATGGGGTTGAAGAAAGATTCGCAGTATTACCAAGATTTGGTAATGACTCCTATGTGGTGGAGGAAGTCGGGAAGCGGTGGCATTGAGATTCATAAGGCTGGAGGAAGATGAGCTGCGAAGATCAAAGTCATCATCCAAGACGTCCGACATACGACCATCCCGATAGAAAGAGCGAGATCTTCCCATCGCGAAACAACCGTCCCAATCCTTATCCGAGAATTGACACTAGCAAAATTAATTCAATAGACGGTGAGGATGAAGATAATGATAATGTGCCTAACATTTCGATTATTGTTTTTGTTGATATTTCGGGTGTACTTTGCGCAATGGGCAGCACAGGGAGACAAAGCCGGATGGCCAAAGAAAACGGACAAAACCACGGGATGGCGTGACAAATCAAAATGGTGTGCTTACCATGAAGACTTTGGGCATGTTCTGAAGGCGCATCGCATTAAGAAAGGAGATCGGTTACTTGCTCTCGAAAGGACATCTTAAGGAGCCGCTGTTGGGATCCGAGAAGAAGAAAGCCGAAAGTACGTAAGCTCCTCATGGATACGAAAGACCGGTTTCTCCCCAAAGCATCAACAAAGGTGATCAACTTCATTAGTGGAGGCTCGTAAATATGTGGAACATCCTATTCTCGCCGCAAAACGACATGCTAAGGAGTCAAAAGATGAAAAGCCGAGAGACAGCCCAGGATGTCAATACCTTGCCTGCACCCAATTGTCTTTGATGAAAGTGATCGTGATAACTTGCCGGAACCCCATCATGAAGGTCTGGTCATTTCCTTGCAGATCGCCCAGCTGTGCCATACTGACGTATTACGGTAGATGGAGGCGGCTCCGTCAATCTTATTATGTTGGGTACCCTTAAAGAAATGAACATCCCGGAATCGGAGATTGTCAAAAAATCTTCATCTGGTAGGCTTCAGTGGCGAAGTCAAAGAAACAGTGGGGGAGATAAAGCTTCCAATATACTCAAAGGGCCTCAACACCGTGGAACGGTTTTGTGTAATTGATTGCGCAACATCTTACAATGTAATTCTTGGAAGACCGTGGATTCATGGAATGAAGGTCGTACCCTCCACTTACCATCAATGTGTGAAGTTTCCAACACCTTGGGGTGTCGCTAAGATTTAAGTGATCAACGGTGGCCAAGGAATGTTACAAAACTTCAATGAAGGCGTCTACATCTCCAAAACAAGCATAGCAATTACCGAAGAAAGTACGTGAAGTCCTGGAAGCTAGGGAGGATGATGTGAAAGAAGTATTGTTAGATCCTTCCAACCCGGACATCAAAGTACTTATTGGCACTGACATATCGTCAGATATGGAGGAGAAGCTTGTGAACCTATTAAGAAGCAGAATAAAAAGTTTCGCTTGGAAACATGATGACATGACCGGCATTAGCAAAGATGTCATCACTCACAAACTTAACATAGTTCCCAGCTTCAAACCGGTGCACCGTAAACGTAGAAAGTTTGCGAAACCGAAATCAGATCATCAAGGAAGAGGTAGAGCGCTTACTCAAAGCCAACATGATACGAGAGGTCGATTATCCAAGATGGTTGGCAAATGTGGTTGTGGTAGAGAAGAGAAACGGGAAATGGCGAGTTTGCGTCGACTTCACCGACTTAAATAAGGCATGCCCAAAAGATCCTTTCCCTTTGCCGCACATAGATTCATTAGTTGATGCCACCTCAGGGCACGAACTCCTCACATTCATGGACGCGTCCTCAGGATTTCAACAAATTCAGATGGAACCATCTGACCAAGAAGACACTGCCTTCATAACCCCTCAGGTATTTATTGTTATATTGCCATGCCTTTTGGACTAAAAAATGCAGGTGCAACGTATCAAAGGCTCGTCAACAAGATGTTTAAGGATCAGATTGGGGACACAATGGAGGTATACATCGACGACATGGTTGTTAAGTCTATGAAGGCCGAGGACCACATTAGCAATCTCTCTCAAGCCTTTGACATTACGGATTGTTTCAATATGAAACTTAATCCGCTAAATGCAACTTCGGAATGAAAGCCGGCAAGTTTTTGGGCTATATGGTCACTAAAAGAGGCATTGAAGCCGCCCCGGAACAAATACGCGCCATTCTCAACCTGTCATCACCTCAATCTGCTCAAGGACGTCCAAAGACTAACGGGAAAAATTGCCGCACTCACTAGATTCATTTCAAAATCCTCGCATCGATGCAAACCGTTCTACGACATCTTAAGAAAGAACAAAAGTTTCAATGGGAGGATCAACATGAAAAAGCTTTTCAGGAACTCAAAACTTACTTGTCGACACCTCCCTTATTGGCCAAACCTCGAGATAGAAGAACATCTTTACATCTACCTAGCAAAAGATCCGAAGGCGCCTGTAAGTGCAGCCTTGATAATGTAACGAGATGGCAATCAAAGAACCCATCTACTATATAAGTAAGACACTCTTAGACGCCGAGACCAGGTATTCTCATTTACAAAAATTAATTTTAGCTTTGATAACCGCTTCGTTAAATTAAGGCACTATTTTGAAACACATACTATTATTGTACGCACTAACTATCCTATTAAGAATGTCATGAGAAAACCAGAGATGTCGGTCGAATGGCGAAATGGTCTCGTACAGCTTAAGCACATACGACATCAAGTACGAGCCTAGAACCGCAATAAAATCTCAAGCCCTCGCAGATTTTGTGGGCGATTTCACCAACCCTACAACAAGAGGTGGAATTGGAAGTACAAAGAACTTCAAGATGATGACATTCTAAAAATTTGGACTCTCTACACGGACGGCGCTTCCAACATGAGAGGTACAGGTCTTGGAGTTGTACTAAAATCGCCACAAGGGGACATAATACCACAATCTATCGCCTTGCGGCTTCAAGGCTACCAACAATGAAGCAGAGTACGAGGCACTTATCGCAGTTTAATGCAAGCCCAAGACTTAGATGTCAAGCATATCCGGGTGTTCATGGATTCATTACTAATTGTTAATCAATACAATGGGTCCTACGACGCGAAAAATGCTAAAATGACGACATATTTGGAAATTGTAAAAATTATTTCGGCCAAATTCAAATCATTTTCCTTGGAACAAATCCCGTGAGAAGAAAATTCTCAAGCCGATGCTTTGGCAAATTTGGGTTCGGCCTTCAAAAGCTTCTCACAAACCAATATCCCAATCGTGCATGTTGACATCCCAAAGAATTGACAATCTCGAGATGTTCGTCCTAGATGTTGACATACCTTCCTCTCCCGCATCAACCTCTTGGGATGCCCTATTATCAAGTATCTCTTAGATGATACGATCCCGATTGAGGAGAAGAATGCGAGAGCCTTCGTGGTAAGAGTATCTAAATATGTACTTATTGATAATCTCTTGTTTAGAAAATCTCCGCAGTCACTACTTAAGGTGTCTAGAAGCGTATAGAGCCCATCAGTTCTCAAGGAGCCGCATGAAGGAGATTGTGGAAATCATACCGGGGCGTAAGTTTACATACTAAAGCTCTAAGGTTGGGCTATTTCTGGCCCACAATGAGAAAAGACGCCATTGACTACGCAAAGAAATGCGATTCCCGTCGCCGACATGGGGACATCCCGCACTGCCCACCGAATTGCTACATCCTATCCCGTCACCTTGGCCGTTTATGGTTTGGGAATGGACATTGTAGGAAAACTTCCCCGAGCACCAGGGGACGAGTATTTCTTTTGGCCATGACAGACTACTTTTCTAAGTGGGTAGAGGCCGAGGCATATGTGCAAGTTCGTGATAAAGAAGTAATATCTTTTATCAAAAGGAACATATTTAGCCGATTTGGAATTCCATCGAAATAATTTGTGACAACGGCTCTCGGTTCATCGGCAAGAGGACCCAAGATTTCTTGACTTGGGGTGTTAAGATGGTAACGTCTTCGCCTCGTTCACCCTCAAGCCAATGGACAGCAGAGTCTAGCAACAAAATAATAATCAGCAACTTAAAAAAGAGACTAAACCAGAAAAAAGGACGATGGGCAGAAGAATTACCAATGGTCCTATGGGCCGACAGGACGACATCTAAGAATGCTACCGGTCAAACCCCTATTCACTTGTATTTGGAATCGAATCTGTTATTCCAGCAGAAGTCCTTGTACCAACGGCAAGATACAGCTTTACTAACATCTCGAACATAATAAAGACATCTTGATACATGACCTGGATACCGTGGACGAGCTAAGGGACATGGCCAAAGTTCGCATGGCAACAGTATCGCCAAAGGGTAGCCCAATCATACAATAAAAACGTCGGGGTCGAAGGTTTCAAGTAGGAGACTTAGTCCTACGAAAGGCATTCCAAAATACCAAGGAGCCCAATGCAGCAAGCTCGCCCCAAAATGGGAGGGACCCTACTTAATAGATGCACAAGCCGGAAAAGGAGCATATCGCCTTGCAACCTTGGATGGCCAAATGATACCGCGAAGTTGGAACGCCATTCATCTCAAAAGGTATTACATTTAAGTATGATTTCCCATGAACTCATCTTTCCAGGTATGAATCGTCTTTCAACTCTTTACAACCTTTCTTTTCTCCTATGCATCTCTTTTATTATTTACAAGTTAAGATGTCGCTAATACACTTTGTGAAGAGACGTCAACTTTAGTTGGCGTCCGTTTTTAACGTGTTTCTATCTTATGAGGTATTGACACATTTACATGGGGACATATCGAATGCACGCAAAGAACAACGATTTCTCCTCCGTTAGAGACTGGCCATCTCTTCTCAAGTAAAGGTACACAATCCCTTCTAAGGTTTAAAGAGTTAATTACCTCTTTCTTAAGAAGTTAGGTTACCACACCTTCGCCTGGAGCGCAAGTTATCTCACTAATTGAGGTGTGGGGTGGGCCTATATGGGTAAACTCATATAGCTTACCCATTCCCACTCAGTTAGATGATTGATCTTAAGCATTATTCTTATGGTTATGGCATATTCGTGTCATCTAAGTATCTACGGTTTATGGCATATACGTGTCATCTAAGTATCTACGATTTATGACATCTACATGTCATCGTAAATACCTATTATTCGACATACTATCATGTCACCATATGTGAAAAACATACGAAAAATTATCCAAAAAAGAAACAAGCCTTGACGTGCTTGAAAACCATTAAAACATAACTAAACTAAAATAACCATAATGTATCCAAACCACCAAAGTAAAAGTGCAAAAGTGTTGAACCAACCCAACACTTAAAAAAGATTGTCTTTGGCCCTTAAGGACCTATTACAAACCAAACCAAAATAAAAATTGTCTTAAGGGATTCCACCCCAAAGAACATTAAGAGCAAGTTTATTTTACCTTTTTCAGTGGCATTTGTCGGAGGTATTGCTCGGAATAACTTCTCCTAGAAATCACCCTGTCGGTGTCCTCACCACCGCTCTAGATCCTTGAAATCATCGATTGCTTTTTCCTCGTGAATCCGCCGCAAAGCCATCTTCTCTTCACTCAGGTTCCAATTCACATGCTCTCCCGCTTGATATTCCTCAATCATTTGGATTCTAGTTTCAAAGATCGCTTGCGGTCTCATGCACCAAGTCATTCCGAAATGCTTCCATCTCCCTTTCATGATCGATGTCGACGCTTGCAAGCCTGGGACCGCCATTTTAATATCTCTTCATTCTTGTCCCCGATCTCCAATCCCTTTCCCTTATTATGCTTGCAGCCTCCCTCAAATCCTTCTCATATTCAAATTTTTACTCATGTCGTAGGTATCACACTTTTCCCTCAATGTCCTGATTTCTTTGGACATTAATTTGGCCATCGAGACAATCTATCATCAACAAGAGGAGGTATTTTACTAAAAATAAAAGAGGATCAAGGTGTCTACGATTCAAAAGCAAATCTTACCTGATTTTCCAACACTTCTTCACTCCAAATTTGTTTCTCTACGCCAGGGATTTGTTCCAACCTTTTTCTCTTCGGAGTAATCTTGTTTATCTCTGGTATGTTCTCTTCCGCTTTCATTTTACCTTTATATTTGGCCACAATATCACTTGCCGTCAAGCTGGAGAAAGTCACTGCATATAAGAATATATGTTAGCAGGATTCAATAAAATAGCCAAGTGATACGTTGATCCCAACTTACTTGAAGAGCGTCGTAATTATAGAAGCTGTATGCTTAAGAAAATTTCTCTCCTCGTAATATAGAAAGAGACGTATGATTTGGATAAAGAATTTGTAGAGGATTGGATAATCACAAATAATTATCCGTAAATTGCGGTTATCAAAACTCTTCCTTTTTACTCGCCTCGTATTCCTAACCGTCACATTTGAAGCCAGTTAGAAGATGAACGGTTAATCAAGAGAAAAATAAAACAAATGAAGCAGGTAAAAGACGGAGGAATTTTACCTTGGGGATCACCGGCACCATGGGCCAAAGGAGGTGAAAAGAAGATTTGAGAAGATAAGTTTTCTCAAGCGGTTAATAAAAAGGAAAAAGAATCCCTTTTCAAAATTAACTCTCTCCCCAACCGTTCATTTCATCGCCACGTCTCCCAAGAACGTCCCATCAGCAGTAACAGGTTGGGTCATTAATTAAAAAGGAAAAACATTTTGCCTCTTCGCTGCCTACATAGTCAAATGTTTTTGGGGACAAATTGTTGTGGGCATTTTTTGACATGACGACATCTTCGTTGATCCCCGCATAACGAGATGTCATTACACTTTGTAAGTATTGTTTTAAATATTTACTTGTCCAATATTTCCTAATATTATTATTCTTATTTTTCAGTAATTAAGAGAGGAATGCGGAAACAACCTTCACGCACGTTCAACAGACCTTCAAACGGCTAGGGCGACTTGGTCTCACGGAGGTTGAAAAGATAAACCACAATGCCGAGATTGTAGGAACCATATTTGACTCTTTCTTAGTTACTTGTATTTAAGGGGAAATGGAGACGGAAAATGACACTCATGCTCATACGCACACACTTTACACACAAACTCTTGTAATCCTCTCCATTATCTTCCGAAGTTGTAATTGTGGTCATTATAGTGGAACCTTTAAGGTTGGAGACCTAACTCCCGGGGTTTTTTCCAAAGAGGTTATCACCTCCAAGGTTTTCCTCGTTAACAAATCGCGTTGTCATTGTCTCGTTTTTCATTTTCTTGTTCCATATAATCGAATTCCATAGTTCCCTCCTTATTATTCAATCCACACACTAAACATAGTTAAGATTCTACTCTATTGTTTTTTCTACCAATACAATCTTATAAGAGGTTACCCCGCGTCCTAGCAGCCATTCAAAAATACAATCCGAGGACAATTGTTGAGTACTCTACACCTCCTCCTCCTGTCGGTGAGGCCTCCATGTTTCGACAGGTATTCTGGGCATTTGGGCCTTGTATTGAAGCTTTCTCTCATTGTCGGCCAGTCATTTCTGTGGATGAAACATTTATGCATGGTAGATATAAAGGGGTAATACTGATTGCCATGGGTGTTGACGCCCAAGACAGCATACTTCCGCTTGCATTTGCCGTTGTTGAAAAGGAGGACTGGCCGAACTGGCGTTGGTTCTTATACCTGGTTTGCAAACATATTATCAAGAGTCGTGAAGTATGCTTGATATCTGACCGTCATTGGGGCATTCTGAAGACTGTAGCTAAAGATACGTGGTGGCCAAACGTGCATCATCGATATTGCTTGAGACATATGCGAGCAAATTCCTTGGAAAAGTATAGAGGGGAAGGGTTGAAGTATCTGTTTTGGAGAGTGGGTAGAGCAACTCAAGATAGAAAATTGAAATCTATCTTAGAGAGTATCCGTGGAATTAAGCCCGAGGCAATTGCATGGTTTCAGCATTTGGATGCTAGAAAATGGACATTGGCACACGATGGTGGTTACAGGTATGGCATCATGACTACCAACATGTCTGAGGTTTTCAATGGTGTGATGAAGGGAGCTCGTGGGATGCCAATCACAGCAATTGTTGAAACTGCCTTTTACCGTTGTGTGGAGTACTTTCAAGTTAGGCATGGATTTTCAATCAATGCCTTAGGAGGTAATCCTGATAACCCTAACATCAATCCCCGACACCAATTCAGCCAGAAAGTCAATTATTACTACTTGAAGAACACCACAAAAGCGGCAACACATCACGCCGGAGGTTCAACAATCACGAAATGGGAGTGTATCAAGTGACAACCGCACGTCGTGGTGATCACGGAGGAAATATACAGATTGTCCGACTTAATGAGCGCACCTGCACATGTGGTAAATGGGTTGCCTATCGCATGCCTTGTTCCCATCTCCTTGCTTGTTGTTCTGCACAAAATCTTGATGGTCGAGATTTCGTTTCTGAATATTACACCGTTGGGGAATACTACAAGACATGGAAGGGGACATTCGAACCAATCGAGCATGAGGACTATTGGGGCGTGGATGGTTTGGTGCCTAGTTTCTTCCCTAATCCCCTACTTCGACGTTCTGCGAAGTCCGGACGACCTAGATCAAGACGCTTCCGTAATTCTATGGACTTTCAAGCAGATAAACGGAAGACTATGTGTTCATCATGCCATCAGGAAGGGCACAATCGTCGTAGATGCCCGAACATTAGGGAGTAGCAAAATGTTTTTCATGTAATTTATGTTTGGCTTGAATTGGATTCAGTTTCAGTTTTATTTTATGTTGTTTTCATTAAACTTGATAAGTCCAATGTAATTTATATTTGAGTTGAATGTAATTTTCCAATTTCTAAAAATGACTTTAGTTATTTTAATGAATATTTAAAAATTATAATTGATGAAATTTATTAGATTAGGGAGTAAGAAAAAAAAGTTCATTTTCCAGTTAAGTTTTAAGTTTCAATTTATGTTTGGCATAATTCCAAAAAAAAAAGGTACATATTACATTACAGGCAGCTTGGGAGCGGACGCTCCCCCACATTGGGAGCGGACGCTCCCTTTTACAGAAACTAACGCTTGAATACAAGGATGAATTGGAAATTCCTTTGAAATTGCTAGACGGTGAAGCGATTTTCACTAAACTCGCTACACCGTGTAGCGAGTTTAGTGAAAATCGCTTCACGGTGTAGCGATTTTACATGAACAGAAACTATTCTCTTCCAAAATCTCTCTGTTTACTTGGCAAATGCTCATCACTGTATGGGCGACCGCCCATTTGAGCAGATGCTGCTGGACCTTAACTGGAACACTTGGGCCTTAACTGTTTTTTTCTTAACTGCAAAGAACCAAACCAAAATCTGCTCAAATTACAAACCATCAAACTTGCTGTAAACAACCATAGTAAACACAACAATCATAAAACATCCAAAAACCAATAAAATGCATATTTCAAAATAAAAACTAAACTAATGTTACAAAGTTTCATTACATCCACATAACACTAAACCAAATAACATATACATATACATCTACATAAATGTTTAGTACAAAGTTTTAGTTATTACAAATAAAAAACATCAAAATAAAAACTAATACAATATTACAAAGTTTCATTACGTAATAATAATAATAATAATAAAAAAGTGAACTCCCTACCTATAATCATTCGGGGTGAAGGGTCTCGTCGGATTCCGGAGCCGAGACCCTCTTCTAAGCATCTCTTCCCCGCCGTTGAAGGTGGGTCATCCGAGACGGATCGAAGAAGGGGCGGAGCATCTCTTCCTGCTGTTGAGCAGGGGTAATCTGAGACGGATCGGAGAAGGGGCGGAGCCTTGCTTGTGATATAGGAGTCCTCAACCCACTTCCACTCGTATAAAGGCCGAAGCCCATAGTGGATGGTCCAGGGGAAGGGTCTGCCTGGCCACTCCCAATCCCACCCCCCCAGCCACCCACACTCCCACCCCGCCAACCACCCCCACCGCCACCCCCGCCCACCCCCACTCCCACCCCCCACCACTCCCACTCCCTCCGGCACCCTCACTCCCACCCCCCAGCCACTCCCACTCCCTCCGGCACCCCCACTCCCACCACCCCGGCCACTCCCACTCCTCTAGCACCCCACTCCCACCCCCGCCCACTCCCACTCCCTCCGGCACCCCCACTCCCGCCTCCCCGAAACCCCGCTCCAACTCGAAAATCATACTGTGATCGTGGACGCCCATTCATAATTCACCTCGGCCGGGTCTCGCGCTGAGGCTCTTGCTCGAGCTCGGGCTCTGGCTCATCTTGCACCTCCATTTCGGGTGGTGGTGCTGCCTGTCCACGACGTCTAACCCGAACTTGCCGAGGTACCCCCTGTACGCGATCTACCGATGGGGGAGGTACAGCAGCATGAAGGCGTTGGAGCTCCCTAACTCCCATGAACCCGTGTGTAATTCTCTCCCGCATTGAAGCTTGTCTGGGATGCTCTTCCGCCTCATTGTCGACATGCAAGCGTTGAAGGGTCTGCACATGTTTTCATATCAAAAATATATATAAGTACGAGAGACATAAGTTAATAATTGATGTTTTGCTAAAAAAAAAACTTGAAATAAAAACTTGAAAAATGTAAAACTTTACCATAAACTCTATAGCAGGGGCAGACGACTGGTATCCATCCACCTCTATGTGAGAGAGGTGCTGCACAAACCTACACGTTATGTCCCTATACCATACCATATATGGGTCGGTGTAAGTCATATCGTGGAAGCCGAACACCCCGGACACCAAGTGATCATGGCGCTGTGCCCATCGTGCAATAAGTGGGCGATGGTGGTCACCCCATCTCACCGTACTCCTTCCCCGCCGATCAGAACGGTGCAACTCCGGGCTAGTGTCAAAGGGTGCTGGGACAAACTGCCTCAGGCCAAACTGCCTCATAACGCGATCAGGCAGATGCCACTCGACCCTCTCAAAGCATATGAGAGGGACCTTCGCCAACCATATGTCCTCACCCTGAGTGCAGTAGGGCGGAGCGTATCTCCCTTCATAAGGCTGCCACTCCACGTGAGCCTCGTTCAGCCGGGCCAGCTGATCCCGATAGCCTCGCAGGCTATGTGCAGTAGTTACTCTCTCAGATCCAGCGATGCCTGGGTCCAGCTGAAATTTCATAAACAAAATAATTATTAGATTTTGTTCAAAAAAATAAAAACATTAACGACGAGAAAATAACGTATGATATATGTATACCTGCATCCAAGGGGCATGATGAAGTAGTCCGGCTCTCTGAGTCGATAACGGATCTGCGGCCTCACACATTTCAACCGCTCCCAAGCCCAAATCTATATCAAATAAATGTATATCAAATACTATAAATAATGCCGCAAATTTGAAATAAAACTTAAAAACATAATGAACATTAAAATGAAATAAAATACCTGTAGAACGTTGAGAAATCCTCCGCATTGTTTCGTTCGAGGGTCTGTCGCACTACATAAGTCTCGATACAGGAAAGCAAGCGCAGCACTCCCCCAACTGTACTGGCTGACCCTAGAAACATCACTAATCAGAGGGAGATAACATAGCTTAACCTTGTTGTTCGTACGATCAGGCATGATCTTAGAACCCAAGGCAAGCAAGATATACGCTCGTACGTACTGATCCACAATCTCTGGAGCAGTATCATCATCGAGGTCACTAAAGTGTGGGAAATGTACGGTAATCCACCGGAGCTTCAGACTGCTCCCATCTAGATCTCCGTCACCAGGGACAACCCCTAAATACTCCTTACAGGTAGCCCGCCAGTCTATATGTACTGGAACCCCATCATCAGTAACAACATCCCCATCAATCGGCAACCCGCAAATCATGCCGATATCCTGTAGGGTGATCGTCATCTCACCAACCGGGAGATGGAACGTATGGGTCTTCGGACGCCATCTCTCGATCAAAGCCTCCAGCAATGCAAAATCATACTGTATCCTCCCTATATAGTGTACTCCACTGAATCCGCACTCTGCCAGTCTCAACAATATCACAGGAGCTAATTCGCCTGGCAAGGCGGCACCATGACGAAAAACGAGGGGACTAGAAACCGCCCACCCGGACCAAATATACCTAGCCCTATGCTCCGCATGCCGGGTCAGAACAGATGTATCAACAGGCCCGGGATCAATGAACGCTTTCATCTATTTATTTCAATATCAAGGTTGGTTATTGTTCTATAAGGCAAGAAAATAAATAAGAGAATACAAAAGTGTAATTACTAGTACGTGACATTGTAATCCAAAGTTATCTCACACTTCCAAGAAGTGCATGTGGGGAAGTTCTTGGTTTCCAGCCTATATACTAAGTAATACTTCAAAAGTAATCCTCATGCGGTTTTGAAAAAAAGGATGCCGTTTTTTTTTATAAAAAAAGTTTGAACAATAAATCATATTTTAAGGGTTTGGGGTAGACCTATCTGATTAAGGTTTAGGGTTTGGGGTATAAGTATATGAGATTTCGGATGTTGTTATATGTATATTAATTCCTATTCTATTTTCCTATCTCACTAATAATTCCTATCCTATTATTTATACTTACAACAACATCTTAGTCCTATTTTTCTATCTCACTAATAATTCCCATTATTTATACTTACAACAACATCTTAGTCCTATTTTTCAATTTCAAAATGGGACTGAGGGCTACAAATTTTACATCTTTTTAACGGCATTATAAGCACTAACAGTGACTTTAAGAAATTTATAAAATTTGGAATTTAAATTTTTTTGAATTTAAATTAGTTGTATAACTTTTTGCCTCTTCTGTATTTTATGGCATTAGGGTTTATTAACAATGTGTAAGAATAACAATATAGCACTTCTTGTGCTGAGTTTCTTTTTTGAATTATGCACTCCCTCATTTTCTAAATGAGACATCCATTTTAAAATTTTCTCTCTGACCAAAGTCCTTTATGACCTTTCTCTGCATATCCTCCCAAATATATTCTTAATGGGTACCTTTTATATTCCGTTTTTTTATTGTCTTGTCAAAAACTAAATTTACTACTCAGTCCGTCCCATAATAATAAGCATCTCAAATGTAGTCTCATTTCAATGCTTTTCGCGATAGACTAAAGCATCACATAATGGAATAAAAAATAAAATTTACACCAAAACATTATAGAAAAAATGGGAATAACAATATTTCCAACAAAAAAAAATAAAATCCTAAATTGCAATGTCATAAAAAAATCAAAAAAATTCGAAATTAAATAAAAATTAGTCACATAAATGGGAATAACAATATTTCAACAACAAATCAACCAAAAAAAAAAAAATCCTAAATTGCAATGTTCTTCTTCTTGGCAATATAGAAATTCGAAATTAAAAAAGGGCCAAAATTCGGAATTAAATAAAAATTAGTCACATAAATGGGAATAACAATATTTCAACAACAAATCAATCAAAAAAAATCCTAAATTGCAATGTTCTTCTTCTTGGCAATATAGAAATTCGGAATTAAAAAAGGGCCAAAATTCGGAATTAAATAAAAATTAGTCACATAAATGGGAATAACAATATTTCAACAACAAATCAACCAAAAAAAATCCTAAATTGCAATGTTCTTCTTCTTGGCAATATAGAAATTCGAATTTAAAAAAAATCATAAATTATAAGTAAATGAATAATAAAATCAAAACTAAAATTCAACTTAATATAGAAATTTAAACTTACAATTAAGAAAAAGGTTGAATTTCTTGGCAAAATCCTTGGCTTGGCTCGAAGTGTTCTTCTTCTTCCTTGGCTTGCGGCGGCTATGGAGATGGAGAAGTTATAAGTTTTTTTGTTTTGTTTGATTGAATGCGTGAACTGAGTAGGGTGAGGGTTTTAAATTAAACTCGCTACACGGTGTAGCGAGTTTGACTTAAATCTGGTCAAAACTCGCTACACCGTGTAGCGAGTTTAGTTTAATTAAATGCCCTAATTAATTTTCCAACGACCTAAATTAATTACCCTAAACTCGCTACACGGTGTAGCGAGTTTTGACAAACCCTAGTCAAACTCGCTACACGGTGTAGCGAGTTTCAAAAAAGTGGACATTCTGGGCAATAGTTTGAACAGTGAGTCATTTTGGTAAATTAAAAAGTAAAACGGAATTATTTGAGAAAAAAATCGGTGTAGCCTTGTAGGGTCCGTTTAAAAGTTTGTGACCTCTTAATTAACAGATTTAATATTTTCGTTTTTTAAAAAATGGATTTAATATTGTATGTATGAAATCAAAATATACATATTTTAGTTTCTTTATTATATATTCTGTGATGAGTCGTTCTTGTGTAAAACAAGTTCTAGGATAAGCTATTCTAGAACCTGTTTTGCGTAAGTGTCTTCTCTGTTATTATAAAGTGCCTCTTACAAAATTAGAAAGTGTCTGTTCTAAAATAGCACTAATAAAACATTTAAATCGATCGTAATGTTAAATAATAACGGTGATATTGTTGAAAAATAGTGCATGTTGTAGTGTTAAAAAGTGTCTGTTATAGTATTCAAAAGTGCCTCTTGTAGTATTTAAAAATACATGTTGTAATATTGAAAAGTGTCAAGTGAATTAAAAAACACATGCATGTTGTAGTGTCAAAAAGTGCCTTTTGTAGTATTGAAAATTGACTTCTACAGTATCAAAAAATGTCTGGTGAATTTTCGTAAGTTTCAAGTGAGTTCAAAAATACATGCATGTTGTAGCGTTGAAAAGTGCCTCTTGTAGTGTTCAAAAACTGCCTTATACAGTGTCAAAATGTGCCGGTGCGTTTTTCGTAAATTCCAGTTATTTACAAAAATGACATCGCGCCTATATAAAAATGCCACTGCGCACATTTTAAAACACGTTCTACGCTCAGCGAGCGTAGAACACGTTTCACCCAAGATTTTGTGTTCTGTGATGGCTATAATAAAAAAGTCTGATCATATACTAGTCCGGACCAGGATCAATTTAGCATAGAGATTTTTACAAATAAATTAATTAGATACAATAGTGAAATTTACCAATAAAAATATTATATATTTTATTTTTTACCATAAAATTCCTGAATTGAAATCAAAACCTCAGTAAAGTCTCTTATCCTAAATGATAAAA
Source organism: Adenophora triphylla var. japonica (assembly GCA_022495995.1). Lineage (NCBI taxonomy): Eukaryota > Viridiplantae > Streptophyta > Magnoliopsida > Asterales > Campanulaceae > Adenophora > Adenophora triphylla. Next base: position 674,611 of record JAFEMH010000210.1, on the reverse strand, counting down.
TTACCCTTACCCTCCTCTCTCTATTCACATTCTCTTTCTCTCTCTATGGAGCATTTTATCGGAAGAGTAATTTTAGATCTACAACATTGATAGATCTAGGGCTGTGAATTGTAGTGAGAAATTGCAAAAATCCTAAGTTGTTTGATTGTTTTGTCGATAATCAAATATGGAATTTGATGAGCCCGGATCTACTGGACCGGGCCCGCGCTCGGTCTGGTCCAAGGGACCAGTGACGTGGCAGTTCTTAGACCGCTGGGGGGGAAGACCGCGGACAGATAGGCCCTTGAGGTCAAGACCGCGTCCCTCCTCGCATTAATCCTATCAAAGATCGGAAGGATCCTGACCGCTATATTCGTGCCCGCACGACCTGTGACCGTTGGGTCCGTGCCCGCAGATTGAATGTCCGCGGGGACCCATGCCCGCCGTAGGCGTGACCGCATCAACCGTGCTCGCGTCATATACCTTTGACTGCGGCCACAATGTTGACCGCGGGCACATGCCTGCTTCCCGGTTAATGTCAAGCCTTACTGAGCAAGTTAAGCTTACTGGCTCTGACAGGCCACTTGCCGGCTCCCCCATCACGCATTCAATGCGGCTCAGTCAGGCGCCTACTATTCCATTTAATGCTCCAAGCCGGCTACACGGCTCATGTCCCTTTCAGCCATGCCCCCTCTGCAGTCAATGTTCCCTCCCTGACAGGGCCAATTAGCTGCGGACACGTGTAGCTGGTCAAATACCAAAGTACCCCCTAGGGCTGATCTCATTGCTTACCTCAACAAGCACCATTGCATTGCCTATAAATAGAAGGCCTTCACCCCCTTGGGCAAGGTAAGTTCCATAGACAACTGAGTAAGCCATATTACTCTAAACCCTAAACACACATACACTCCAAGGTATTCAAAGCCTTATTATCTCAGTATTCTTACTCTCACACCCGAGGGCCTGAGTTGGAGTAACATCCAACTTTGACCTTAATGGTGCTTCTTTGTGTTGTGATCTAGGTACAAGCAAACCACTCAAATATCCTAGCCAGATATCCTCGAACCGCTCCTGACCCTGAAAAGCTTGGCGTCATCAGTGGTTCCATTGCCGGGAAACATAAACCAGTTTAATCTTTTCTTTATTTACTTCCTGTGTATTTTGTTTTCAAGGCACCTCTCGTGTCCTAAACAAAACGAGTGCCGAAAGGCTCTTCTTTTTCCATCATCTTTTCACAAAATATGTCTAAGATACTGGAAAACGCTGGTCATTTGACCTTGGAGGATGAGAACCAAGCCTCACCCTCCGCTATCAATAGGGGAAAACAAACTAACTCGTCTTCAATGTAATGGGGGCCCGTTCCGCCACCACACCCTTTCCCCCGCTCAGAAAGCCATGCACAAGTTCACAGACCAGATACGTGCTAAAAAGGCACAAGCCCTCCTAAACAAAAGTCCCAAAACTCCACAAGCTCCCCCCAGAAACACCACCATGAACACTCCTCTCTCCCCGGAGCAAATCCTAAGGAGACAAGAAATTCTGGACTCCAAATCCAAGCTGGTCGCTGAGGCCATGGTGATTGCCGACCAACAGTTGGAAATGTTCGAAATAGAGGCCAATGGAGGGCTACAGTTTCCACAAGGGTCCCAAAGGTTCTCCCAACGAGCTCCCGCTAAATCACTTGCTAGTCAAGCTGCGGGGGCAAACCGGGTTGAACCAACCCTTGAGCGCGGACAGATGGCCAAGCGCAGTGTGGTGCACGTGGATGATAGCGAGGAGATTGGCGAAGAGGCGCAGTCAAACCAACGTGTGAGGCCCCAAGCACTACCCCTGGCTTCGGCCAAGGGAAAGGCCTTGGCTCCACATAATAAAAAACAGAAGATTGATAGCCAGATCCCTGAGTTCGTTGATTTCATGCAGAAGATGTGGGAAACCCATCAGAAGGCAGCCCAAAAATGTGGTCGCACAATGGATGCCTTCAGCGACAAGATCGCGCGGGCACCTATCCGAAGGGGAAGCCCCTGGATGGATACATACGACGGTTCCAAGAACGCGAGGAGCCACGTGGGTCGATTTGAGGGCCAAATGGCATTATTCTCCGCGGACGAATTCGTAATGTGCAAAGCTCGTTTGCCACTTTCACGGGCGAAGACCCTATCCCGGATGCCGGCTCTTAAACCCCGCTCCATCAACTCTTTCGGCCACTTCAGGAACATTTTTCTTAATGCCTTTGCCGAGCCGGGGTGCCCGCTAGACCAAAGACAGATCTTGTCCGTGTCAAGCAGGCCCCCACTGAATCCACCAAAGATTACATTGCTCGCTTCAGAAAGGTGAGCGAGGAGATAGTGGATCTGGCAGAGGGGGATATTAGACTTTGCTTTGAGGGAGGCCTCACCTCCTCCTTCCTAAAATTGAATTTCGCCTCCAGCCAACCAAAAACAGTGGAGGAGATGTATGAAAGGGCTTCTGCCATTGCCTCTGCCGAGGAGAGCAATATGCCCGTTCCCCGAGCTTCAGCCAAGGAAAGAATAAGCCAAGTTCAGGAGACCACCCCAGAGGCCGCCCAAGTTAACAACCAGGGCAAGAACAGAGGCCGTGGGTCGGACAAACTCCGGAAAAAAGTTGCGGAAACAGTCTACACCGAGCTCACCGAGCCGCGAGCAGTGATCATGAGGGCATCAGATTTTCCTCCTCCTCCCCCCATGCTCAGAAAACCAAGTGAGAGGAGTAGGACAAAGTTCTGCGAGTATCATAATGATCACGGGCACGGAACAGAGGACTGCTTCCAGCTAAAGAGAGTAATTCAGCAAAGAATCAATGATGGGGAACTAACCAGATGGATCAAGGGAAACAACCAGGCCCCCAATAATAACCAACAGCGGGCACGAAACCCTCGTGGTCCCGAGAGGGTGGAAATAGACAATTTTGAGGATGAAGACGGAGACTACAATATAAACTTCATCGGAGAAGAGCCTCCCTCCAACAAACAGCTCTCCCTCCAAATCCGGACATTGGAAAAGGTTTTCTCCGTCCCCGCAATGGCTCCGGAAGAAGAGCAAGAAATTGGGTTCAAAAGGAGTGAACTTGCCTCCACCCTTTTTCATTCCACTCAGCCTCTCACCCTTAGAATGAGAATCAACCGGGCAAACATAGGCCGAGTGTTAATAGATACAGGAGCTGCCCGCGATATACTCTTCTACCATACGTTGGTAGGAATGAGAATGACTGAAGCACATCTTTTTCCGTACGCGGGCATGCTTGAGGGCTTCACAAATCACGCCGTAAGGGTAAAGGGGACGATTGTGTTTAACGTAACTATTGGGGAAAAACCCATGCAGAAGACGGCCAAGATAACTTTCATGGTGGTCGATCTTCCTTCCCAAGCACAATGCCATTCTCTACAGAATCGCTCAGGCCAAATTGGGAATAGTTGCGGCCGTCCCCCACCAAAGGGTGAAATTTAACACCCCGGGCGGGGTTGCTACCATCAAGAACCAGCCCGGGAGATTCCTCCGAGCACTTGAGGAAAAAAGGAAAGAACAGAAAGGCCAGGCATCCTGCCCGCCAATACAGGGCGAGGACAAATTGATAGAGGGAAAAGGCGAGGACAAATCAAAAAAGGGAAAAACCCTTGCTCTCCCGCCGGCACCCATACCAATTGGCATGCTTTCTTTCCATTCCACGAAGGTGGAGCTCAAGACGAGCAGAAAATCAAAGCAGTTGGCCCCTATTGAGGGAGGTTATATTGATCGGGGAATAGAGGGGAAGATTGACCGCGATATCATATACTCTATGGCAACACTGACTGGAGCTCAGGTCAACCCTCCAACCATAATCATTGACTCCTTGCACAACCGTGAAATCATCGACCTCCAACCTAACGACGAGCTCGAGGAGGTGGTAATCAATCCCCACTTCCCCGAGCAAACAGTTAAGGTCGGCCTGGAAATTCACAGCGAGGAAAGAAGAATCCTGATCGAATTCTTAAGGGCAAATTGTGATGTGTTCGCTTGGAGGGTGGAAGATATGCTGGGAATCAGTGAGGACGTGATCCTCCACAAAATAAACGATGACCCATCCTTCAAAAACATTCATCAGAAATCAAGGTACTTCTCTCCGGAGAAAGAAGTTGCGATCAAAGAAGAGGTGGAAAAATTGTTAAAAGCAGGGATAATCAAGGAGATTTCCTACCCCAAATGGCTGGCCAATGTGGTAATGGTCAAAAAATCCAATGGCAAATGGAGGATGTGTGTTGATTTCACCGATCTCAACAAGGCATGTCCCAAGGATTGTTTCCCTCTTCCTCGCATTGACAGATTGGTGGATTCTATAGCCGGCCACAGAGTATTGAGCTTCATTGATGCATACTCCGGCTACCATCAGATCCAAATGGCTCTGAAGATGTCCGCTCTGTAGCTTTCATCAGCTGCGGGCAAGACTTACCGCTACTGAAAATGATGCCCTTCGGGTTGAAAAACGCAGGAGCCACCTATCAAAGAATGGTCAACTGGTCTTCGAAAACCAACTAGGCGTAAATCTTGAGGCCTACATTGACGATATGGTTATAAAAACTAAGGAAAACTCCCACGAGCTCGACGTGGAGGAAACCTTCAAAACTTGCGCCGCAATAACATGAAGCTAAACCCCTTAAGTGCGCTTTTGGGGTCAAGGCGGGCAAGTTCCTCGGGTTCATGGTCAATCAAAGAGGGATAGAGGCTAATCCGTAGAAAATCCTAGCCCCGTTGGACATGAAACCTCCGCTTGCGTGAAGGATGTCCAAAAACTCAATGGTCGCATCACCGCACTTGGCCGCTTCATCTCGCGGTCAGCAGAGAGATGCCTCCCTTTCTTCAAAACTCTAAAAGGAGGGAAGAGAGCTGATGAATTTACATGGAGCACTGAGTGCCATCAAGCTTTTAAAGAAGTCAAAACATACCTCGGGCAGCCAACACTTTACTCGGCGGCCCGGTGCCGGGAAGAACTTTTTCTCGTTTTTAGCAAGCATCGATCCGGGCAAGAGGCGCTGTTCTTGTAAGGGAGGAGAATAAGTCCCAAAAACCAGTTTATTATGTATCTAAGGCACTGTCCGCCGTAGAAGGGCGTTATCTTAATATAGAGAAGTTAGCTTACGCCTTGCTTGTATCCGCTCGAAAATTAAGAGCCTACTTTTCTGCACACCCTATAACTGTATTAACTGAGGCCCCGCTTAGAAAGGTTTTACACAAACCAGAGTCCTCGGGAGAATGCTAGCTTGGTCTATCGAACTCACCGAGTTCCGCATCACCTACTCCCGAGAAAGACAATCAAAGCGTTGTGCCTTAGTAGATTTTGTGGTAGAATCATCATTCAAAATGGCGGATGTGACTCGGGAAAAGAAAGTGCGTAATCCGAAGAAGGCCCAAGTAGCCCGAGCACGTGCAAATCACGCGCCAAGGGAGCGTCCAGAGGAGGTAATGGATTCTATACGTGGACGGCTCGGCGAGCAAATTGATTAGTGGCGCGGGCATACTTCTAATTGCACCTCGCGGGAGAAATTTAAGAGAGCCTCGAGGTTCAAGTTCGAAGCATCAAACAATCAGCCGAGTATGAGGCGATTATAGCAGTGCATGGAATTGGCAAGAGACTTGGGAGTTCAGAGTATAGAGATCAATAGTGACTCTCACTCATAGTTAATCAAATAAAGGGGGAATATGATACTATCAACCCAAGACTAACTCGATCGTGGCCTTGCAAAACCCTCATCAAAAATTTCACCTACTATGAAATGAACCAAGTCATGAGAGAGGACAACGTGGAAGCCGACCTCTCTCCGTAATAACCGATCAAGAAATTGATGAGTTGGAGGCACATTGCCGATTGAATTCACAGAGGCCTCGCTATAGATCGGATTCGATAAACAATATTGAGGATCAAGTAAGGGACTGGGTAGATGAAATGAAGGATTACATCGAGAAGCAAACCCTCCCCGAGGACCCAAAGAAAAGCTAGAGCCATCGAGCGGTGTCCGCGAAATACCTCGTCCTCAATGGGGTACTTTTTCGGCGATCATTCACCAAGCCTTTGCTAAGATGTGTCAAAACTCACATGGTCACCAACTTACTCTATGAGGTCCATGAAGGAGTTTGTGGCGGACATCCAGTGCTCGCACCCTCTCGTACAAGATCAAATTCCAAGGATTCTTTTGGCCCACAAATGAGAAGGGATTTACGCGAGTAATGTAAGAAAGTGTGACAAGTGCCGAGATTTGCGAGACATCCCTGCACTACCATCAACAGAGCAAACTTTGGTCGTACCATCGTGGCCGTTTGATACGTGGGGATTGATCTCATTGGACCATTCCCAACAGCTAGGGGAAACATCAAGTATGCTGTGGTGGCCGTGGATTATTTTACCAAGTGGACAGAAGCCAAGGGTTTAGCCACTATCTCCGAGGAGAATACAATCAATTTTGTCCACGATCACATCTATTGCCGATTTGGGGTTCCCAGAGCAATTATTTCGACAACGGCACCCAATTCTCTCGCAAAATTCACCGCCGAATGTGTGAGAATGAAGGTGCAACACCGAAAGTCCGCAGCTTGCCTATCCTTGTGGAAACGGCTGCCGAGGCCGCGAACAAGCTAGTTCTGACCGCCCTAAAGAAAAATTTGGAGGGGCGAGGAGGACGATGGTCGGACGAGCCTGCACCGCATTATGGGTTGTCCGCACAACTACAAGGAATTCTACGGAGAAACTCCTTTCTCGCTCACGTATGGAGTCCGAGGCAATGGCTCAGTCTGAGGTTGCCTTACTGCCCTCGACAGAGTCACATACTTCGACGAGTCTCAAAATGAGGCAAACAGAAGGTGTGACCTGGACGATCTCGAAGGAAAGAGAATGCGGGCATATGAAAAAATGGTGAACTACAAGCAAAAAGCGAAGAAGCACCACGACAAAAGAGTAAATAGGAGGAGTTTTTCAGTTGGAAACTGGGTACTCAGAAGCGTAGAGGTCCAATGGACCCAACCCAAAAATAGTCAAAGAGGGCACCTACATATTGCGACCAAAAGGGGGAGAAGAGCTTAAGCACGCTTGGAATAGCGACCACCTTAAGAGATACTTCTTTTGAAATCTTTGTAATTTTTTGGGAGGAGTATAGACTATGTGTATGTATAAAGGAAGTTATCATCATGTTTCATCATATTTTGATGCAAAAACCTATTCCCACCAGCCTCAAAAGCTAAAGTGGATGCCCGCAAGCGGATGCCAGTAGGTTAAAGAGCAAACATATGAGCTCCTACCTATTGATGCGCAACGATCTTTCGGTCCGCAAGCCTATATGAGTACAAAGATCCATTACGATCCGTACTCCGATCGCGGGGAGGATACCCTGTCCTGCCCGCGTGACACCACCAAGAATAAGTGGATATAGATGCCAGCGAGGACAAAGGCCAAGGCCCTTGTCCCCGCTCAGTGCACGAAGGTCCTCGTTAGGGCCGTTACTCGTATGCCTGTATGTGACAAAGGCCTACATATAAGCCCGTTACCAGATCGCCAGAAGACCCTCACACAAAACTCCAAGGGGTTTTGAATAAAGGGTCAAAAAAGCGTGAACCACCATTAGTGGATACAGATGCCAGTAGGTTAAAGGGCCGCTATGCTAAATATGCCCCTACCTACTGTTGCGCGGACTATAGATTCACGGCCACACTCTGCATGCCCTAGGAAGGTAGCTTGCCTTGGCTGCTTTTGACTTACACCACGGCTCGCAAGGCTGGGAATAAGTGTAAACGGATGACAGTGATCAAAAGAGTTTTTACAAAGCCAAACAGACAAAGGGGGTTAAGGCCCCAAAGTTTGCCACAAGGCCAAACAAAAGCGATCACAGATGAATAAGGCTGACTCTCACAAAAAATCCAAGTGATTTTGAATAAAGAGTTAGGAAAACTCAAAAAATGCGGACAAAGGGCCTACTAAGCTTTTTTCCGCAGAAAGAGAGTATAAAGTTTAATTACAAGTCAAAAAAGCTAGAGAAAGAGCAAGAATGCAAGTATTAAGGTACTTCAAAAATTGCGAGCACTCAAAACAGCCTACAAGACAAGTAATTAAAGAGAATAAGTTACAGAAAAATGCTTCTATTACCAAGGAAAAATAATTACAAAAGTCCTACGTCTATTACAAAAAGGTCCTAGTCTATTACAAAAAGAAAAAACAAAAAACCTATACTATTGGAGCTGGATCCTTGGCCACATCAGCATTCTCTGTGGCCGCACCTTCTGTGCCCGCTTCAACAGTTGGAGTAGGGGAAGGAAGACGGGTCATCAAAACCTCTGTGATAGGATCAGAGGTGGGCTCAGCAGAGACCGGGGTAGGAGCTGCCCGCTGAGGAAAAAGATCCCCTATGGCAAGCCCATCAGGAAGAACGCGAGCAAGGGCCTCCCCGAGTGATATCGGGTTCTCCCCAAATCGAAGTTCATCCAGATCGGCGATCAGGCAAAGGGCCGTCACTTCTGCCACGGGAGGCAAAGAGGCCGCAGTGGACAACTCCAAGCCCTTTACTTCGTCCTCGGACAGAGGAACTAACGCATGCCCGGGAAAGCATTCATCATCCGTAGCAACAAGCGAGCCAATCAAGGCCAACTCCTGCACGGTAAACTTGCCCGTGGCCGCGAAGTTCCGAATCTGTGTCCGGACCCCGGCCTCATACTGAGCCAGATTCTCGTTATTCAGCCAATTCTTAAAATCCTCGGAGTTTTTGTACTCCTCCACAGCTTCTTTGCGGGCCTCTGCCAGCATCCTCTCCCTCTCCAACTCAAACTGCGTAAGGGGTAGCAGTTTCTCGGAGAGCTCATCCGCCTTAGCCTCCAGGAGTTTGACTGACTCCTCAGCAGCCCCCAGTTTGGTCGCGAGCTCATTATTTCTTTGCTCGAGCTGGCTCTTGTGCCCGCGGAGCTCATCCCGCTGACCTTTCGCCTTTTCAAGGCTTTTCTCCACTTCTGGGCCACCCTATCCCGGAAACCCCTCAGATCGGTCTCCTTTGTGGATAGGGCTTTCTCCTTCTCATCAAGAAGGGAGTTTAAGGTCCCCACCTTCTCCTGAGCCTGCTCCAGCTCGCGGAGTTTGCTCGCCAAGTCCTTAGTGTTGTTCTCCAACTCCACGGACAGGCTGTCGCAAGTCTCCCTCAGCCTCATGGCCTTGTTGCCCACCTGCGAGGAAGAAAGTCAGAATTGTGTGGAAATTCAGAGGCTAAGTGAAGAGACCTAAGAAAGGTCCCTACCTCGCAAGGGCAATCCCAATATCTCCCATCGTGGCCGATGGGTTCTCCTTCTCACCACATGGTGGTAGAAGTCAGGGCAAAAATCACGTTGATCGCCCCAATACCCACAAAGGTAAGTGCAGGAGGACCGGGCATATAAGTCCACCCCAAGAATAAGCCGGGCACTTCCCCCGCTGCTTCCTTTTCTCCTATGCCTCCTCGCGGGTAGCCAAGGAGGAGATTGGATAAGACACCGAGCGATGGTCCCCGCAGCAGGGGGAGCAATGAAGGAAGAAGGGTGCGGTTGAGCCCCGAGCTTGGGTCTCCACCACCTTCTGCGACTTAGAATCCCTCTCCTTGTGCGTTGGGTCCGCATCCCTCTCATTCCTCTTCCGGGAGTCCCCTCGGTGGCCAGAAGGAATTGTGCGGCCGGGGGAGGTTGAGCGGAGAGCGTTGGCCGGAGGAGGACCCCTGGGGGGTGGAGGCAGATTCTCAGTGGTAGGAACGACCTTGGGAGCAGAGAGAGGCTCCCCGCTCTTTCTACTGACAACGGGCACGGTCTTATCCTCGGCGAGGACCCTCCCATTACGCTTGCCTCTTGTTAGCAGCCTCCCTATCGCCTGCTTGTTCTTGGCCTTCATCTGAGCAGCGCTTAAAGGGGCCATCAGAAGTTATACTCCTCGGGGTCTACTCTGGAGAAAAAGAAAATGGTTAGAAGGCAAATCAAAAAAATCGAAAGCAAAATAAATCGGCAAACAGTTTTGAAAAAATCAGAGACCGATGAGTTCGGGGATCGCACTGGCGCCGAGCATGCGTGTCTTACGATCGGCCTCATGATAGTGCTCGTGCACCCTCCAATTAGGGTCACGAGGCAAAGGCTCTAATGCTACTCTGGGGGCATGTGGGGCGCCCTTCCTGCGAGGAGCCACCCCCGAGTAGATCAATAGGGGCTCATCTACGACAATTGTGCCCACATCATAAACGGGCTCCTCCCCGCTATCCAAGTAAAGGGCCGATGCCTCTCGGCACAACGCATTGCATCGGGCAGAGGATGGGTCCTGATAACCGGTAGCGGCCACCTTCATCGGAACCGGACTTGAAGGTTTGGGAAAGGCCACCAAACTGGACTCAATGACCAAGACATCCCTCCGGTTCCATTGGTCAAATTTGTTTGAAGGGTTAGAGAAAGTCCGGGTTGAATAGTTCCGAGCCTTCGGACTCGGATGTTGCGGGCCGACCTGGTTTTGATAATAGGCGTACGGCCGGCCGGGGTAGGTTCATGGCCCAGAATCAAGGGGCAGCCTATGAAGGAAACTATGGCCCTAATGGTATTGGGAGTCGATTCATGGGGAGCGGCCGTTGAACTCCGGAAAAAGTAGAAGAATGGGTCCAGGGCAATCTCGGGCCATTCTCAAATTGGGCACCATAAAAACCAAGGCCCTATTGTCCTCGCGGACATCGCCATACGTTTTCGGCCGCAGCTTGTCTTTATCCTTCAAATGTACGTGCCCAAGGGTGCGGACACGAAAGCTTTGCGGTCAATGTTGTACACTTCGTAAATATCCTCCTCCCGCTTGAGGGTAGCCACCTCCTTGGTTTTCTTATCGCGGCCACGACTGTGGTTCACCTCGCCAGCCGCCTCTTACCCCTATTCCGGCGGGGGCCACCTCCGCCTCCTCCTCGAGTCGTGGTCGAAAAGGCATCCACAATATTCGTGGTCTCGCCGGCCTTCTTGGAGGTCCCCGCAGCCCTCCTAAGTTCGACCTCGCGGTCATCCTCCTCGGTCTCCGTGCTCGTCGAGCCAAAGAGACCCGGTTTCATCACCGCGGCGAGGTTACCTCGGTTCATATCCCCCACCTCCGGCCACCGGAAATTCGGAGGCTCCGGCTCCTCGCTACTACTCGGCCAATTGGGTTGGCACCAGGGGCCGCGGGCACCACATTGGGAAAAACAGTTCTCAAGGGCAGAACATCTAGAGGGTCATTCAGGTCCCCGGTGCTCGGTGCCCGCACCTCATTAGTTTGATCGGGATCCATTAGTTCACACTTCTCCCAGTCAGTTATTTGTTCAGGGATACGGATCGCTCTCCTCACAAGTTCAACGGCGTTCAGAGCCTGATCTCTCTCGCGGGGAAACCTGAACAAAACCCCCATTACAAAATTTCTTAGCCTGCGGTGATCCCCCAGCACCAGTACATTACGATTGTAGATGTACTTTCTCTTGGCCTCCCACAACCGGGGTAGGACAAAAGGCCCCCAATCATCTCTCTCACAGAAAAACAGAAAACACCTAAGGGATAGCCTTATCCACCCCAATCCTACCTTCCTAAAGATACCACCAGTCCATTTACAGACGGCAAAGATATCAGGGGTGGACCCATCTCCTAGTTCTATGGGACGGCGGGGTCCAAATTCGCGAGTGATCATTTCGTTCAAAACCCAGAAAAGAAAAAATAGAGGGAGATGAAGAAGAAAAACACCCAAATACTTACGAAGGGAAACTTGAAGGTTGGATTCGGAGAAACACTAGCACGGATTTCGCAGCAAACAATTTCTCTCTCTAAGCTCTTCGAAGGTTTGGAAATGGTAAAAGGGTTGGAGGTTTAAGGGTTTGGTATTTATAAGGCCTACCAATACGGGTTAACCCGTTAACCCGTATTAATTATCCCACAAATCCTACCTCGGACCCTGAACCGTCTCCAACGTTTGAAAATTCGAAAATTAAATAAACTTTGCATTTATTGCCCCCCTTGGATGAGCGACACGTACCCCTGTACGTACCACTAACCCGTCTTTTCATCTGCCAAGAGGCCCACTAGCAACCGGGAGGCACACCATGCAAGGGACCACGTGTCACTCACTGGTGCCTCCCGAACGTTCCCATAGGCCCATGAGGCCAAGCAACAAACAACAAAAAGCGCTAACACTGGTGCTCGCCAAAACGGCGATCCAATCCTACCGAGATTCTAGTACCTCCTTGCTCAGACCATAAATAATCACACTCGGAGCTAGGGGCCATTGATGAGCCCGGATCTACTGGACCGGGCCCGCGCTCGGTCTGGTCCAAGGGACCAGTGACGTGGCAGTTCCTAGACCGGGGGAAGACCGCGGACGAGATAGGCCTCGAGGTCAAGACCGCGTCCCTCCCCGCATTAATCCTATCAAAGACCTAAGGATCCTGACCGCTATATTCGTGCCCGCACGACCTGTGACCGTTGGGTCCGTGCCCGCAGATTGAATGTCCGCGGGGACCCATGCCCGCCGTAGGCGTGACCGCATCAACCGTGCTCGCGTCATACACCTTTGACTGCGGCCACAATGTTGACCGCGGGCACATGCCTGCTTCCCGATTAATGTCAAGCCTTACTGAGCAAGTTAAGCTTACTGGCTCTGACAGGCCACTTGCCGGCTCCCCCATCACGCATTCAATGCGGCTCAGTCAGGCGCCTACTATTCCATTTAATGCTCCAAGCCGGCTACACGGCTCATGTCCCTTTCAGCCATGCCCCCTCTGCAGTCAATGTTCCCTCCCTGACAGGGCCAATTAGCTGCGGACACGTGTAGCTGGTCAAATACCAAAGTGCCCCCTAGGGCTGATCTCATTGCTTACCTCAACAAGCACCATTGCATTGCCTATAAATAGAAGGCCTTCACCCCCTTGGGCAAGGTAAGTTCCATAGACAATTGAGTAAGCCATATTACTCTAAACCCTAAACACACACACACTCCAAGGTATTTAAAGCCTTATTATCTCAGTATTCTTACTCTCACACCCGAGGGCCTGAGTTGGAGTAACATCCAACTTTGATCTTAATGGTGCTTCTTTGTGTTGTGATCTAGGTACAAGCAAACCACTCAAATATCCTAGCCAGATATCCTCGAACCGCTCCTGACCCTGAAAAGCTTGGCGTCATCAGAATTCAACAGAATTAAAGCAGATGAAAGCGGTAAAGAAGGCTTTTCATTTCATGTATTAATGGCACCATCGACAATTGTTTGTCGAGAAGATGAACAAAAAGGGCATTGGAATTCTGCAAGCAAAGCATAGAGCAAGGGAAGGTTGGAATCTTGTACATGTGCGGTTGATTGGGCAAAGAAGGTAGTTTGGTTTATAAACAGTTTAAAACGAGATACGAACATGAGTGATAACCGGGCAAAGCCCAATGGATTGTGTCCAAAATATAGTCCATACAAGTGTCAAATACGATATATGGAGTGTGCTTCCTTACCTATCATCGTTATGCCTTCTCGTCATTTATCACTATGTCGACCTAGAAATATAAAAGCGAATATAATAACTAATGCACATAATTCACATATGCCGACCAAGGCACCAATAAATGCCGATAAATGCATCCATCAAAGGCCGACCTAGGCCTCACCAAAAGATGACCGGCGCCGCCTCGGTTAACATCAAGACAAGGGGAATGGGTCTCCCTACCCTTGCTCTCCACTTCTTCGTCATTAAGACGTGTCGACTAACAACATATGTCGAGTAGTAAGCCTCCTAGGCATACGTACGGAATGCAATTCTAGTCTTACTCAAATAAGAATTGTGGGAAGTTATAATCCAACTAGGATTATAACCCTCCTTTCGCACAAATTCCTATTCAAAGATGTACTATACAACCTATACCTATAAATACACGTCATAATTCACACAATTTTGGGTAGCACATCTTTTAACTCTCAACTATTGTCAATTGATTTGGCCTCTAAATCACACGAATACTTACTCTCACGCCAGATGACCTTTGCCTGTGGAGCCCTGGCTTAGTTTACGTGTTTGTTCTTCTATTTCAGGCTATTCAAATATACAGGATACAAACTGCCGCTGGATTTGGGCTAATCCGAACGTTTTTGGCATCATCAGTTTGGTTGCATTGCCGGGAAATGATCGTTTCTGACCTTTGAAAAGCAAGAAAAATTCTGTTCCGTTCTGTTAATTCTAATGGAAGAATGACACACTGCTTGTATCACTCATGATCCATATAATATTCTTGTGGAGGATACTCATGGCAATGCTGGGACTGCTTTTCCTCTTGCCAATGGGAGACTGCCACCTCCTCCACTATCGAATGATGGACTACCCCCACTATGAATGAATTTGCGTTCTAGTGGGCAACCTGTAATTGAGGTGCTGTCAAACCCTCCCCGTCGTCGACGACGAGGAATACCTGCTGGTACTTAGACGGGGAGGAATGCCGCCCAGGGGGCACTGGAGCTTCCCACCCCCCCCGATTGATCGCAAAACTCTCTTAAATCGCCATATGGACACTGTGCAACAAATTTATGAAACATAAAATGCCTTGCTACATTGGATCCAGAACACTCCCTGGCAGAATTCATAAGTCCTACGAGGACTGGAAATTCCCTTGGAGGGGAAAGTCATTTTGACAGGCGTGGTAGTCGGGGGAATAGAGAAAATCTTCCTCCTGGCCAAAATCCCCCTCATCATGGCACTGCTGGTAGATCCAATCAAAACCCCCAATATGTCCCTACTCGTCATAAGGCACCTGGATATGGAAACACAAGAAACGAGTTAGACTTGAGAAGTCAGTTGAACCACCAAAGTGAACATGAGGTTAATTCTGTTGACTTAAGAGCAAGGCTCAGTCATGCTAGGCAAAAAACCCCTACTCATCATAACCCCTCTCCTCGGCATGAGAGCCCTGCTCAACCTAGGAGCCCTCCTCGGTACAAGGGCCCTCCTCGTCATAGGACTCCTCCCCGTGCAGAGATGGCACCCAGGAGGGACAAAACCTCTCCTCGTCATTACATGCTAGTGAATGGCATAACACCATCTGGACACGGAGATAATCACCAACATCATGAGGAACACAACCGAGTGAATGGGCACAAAGAAAAAGAAAGGACCTATCGTAGTCCTCACTTCAGTTTGGGAATCGATGCAAGGGATATGCTCCTCTTGAAAAAGAGATTAGATAAAATGGAAATGGGGAGGAAGAAAATATATGATGATGATACTAGTGCCACTCGTCCTTTAACCCAACGAATTAATGATCTACCTCCCAATCCTGCTCTCAAAATCCCCAGTTTCGAAAAATATGCGAGAACCACAGGTGCAATGTTTTGAGTCTACTATGGCCCTCCTCACCAAGGCAGATGATATTCTATGCAAGGCTTTTGCGAGTACCTTCTCCGAAATAGCCCTGTCCTGGTTTCGTGAGCAAAAGAAGGGAAGCATCGATAGCTGGAAAATAATGAGGAGTAGGTTGCTTGACCAATTGCAATAGCGGGAAAGAGAAAGAAAAGATTGACTGAACTTTCTAACATTGAGAAAGGGAAGAAAGAAACAACTCTGAGTCATTACAATCAATTCAGAGCCATGGCTGGCCAGGTAGAGGAAAGCCTAACTGATCGGAAGGTGATTGTTTGCTTCAACTCCGGACTAAGATCTGGAAAATTAATCTATGAACTCTCTGCCAGGGAGCCTAAGTCGAAATCTGATCTATATAATGTGGCATATACTATAGCTATGGCAGAAGAGAAAAGTAAGAAGAGGTCTGAGAAACCAGAAGCAGATGCAGCTGGCACCAACCAAGCTTCAAATGAAAGTAATTACAAGGGAAAGAATAGGACTTTGGCTACTGAAAAAGCCAAGGTATTCACCCCACTCACCAAACCAATCACGGAGATCATGCAGTTGGTGAACCTGCCCAATCCCCGACCACTTGATGAAAGAAAAAAGTATACCCATGACTGCTCCAAGTATTGTGCCTTTCATAAGGACCACGGGCACGACACGGAGAATTGCATCTCCCTCAAAATAATGATCCAGAGATGGGTAGACGAGGGAAAACTTGATCGCTATGTTATGCGAAAAGATAACAAGCGAAGGAGAGAAGACTATAATGACAAAGATGATGAAAGGGAAGACATGAATCATAGGGCCAAGCTCCATGTTATAAGGGAGGAAACTGTTTCCAACAAAAAATTGAAAGACTAGATACATGAGCTAAGTAAGGTCTATCACATCCCCGCCTGGATTTATAAGGAGGAGGAAGTCATCAGTTTCTCCCCCAATGAGCTAGCCGAAATTCGCGCGGCTCGCGAACAACCCTTGGTGAACAAGGGAAGGATTGATAATTGTGAATCTGAGAGACTCCTCATAAACTCGGGACTCGGGGGCCTCTAGGGATATTTATACTATTCTACCTTCCGGAAGATGAACTTGAAAGATAGCAGGCTGGAACCATAATCTGGAAGATTAGAAGACTTCACCAACAATAAAGTCAGCGCCATGGAGACGATTTACCTATTACTGGAAGTGGGAGAACATCCATTCCAAGATGAGGCCATAGTAACATCCGTGGTCATGCACCTGGACAAGTGACTACCATGCCATCCTAGGCATTACAAGTAAAGGCAAACTTGGGTTGGTCGCCTCCCCCCCTCATCAACGAGTTAAGTTTCCCACTCGTGTTGGAATCGGATGCGTGAGGGCGACTCCCAAATACTTTTTGGAACATGTGATGAGAAGCAGAAAAACTGCCAGAAAGGTGGAAGTCGACACGCTAGAGGAAAATCTGAAAATCTCTAAGTCTGTTAATACTATCAGCACCAGTCTAGGTTAAATCTGATTTTTGAAGCAGAGGATGAGGAGCACATGATACTAGATATCCATGAAGAAGAAAACAATAACCCAGTTTTGTCCGTCCTGAATATAGCCACTTATCTCATCAGCGGACAGAACTTGGGGGCCAACCCTAACTTGAGACAAGGAGAGTTGTACGACGTAGATGAACTAATTGAACTAGAAGACCTAGACATTGTGGTGAATTAAGGTAGAAGGATTAGAGAGATAATCATTGAAACATTACAATTACGGGACGGTCCAGAAATTGAGCCTCTCGATGAATTGGAAGAAATTGTACTCAATCCTGACTACCCAAAGCAGAAAATAAAAATTGGAAGGCAACTCTCCCCAGAAGAAAGGGTGGAAATCATCACCCTGCTAAAAAACAGTTTAGATGTTTTCGCCTAAAAGGTCGAGAATATGAGAGGAATAAAAGAAGAGGTGGCTGTCCACAAGCTGGAAGTCGACCCCTCTGCTAAACCTATCTAGCAGACCAGGAGAATTTTTGCAAATGATAAGGAAGATGCAATCAAGAAAGAAGTGCAGCAATTACTAAGTGCTGGAATCATCAGGGAAGCAATCTACCCTGTTTGGTTGGCCAATGTTGTGATGGTAAAAAACATAACGGGAAGTGACAAATGTGTGTAGACTTCACAGATCTCAACAACGCCTTCTCGAAAGACAGTTATCCTCTCCCCAGAATTGACAAATTGGTAGACTCCATTGCTGAACACAGAACTCTCAGCTTCCTAGATGCCTACTCTGATTACTACCAGATAAAAATGGCCTAGGAACATATTGAGAAGACATCCTTCTAGACAGCTGTA
Source organism: Adenophora triphylla var. japonica (assembly GCA_022495995.1). NCBI lineage: Eukaryota > Viridiplantae > Streptophyta > Magnoliopsida > Asterales > Campanulaceae > Adenophora > Adenophora triphylla. The sequence goes on along the minus strand of JAFEMH010000210.1, from coordinate 656,971 downwards.
GGAATTTATTGTTATACCATAATGCCATTCGGGCTTAAAAATGGTGGCGCAACCTACCAACGCATGGTCAATAAAGTATTTGGGGAGCAGATAGACCGTAACATGGAGGCCTACATCGAGATGACATGGTCATCAAGACAAGGAGTGGCAATCACGCCCCAGACCTGGAAGAAACCTTTGACAACTTACGAGCGAACAACATGAAATTGAATTCAAGTAAGTACGTGTTCGAGGTATCTGCCGGAAAATTCCTAGGCTTTATGTTATCACAAAGAGGGATCGTTATCACAAAGGGGGATCGAGGCGAATCCGGAAAAAATAAAAGCCTTGATAGACATTTAAGAACCTACCAGCATCAAGGAGTTTCAAAGGCTGAACGGAAGAATAGCAGCCCTTGGTAGATTTATTGTGAAGTCTGCGGAAAAATCACTGCCTTTCTTCAAAGTTCTGAAGGGGACCAAGAGCTTCTCCTGTACATTTGAATGGTCAGAATCATTCAAACAGTTGAAGGAGTACTTGATATCCCCTCCTTTGTTGAGCAGCCCTGTTGTAAGTACCCAAATTCGGATCGCCAATATCCGTTAGAAGTTAATCGGAATCCGTTAGCTGGCCCGCTCAAGGTTAACCGAAATCCGTTACACTCCCCGTTCTCCAGCCAACGAGACGTCTCGGGACTGCCCCGTGCATCCCAACGTCGAAGCGTACTCAACACACGTCGTTGCACGTAAAAGTACAGCTTTTCCTGAAAAACGCACTTTTCGGGGGCGTTTTGGACATTTTCCGGACAGTTATTTTAATAACGGACAAAATCGGAGATAATGACACGAAATCCCATAACCTGGTGAGTCACAAGGACATGTGGCGTGCATGCCACAGCTCCCTCATCAATATCAATCAAAAATTAGTGTGAAAAGACTAAAATACCCCTGGTATGCAGTCCAAGTCCGGCCAAACTCTTTTGCAGACAATCCAGAATTGCCAGCAAGTCCCTCCAATTTCCAAAGTTTCACAAAACCCCTTGGTTTTCAGCCTCAGTCTGTCCGGACACTTTCTGAAATTTCACCTATAAATACAGAATGCTGTCAAAACATTTTAAACACAACAAAAATTACTCCCTTTTCTCCCAAAGCCATGACCCAAATTGTTTTCACCCCCTCTCGAGCCCCCGTTTTGCCTCGATTCACGTGAAAACTCCATATTTCGATCAAATATGACCCTATCACCTCGAAACACCGTTCCAAACACCTTTTCGTATCACGTATATGCCCACTGAGCCAAAGGAGCCGACCCTAGCCATAGGTAGCGCTCTCTCTCCCTAAACTCTCGTTCCGTCTCGGTTTACGCGCCAATTGCTACAACCGTTTCGGACAAACGTTGTTGAAATGTAGACGTCATCGTCTAACGGGGTCCGATACTTTTTAGTCCCTGATCCTCTTCTCTTCCCGTAAGAGAAGTAATCTCGGGTTAAAACGGCGTTCTGGCCCCGTTCCGTTACCTTTTATGTCATTTATCAATTCCGGATCGTTTGATCCGTCGATCGTCATTTACTTTCATGTCATTTACAATTCCGGATCGTTTGATCCGTCGATCGTCATTTACTTTACGCAACTTTACAATTCCGAGCCGTTTGGCTCGTTGAACGCACTTTACAATTCCGGGTCGTTTGATTCCGTTGATACCGCACTTTAAATACTGTCATTTACAAGTCCGAGCCGTTTGGATCGTGATAGTATTTACTTATCAAAAGTCCGAGTCGCAAAACGATTCGTTGATCGCATATCATTTAATGCTTTTTCCCGTAAAAATGCTAACAATGTAATTCCCGATTCAAAACCGGAGTTCGACATTCGAACTCTCTTTTAAAACGCGTGAAATGATGTTTGGCATCCAAACGATCATCTTCAAACTTAAAAGCCGACATTTGACACTCAAAATCATTTAATGCCTTTTTCCCGTAAAATCGCTAACAATGACATGCCCGGTTCAAAACCGGAGTTCGACATTCGAACTCTCTTTCAAAACGCGCGAAATGACGTTTGGCATCCAAACGATCATCTTCAAAACTCAAAATCCGACGTTTGACATTCAAACGCTCTTTTCTTAAACGTCAACATTTGACACTTAAGTTAAACAGTTAAAATCAGCATTCGCGCCACTTTTTCTAAAACTTCCAAAATCGACGTTTGTCATTCAAACGCTCGCCTTTTCAAACAAACCACATAATCAACGTTTGACATTCAAACCAAGATTAAGCTTGTCATTCAAGCCCCCATTTCAAAAATGCAAACACACACACACGCGCACACATTTTCGAGAAAGGTAGAAAGACTCGTCATACGAGGCGTTTCAGTTGATCTCAATATACTCTTCCCGAAACGTAACGTGACCTCCGAACCTAACAATCTCTGGTACTCAAAAAGCTTTTTACTCGTTTTTGCTACTAATAAAAATGACACCCCGTTTTCAAAAGCCTTTTCCTAAGTTTTTGCTACCAATAAAAATGACACCATTTTCAACCAAAAGCCGTTTTTCAACGTTTGGGCTCAAAATACAAAAACCGCGTGGCGACTCCTCTCCTTCCCAAAAGCGAGGTCTCAGACACCAACCCTCCGCGAAAGACAACCGCTCTTTCCGCGCGCGCTGAAAATCTGGGTAATTTCACCTCGGGCGACTACTGGGACTGATACTTTTTCAAAACTATCGTTGTTTTCAAAAAGCCTTCCATGGGTCAAACTTTCGTTTACCCTTCCTTGGTTTTTTGTGCGTGCGTTACTTTAAACCTTGAACGATATTTTTCAGGGTGTTACATTATCGTCTTTTTCAAAATCATAACATGTTCGTGCATTCCCGTTCATACTTGATTTTCATGCTACATTTTGAACTGCGCATAAAATTCTTTAAGACACATTCTGAAAAATCTCTGTTTTACTCAGAAAAAGAATTTTAGTGACCGCACACTACTCGCACTTGCTGCCTCGGTACACCGCACTTCACGTGCACTTGCTGCCTCTGCAGACACTGCACACTACGACCCGTAACCCGGGATGACCGTTCGCTGGCTCGGTTGGTCTCGCGTACACCTTTTGAGCGCGCACGGGGTCGTCCCAAACAGCCCATCCTAGCCCGTGTAAGCCATGCACTCTTTGTGTCACACTTCGTCCAAGACCCCGGTTGGTTTTTGGCTTAGTACGTGTCATAAAGCCCAAGTGTATATTTTTACGCCGGGTTCCGTCACGAGTCAAGCTCGAAAGATTGAGACCGAAGGTCGTTCCCGACCCGAAGTCTTGAGCTTTTCAGCCTTGACTTTGACGCGGAGCTCTACCGAAAAATATACCCGAAGGTTCAATGTGACACCGTGTCACCAAACCCTCACCGTATGCACCATGCCAGCCACAACTTGGCCAACGCCAGAAGCTACGGCCCCTCGCGCAAGCGAGTCAGGAGAGGTCATGCCGAAATTTTGGCATGATCCCCGCCTTAACTTAAGGACTTTGACTTCGATCGTGGCCTGTGCGTCACATACGTTGGAAGTTTGCGTGATCAGCTAGCCTTAAGTTCACTTTTTCCTTTGTCGGTGGAACTCGCTTGCCTTATAGGACCCTCGCTCGGGATTGTCCGTCTCGAGAAGATGATCTACAAATGGAAACGAGGGGCTTATAAACGTAGTGACGATATCCACTGATTAGAGCCTTAGGTTAGTTGCGAAAAAGAAGACACGATCTTTTCCAACCGATTAGGACTCTGAGAAAATGCGTTTTAAGTAAACATTAATCGGTAACTGCACATTGCACAAGCTCGAAACCCTGAGCCAAATACCCTTTTCCGAAGCCTAAACGCTGCCTTTCGTTCCCTACAGCGAGCAAAAAGTGGTTCGACTCCGGGTCGGCGCCTCGCGAATCACAAGCTACGCTACGGCGTCGAGCGGTTCTTCGGTTCCCTCGCCCTCCGCTGTAATATCCGACATGTCTAGCTCACCGAGAAATCGTGACGGGACGGACCCCGCCACCGGTAATGTATATGACATTGGAAGAAGCCATCCGGATTGTGAGGTTCACAAGAGGCAGAAAGAAGATCACCGTAATTTCGTGGTATAGCTTTCGAATGAGCGAGGCATAGCAGCCTATCCCCTGGGCCGAGACGGTACTTTCATCATAATCGAGGACGACGATTCCCTGAAGCTAGTTCCTCAAACCTTCAACCAGGTTCCTCCCCTGCCAAATTACGGGATTCCTTCGAACCAAGGAAACAGCCGACCTAGGCTCCACGTTGCCACCTCTCAGGGCAACCCTGTCATATACGCACAAGCCAGTACTACTCTCATCACTCAGTACAACTAGCGCACCGCTGGACCATCTCAAACAGATGCCAATATCCTTCAATACCCTCCTGGGTTTATCCCATTGCCTATACACGAATCCCAAAACACCGGGGACAAACCCCGACACAGTCCAGAAAAGGCCCCCATATATCCACATATATCAAGCCTTCCACCTCCAATCACTACCGCTCACATGGTAGCACCCGGCGCCGAGCCTCAAAGTCCACCACTGGACCCAACCTTAGCCTGGATGGTCGAACAGATGAAAGACCTGAAAGACAACATGAGCAGCTCAAAGCAAGAAACGCTCAGATCCATAGATCCGAGAATGGTCACGCCTCTCCCTGCCAAATTCAGAATGCCGGAGATGGACCGATTCGACGGAATCGAATGTCCTCAAACGCATGTCGACACCTACGTTCTCGGCATGAGAGCGAAAGGAGCAACCTCCAAAGAAATGGCCGATCACTTCCAAAGCATACGCTCAAAAGTTCGGCGTTACGATGGTTCCTAAGGGTCAAGCTCGCGGATCGCCACACTGGGATCGATCGCAACATCTTCCTAGAGCGGTACAGATCCAACTTAGAGTAGGAAACAAGTCGTGAGGACTTAATCACCACCGAGCAGAAGGCAGATGAAAGCGTCAGAGAATTCTACAAGTGGTGGAGTTAGAAACTCTCCGAGATCATGGAGCACTCTCCAAGGATGAACAGATCCGTATCTTCAAGTCCTCGCTTAAGACCGTCCATCGAACTCTCATCGCCATCACTTCTTCCCGCATCTCCGGCCATGGTCAATGTCGGCTCGCCAGCTCGAGAAGGATCTCAAGGAAAAATTGGCTACCGCACAGCCCATACGTATACCGATCGCCAGCTGCATTCAATCCCGCATCGGCCCCTAAGCAAAGGGAAAGATACGCCTGTCAACTACATCCATCGTGGACAGTCGGGCAATGTAAAACCTGCACTCCGCAAAGCAATAACTCCACTCCGGCAAAGATGCCGTACACTTCGACAAGTTGGACATGCCGCCGAGTAAGATGCCGGGAAGGGTTAATCAAGGAAGGTCTCCTCAAACCCGTTGCAAATTACAAACCCAAGAATCCCGTAGTCAACGCCGACAAGAGCAAGTACGTGCCTTCCATCGCATCACAAATGCCATACCACCGACAACCGCGTGGGGTTACGGTACAAAATTCAGAATTTGATAGAGGAAGGAAAGTTGGAGCGTCCCCGTGGACTCAAAGATGCCGGAAACCCTTTTCCGAACAACGACAGTGTGAATTCCATTGAATGGGTGCCGAAGAAGATTTCCGCAGCAGCCGCTTCCTCCGCCTCTTCCACCGGGTCCTCATCTAATGTCCACATCAGCTTACGATGTTTGTGATCGCCGCATGCCCGGAGTACGAGTTCCAAGACATGGTCGTGGGTAATTCTTCCAGAAAACGAAGAAGAAGTCCTCTCAATGTAAACCGAGAGAAAGATATGAAGCCGGAGACACCAAAGGTGGGTACATTCTTGAGAGCCCTCCGGAGGTTCGATTACTATGTACTTACTCCAAACACCCTCCCTTCCTCCAAAGCCACACAAACTTTGTGAGAGCGCATAAAGGTGGGAAAGCCGAAAAGTCCTGCTGATGCCAAAGTTCAGGCCTCAAGGCACCGAAATACCACATATTTTGACAACCTCACTGCTAGTCAGAAGCCTAACCCCCTGCAGGATCAGCCAAGGTTCAATTTGCCCCACTTCAGAGCGTGGGCCGGCAAAGGAAGATCAAAGTCAGCTTGGCACTCGCACTCGATCAACGTGCTAACCAAGGGTGGCAACCGCCACAAGCAGCCTCAACACAATCCCGAGGCTCCAGCAAAGTCTTTACCTCGCAAGAGGAAGACAGGAAACAGATGGCTAGATGACTCTCCTTCTCCGGACAGAGACCAGATCTACGATTCCCGATCGTATGGCAAGATGATCACTTTCTATGACGAGGACTCCGCCGAGAGATGCCTCAGTGGCACAATGAAGCTTTATACATCACTCTCCGGCCAACACCATATCACTCCCTGGAGTATCGGTAGACAACGGATCAGCAGTTAACGTCCTCCCTCTCAGCATGATGCGAGCCCTACGCATCAACGAAGGCCACATGATTCCATCTGCTCGGACTATCAAGGCCTACGACACCACGTCTCATCCCATCCTGGGGACGGTGACTCTGGAGATCTTGTTCGAAACCCAAATGGTGCCAGCAAAATTCCACGTGATGGACATTTCGTCCGAATTCACAGCTCTGTTGGGACGCCCTTGGTTACACCACATGAAAGCCATAGCCTCCACTCTCCATCAATGTGTCAAGTTCATTAACCAGCAGGGAGATCTTGAAGTCATCAGAGGAGACAGTTTCCTCATAGGAAACGAAGCCGAGACGACAGCCAAGCGTGCCCGCAGCCAGGCACCGGGGCTACCTCCTTCAAATCAACCAAGGGACTATCGGGGCAAATCTCATCAGAATCCCTCAGAGTCCAGAGTTGCTAACTATGTCAACGTCCTCGAGCAGGCAGACCCTGAAGCAGTCCGATACATCAAGTTCAACTGCCGTTTCCGTCATTTGGAAGCAAATTGAAAAGAAACCCTGAGCATCGCCATGATGCGGGCACGTAAACCCCCTGTCTCTGATCGGAGATTTGTCAGCATCCTTCAATCCTACTCTCTGGCCCCGCCAGGTGAGGAAATCTTCGTGATAAAGGTCAACAAGCATCGTCACACTCGTGATGAATGTATGGCAGTCGTATGGGATGTCCTCCACGAGAAATATCCCGCTGTGTCCCTCTTCTCCAGCGAAGGGCATGATGTTTTTCTAGCAGCTCCAACAGCGCAGCAGGACGCGAGGCGTCCTTACGTCTGGGTTGAGCCGTCAGACGATAACGAATCAGGACTCTCCGGAGTCAAGGACGCGGCAGATCCGCAAGAAGATCCCTACATACATATCCTCAATTTCGAGGACGGCACCAGTTTTGATGATGTCACCTACGATAAGGGCTCCAATACCATGGAAATTGTCAAGCTCAACATCCCGTACAGGCAGTTATCCGGCGAATGGAAACAACTGGTTGACACGACAAAGAACCCCTCTGATCAAGTAACTGACGACGACTTCGTCAATATCATATTTTCCAGATATCCCGATGATACCAAGGATCCGGTCCTTATTATTAGATTCTGCAATGCCAAAGTTACCCTCGACGACTGCCTGCTCATGGTAAACGAGGCCCTGGCCAATCGAGCTCAGAGCTCATCATCACTTCCGATTACCAGCCCCAGCGGCAACCGGCCCGTGCCGTCAGTCAAGCTTACAGCCACAAGCGCATCCAAGGCCAAGGGCAACAGCAAAGGAGACAAAGCTCCTCACCCTGCTACAAATCAGATCAACCTCGGAAACGCTTTCGGTAGCTACCCTGAAAACATCAGTAAGAGTCTTCCCCGCAAGACAGAGTCAGCTTCCGACGAAGGAAATGACCACCTCAGCGTCAACATGCTCAAGTTCGATCCCCGCTCCCAATGTCCACGGCCACGATTCGGACATCACGCGCCAAAGAACCGCTAGCTCTGATAGACTTGGCGATCCAGCGAGATCACGAGACTATCAACATCGCAGAATTCAACACCCCCGTGGGTTCAATCAAGAAGATATGGGTGAACTTCTTGGTAACCGAGATCGAGGAGGTACGCATGGAATGTCCCAGCCAGACTTCCTTCGTCAATATAATCCAAGTGTTCCCGCCATTTGGAGATTTGGATGTGATCACAGTTCTAGACACTAGTCAGACGGCGCACACCTACGGAGACTGTTTATCTCTCGCAAGGAAGGCCCTCATGGAACTAGCCGCTCAAGAGAATCGTCTCTGGGACGAGAACCAAGCTCAGAAGACCCATAGGGACCAAGCCCTTAAAGTGTCACAAGCAGCTTCAGACAGAAAGCTAGAGGCCACTCTAGACCAATTCGACCTCAAGGGTTTTGCTCACGGCAACTTCCTGGACTACCGTCTGTTCTTATCCAACCCCCTATGGCAAGGGAGGGCGGTCAACGGTCCCAATGACCTAGGAGATGGAATGACACAGCAGAACGAATACCAACGCTTATCTCCCCGAGGAAAGCAAGTTCTCTGTGAAAGCGATGACGAAGACGATGAAACCATTCTCTTCCAAGCCGGACATGAAGTCAACAAAACCGGAATCCCAAGGGTCCTGGGAGGATGGGGACGGATCATTTCCGCACTCAAACTAAAAGGCCAACTGAAAGAGGAAGGTTGTGACGACCCTAAACCTAGGCACTATTTTATTATCATATTATATGCTTTTAATATTAATGTTAACTTTATGTGTTTATTTTATGTCATTAAATTCTTATTTTAAGGTGAGATGGTTGGGAAATAATTTTAAAACATTAGAATTTCAAGGGAAATAAAATAAAGCATCTTGGGAAAAGTATAATAATAGAAATGGATAAAAGAAATAAAATGTGGGTAGTTAGGATTCTTTGTGTAGGGGAAAGAAGTAAAATATTTAAATGAAAAGATGTAAAAGGCTTTAAATAAATTGGTATGGGGGGGGGGGCATTCCTTCCCCCTTAATTCCCTCCCTTCTTTTCCCCCTTAGTCAACAAGTCCCTTACTCCTCCCATACTTCCTCCATCCACCTTACTTTTCCCTCATCATTCTTCTTCTTCCTCCTCCCAATTTCCATGGAGACTTCTTCCTAGAGACCACCTCTCCCAAGTTACTAGCAAGAGCAATCCTTCTCCATTTTCCAATCCAATCGTACTTCCGTATTCGGGGTGAAGAGAGGAGCACATCAAGCTAAGAAAATCATCATTCCATCCTATCTTTACTAAGTAAGTTATTATGACTTCCTTCTAATAATTGATCACTTTATGTGTTAATTAATTTCTTGTTGAAAGTAAATGATTTTTGGTATTTGGAATAATGTTATTTGAGTTGAAATTGATCTTAAATTGTAAAATTGGTGATCTAAGTTGGGAGAAGAGTGGTATAGAGAAATTGGGGATATTAACGGTTTAAGTATAAGTATTAATGGTGGGTTTGGCCAAGTATTGGAGTTAGGAAGTGAGTTGGTATGATTTTCCTTTCTTTAAATGCTCATGAACTATTTATTGTTATTATTGTGGTTATAAGGGTCTTTTGATGCTTTGGAAACCTTCTTGGACTTGAGGATTTGGTTAGTGTTATAGAGAATGTTGTTTTTCATGAAAGTGGTAAAGAATAGAAGTAAATGGGTTGGGTTGGATTAGAATGGAAATCTTGAAAAATGATAGTAAATTGGGTGGAAAAACCAAGTGGTAATGATCTATGTTTAGGACATGATACTTTGGAATTAAATGAGTTAGAATGAAGTTAACCAAGTTAGAAATTTCCTTTAGGTTCACAAATTAGAGGTCACTTGGTTGGAAAATTGGTTTCTTGGAAAAATGTTGTTGTTGCTGCTGCTGTACCTGTTTCTGGCCGTGGCACGAGTCGTGCCCTCATGCACGAGTCGTGCCCATGGCCAACTCGTGGTAACGAGTCGTGATAGGATAGCCAAGTCGTTCTGAGTAACTTAAGGAAATTGGCACGAGTCGTGCCCTCAGGCACGAGTCGTGCCATGTGGAAGTCACGAGTCGTGACCAGGGTAAAGGGAAGTCGTGCCTTGTTGGGGGACGACAGATTCAGAGGAAGGTCAAATGGGCACGAGTCGTGCCCTGGCCTGGTTATTGTGTACCAACTTTAGAGCTGTTCAAACCTAATCAAACTAGAACCAAAATGAAATCTCTTTAACCTAGATTAAAGTAGAATACTTTGGCTACACCATGACGTCTTATTGGGTCAAAATGGATTTGGGGAAGTATTTTAAATATTGTCCGGAAAATGGTTGATAAGCTTGGTTAGTGACTCCACCAAAGTAGTTCAAACTTGGGAAGTAGATCTTGAACCTCTATTAAGGCTATTTGAGGTTGTGTAATGATTATGTAGGAATGGTTTATGATTAATAGTGGCCTTACTTATCTCATACCCTTGGTAATTAGTTGAATAGTGTAGAGACTATATTTACACTATTGCGTTAGTTAGAAATGTATATGTATCACATTGTGGCATTGTTATTCCAAGTGGGGATATTGTGATATTGTTATATTGTATCCCAAGTGGGGATTATTTGGTATTGTTATATTGTATCCCAAGTGTGGATTATTTGGTATATGGTTGTGTTGTATCCCAGTTGTGGATTATCTAGCATGTTGATTATATTGTATCCCGATGTGGATTATGTGGTTATATGGATACCTTACTTGAATTTATATTCGTTAATGGTATTATGCATAGTGTATTAAATGAACTATTGCATTATAGTATTGATTTAACATGAGTATACATTACCATGTTGTTCTTATCCCCTTTGTGGATTTTATTTCAAGTATCTATTATGTGCTTGAACGTGTTGATACTTGGGAGTATAATGGAATTCAATCAATTATGGATTTGTTCTATAAGTGATTGAAGGTTCATCATACACAGGACCGTCCCTCTGTGGCCCACAGAGTGGGTGTGCTAGCGGCTTGTATTGAGCCGAAGCCTTACAGACCGCTGCGATTTGGTGATTAGGTGGAATGCTCTGTATGAAGCAAAAGCTTTACAGGTAGCCCTGATATTATATGATACTCTGAATAAGGGTCATATAAGTATCCTATTTTCTTATATGGATCTCTGGGGTATGAGTCCTATAAGCGGTGAAGGTGCATGGGGGCAATTCACCAAAGAGAGGAGTTTTACTCCCATGTTGTACGACTTATTGTTCAGACGGGAAAGGTAAAATGAGGTAACGTAAGGCGTTACCACTTTCATAATGTGTTACGTGCTACCATGCTATGTGTTGCATCTTGTTTGGCATCTTGCTGCATTCATAATAGCTTATTGAGATTTATTCTCACCCCTTCCCTTTTACTGTTTTAGATTGTGCTGAGACAGGTGACCTGAACCAGTGAGGCCGGGGAAAGAGTTTGGACTCTTGCTTTTGGGACTTGTCAGGATAGGTATATGAGTGGGTTGTCGGGAGTCCTATTTAAGTATTACTCTCTTATAAGTTGTATGAAAAACTCTTTTGTTAAACAATGTAATTAGGGTTTTCAATGTATTTGACCAAGTTTTGGTTTATTGGAATCTTTACTTAAATTCCTCCGAGTGGAGATATTATTAGTTGATTTTTATTTTGGAAGTTTGAGAATTGATTTTCTTTTAAAGAGAAATAAAAGTTTTAAAAATAAGATGGTTTTTCTTAGTTTGAGCTCCTCAAGCTCGGGACACGCGTTAGGTCCCGGGTTGGGGTGCTCATAAAGGTCTATTCAAAAAGAAGAGAAAAATGGAAATACATCTCCAGCAACTACTCAGGGAGATTCCACAGACTGCGGCATTCGTTTACAGAAATGATCAACTGGGATAGCAGCCAGTTACGTGGGCAGATGTTTGGGAAGCCGTGTACTCACCTTCCGACATACCCGCCACTCAGATAAAGCAGAAGGGAAAGCTCTCCCCGATGGAGGTTTATCTAGACTGTCGCACACAGTTCAAGGAAGCACTAGCTATTCTCACATGGGAAGAAACGCAGGCACTAACTCTCGACGCAGGCTCTGCTGCAAGAAAGTTGATCTGGGCCAAGAGTGGAGGAAAATTAGCAAACCATGAGTATCGCCAGACCCAACTCCAGAATGCCCTGAGCATGCTCAGCAAGAAGGAAAGGAGTGCGGTATACCGTGAAGAGATCAAGGAGACTGTTCGCTTGAACCAAGAACGCTCTAACCTCTCCCGGAGGGTCAAGAACGCACGCTTCGCTGCAACCACCGGCTTGCGCACTGACGTTCGAACAGCTGCGGCAATCCATAAACTACCTCCCCACGGAGGCACCCAAACCAGTATCCTGGGACAGAATCCGGAAAGCCGCTGAAGCCCCCGGGAATGCATCCACGATCAATGAATTGAGAGAAGACATATGGCCCTATGCTACGAGGAATCCTCTAACTATGGCTCAACTCAGAGCGGCCTGTTCAGAAGGAACCAAGCCTGATGTTAGCGTCCTGACCCGATCGGGTCAAATCCATGCATTACCACCAAAGGCCACTAAAAAGCCGATGGAGCAAGAACCGCAACCCGGCCTGCCCGAAGACACAAGTCCCGTGAATGAGGACCCGATCCTCACTCAGCTCAAGCAGACCCAGGCGAACATTTCCCTTTGGTCCCTGCTCACATCCTCATATCCTCACAAGCTCAAACTAGAGGAAAGTCTGGCCCGTACCATGGTCCCCGTGAACGCAACCCCAGACGAAGTCATTCAGATGATTGGCAACATCCACTACGGAAACATTATCACCTTCACAGATTTGGACCTGCCAAAATTTGGGGCTGATCTCAATGAGCCGCTCTACATCACAGTCCAGCTGGACGAGCGTCGCCTTCCCCGTGTGTTGGTAGACGGAGGTTCCGGAATGAATGTCTTGCCCGCCAAGATGATGGACCTGCTTGACATCAAGCCCACAGATCTGAAGCCTCCAGTCCACACTGTCAAGGCCTATGACTCCACTTCCCGTACAGTCCTCGGGGTTTCTACTCTAAATATCTGGTTTGGCAAGCGGATGATCCCTACCGAATTCCAAGTGTTGGACATTCCAATCACTTTCACAGCCATCCTGGGGCGACCCTGGCTGCATCAAATGAATGGCGTGGCATCCACCCTTCACCAGTGTATCAAGTTCATGCAAGGCAACGAGCTAACCACAGTCTACGGCGACAGCGTCACCACCGAGGGGACCAGCACCAACGGCATTCCAGTGTTAGAGATCAAGCATGCTGACAACATGGCATTAACTGGATTCACTTTGGAGACCTCCAAGATCCAAATATGCAACGTGGACCTTCCACTGTTTAAAGACAAGATTCCTCCCGCTATGAAGATGATGAAACTCATGAACTTCATCCGAGGACTGGGGCTCGGCAAAAGGTTACAAGGCCAACACCAGGTCATCGAATTCAAGGACCACACCACGGTCCAGGGGCTCGGTTATGTGCCAACACCAGCTGACATCAGGGAAAACAAAAGGCTTGCCCGCACCAAGGCAGCAGCCCGCAAAAAGGGAACCTCCAACAGCACACCCAACCTCCAACCTTACAGTTCCGACCTTGCTCATTACTTCACCAAGGGAACCGAGCGAGAGCCGAGAGGATCGAGCGAGGGGACCGACAAGGGGGACCGGCAGCGAGGGGACCGACAGGGAGCGACGGCGAGGGGAACGACAAATGGGCGATGAAGATGAGAAAGAAGCAGGGATAGTCAGCATCGAGACTACAGAAAGGATGGAAAAGATAGCACGGGACCTCAAGCGTTTCAGAGGACTCAAGGCTAGATAAGGGGAGCGTTCCTCGACATCACAACTCTACCTGGACCACTTGTCACCACAGTCCAGCACGAGTACACATTCAAAGGAATCCCAGACATGGAAGAGCAACTCGAGACACTCTTCACGGGAAACAGATTGTTCGGATCAACCGCCGAGGCCACATTCGAGACAGTAACTCCAAAACAGAAGGAACCAGAATTCATAGAAGACGCTCTCAGTGGACCTGCTCTACAGAGTCTTTTTGAAGAAGTCATGGAGGTGCCAAACCTGATTGACCTGGGCTCCAAAAATAGCATGATTGCCATGATCGGGACAGCAGAAGCCAAGCCTCTCGACCCCCGAACCCTCATCAAGCATCCAGCAATGCCACTGAAGAACTGGGTAACTTTCACCGGACCAAGGGCAAGCCAGGCAGAAATGGAAGACAAGCTGGGCCTGCACCCACATCTCCCTAAACCTGGTCTCGAACCCTCTGAGTCAGTCCTTGTTAAAGTCCAGTCCTCTAAGTCGTCCAACGGCCTTACACCGGAAGACTAAGATAATGTAGCCAACCATGTATTTTCGTTCTCGTTTAATGAAAAGTCTGACCTTTCGGAGTATCCCCTCATTGCCACTTTAACAACTGATAAGTTAACAAACAACTTAAAAGACGTTAATAACGAACCACTTGATAAAGAATCAGACACATTAAATGAATAATACATTAAAGAAGTTCTCAAGCGTGTAGTAGACCAAGAGGACAATCGGACCCAAGCTGCCGAAGAGGTTATGACCAAAGTGAACCTGGGGTCAGTGCAAGAGCCTAAAGAGATACAAGTGGGCAGTTTCTTCGCCGATGCAAAAAAAGAAGCCCTGATAAACCTCCTCAAGGAGTATGTTGACGTGTTCGCCTGGTCATATCAGGACATGCCAGGGCTCGATCCCTCAATCGTGGAGCACAGAATTCCCCTGGATCCAGAATCCAAGCCTGTCAAACAGAAATTGCGCAAGATCAAGCCAGAGTGGTCCTTGCAAGTGAAAGAAGAAATTGAGAAAATGCTCTGAGTTGGTTTCATCAGAGTGATTGAGTACCCGACCTGGCTCTCCAACATCGTGACGGTCACCAAGGCCAATGGAAAGGTCAGATGATGCGTGGATTTCCGAGATCTCAACAAGGCCAGCCCTAAAGATGATTTCCCACTGCCCAACATCGACATGCTAGTCGACACCACGGCAAATTTCGAGGTAAAGTCCTTCGTGGATGGGTTTGCGGGATACAACCAGATCAAAATGTCCGAGGAAGATCAAGCCAAGACTGCTTTCACCACTCTGTGGGGGACATATTGTTACACGGTCATGCCGTTCGGTCTAAAGAATGCTGGGGCTACTTACCAGCGGGCTGCAACAGCCCTCTTCCATGACATGATTCACAAAGAAATCGAAGTATATGTCGACGACATGATCATCCACTCCAGAGGATCAGACATGCAACACATGACAGATCTGAGAAAGTTCTTCAACAGACTCAGAAAGCACTCCATGAGATTGAACCCTGCGAAGTGCACCTTCGGCGTCACCCTGCGAAGTGCACCTTCGGCGTCAAGCGAGGCAAAGTACTGGGGTACATGGTTACAGAAAGAGGTATCGAAGCCGATCCCAAGAAAATCAAGGCCATCATCGACATGAAGCCGCCTCAGACCCTGACAGAAGTGAAAAGTTTTATAGGAAGACTTCAGTACATCAGTCGCTTCATCAACCAGTTGACATCTCTCTGCGAGCCAATGTTTAAACTGATGAAGAAGAATGCCGACATCAAATGGGACACCGAGTGCCAGACAGCTTTCGAAAAAATCAAGACATACTTGGTGAATCCTCCAATTCTGTGCCCGCCACATGAAGACAAGCCACTACTCCTATACATGACAGTAACAGACACGTCAATCGGAGCAATACTGGCACAAGAACAGAAAGATTCCAAAGTTGAGCATGCAATCTACTTCGTAAGACGAAAGCTTCAGGGAAGTAAACTCAGCTACTCAGCATTAGAGAAAACTTGTACCGCCTTGGTATGGGTAGTCGGGAAACTGAAACACTACATGCAGTCACATTCAGTACTCCTGGTCTCCAAAATGGACCCCGTCCGATATCTCTTTGACAAGCCATCCCTGTCAATGAGGCTAGCCAAGTGGTCATTCTTCCTGGCTGAGTTCGACATCAAGTACATGGTCAGAAAATCAATAAAGGGCAGAGTAATGGCGGATCAGCTGGCAGACTTCCCAATCAGTGAACCCAAGGGTCCTGATCCGCAGTTTCCGGACGACGGAATCTTTTCACTCGACAGCGCAAACCGCTGGCAACTCTTCTTCGATGGGGCAGCCAACAAGAAGGGAATTGGTATTGGAATGCTCATTGTCGATCCCAAGGACGAGCACACTCCCATAGCCATCAAACTGAATTTTGAAACAACCAACAATGCAGCAGAGTATGAAGCTTACGCAGCCGGTCTAGAAGCCGCTCTCGAGCACAACATCTCAGAACTGGAAGTATACGGAGACTCAGCATTGATCATCAATCAAGTATCCAACAAATGGAAGACGATAGATTCTGGCCTCCAGAAGTACCACACGTACATGGAGGAGCTCATTGCTCAGTTCAAGGACATCTCTTTCCATTATTTGCCAAGAGACAGGAACCGCTTCGCAGATGCCCTGGCTACCCTCGCATCTCTTGTCGAAATTCCCGATGGGAAATCAGTAAAACCCCTCAGAATAGGCAGACGGGAAACACCCGCTTATTGCTGTGAGATCGAAATAAAAAATGAAACGATCGACGAACCCTGGTACAATCAAATCTACCAGTACCTCCAAAACGGAGAAGCTTCCTTCACAAATGAAGATGAAAAATACAAAGAAGGGATCAAAGCCAAAAACATGATGGCATTAAAATGCCTGGCATCCCATTTCGTCATTCTGGGGGGTATGTTGTACAAGAAGCGCCACCAAGGGCCACTCCTTCGGTGTGTAAATAAAGAAAAAGCCAGCGAGCTAATGAACGAAGTTCACAACGGAACCTGCGGTCCGCACATGAATGCCAGAGCATTGACACAGACCATCCTCCATATGGGATACTATTGGGTATCAATGGAAACAGACTGCATCCAGTTCGTCCGAAGCTGCGACAAATGTCAACGGTTCTCCAACCTCAATCACATCCCTCCTCATGAACTCTATTGCATGACTACACCATGGCCTTTCACCACATGGGGAATCGACGTCATCGGCAAAATCACTCCACCAGGGAGCAATGGTCACGAGTTCATACTAGTCACAGTCGACTACTTCACCAAATAGGTAGAAGCCAGATCATACAAGGTACTGAATTCTAAGAAGGTGGCCGAGTTCATCAGAGAGAACATCATGTGCCGATACGGAGTGCCCAACGAGATCATATTCGACAATGGGACCCACTTCGAAGGAGATTGTGACCAACTGCAGACCGAATTCAGAGTTACACGCCACAAGTCTTCCCCCTACAGAACACAGACCAATGGTGCAGTAGAGGCAGCAAACAAGACTCTCGCAATGATAATCAGAAAGATGACCACCAGAGGTCGGGACTGGACCGAAAAGCTAAATCTAGCCCTCTGGGGATACAGAACATCAGTCAGAACCGCCACAGGGGAGACTCCGTTCGCACTTACCTACGGAATGGAAGCAATGTTACCCATGGAATTGGAAATTCCATCCCTCCGAGTCCTCTTGGAAAACGAGATCAATGAAGTCGAATGGCTACAGAGCCATCACGATGAACTTGCTCTACTCGATGAGCGCAGATTGAAAGCCATGGAGCACACTCGAGCCTACCAAAGCAGAATGGCCTGAGCGTTTGATAAGAAAGTCAAGATCCGAGACATCAGAGAAGGCGACTTGGTGCTAAAGGAAAAGCCTCCTATGCAGACCAATCCCCTCGGAAAGTGGGAGCCTACCTGGATAGGACCGTTCGTGGTACAAAGAATCTTCTCCGGAGGAGCCATGAAGTTAGCAGATTTGGACGGGAACCCTTTCGTTAACCCCGTGAACGGAAGCAAGAAATGCAGATACTTCGTTTGAGGAAGAGCACGAATCAACTCTCCTTTCCCATACACCACCCCCTCAGTAAAATTAAAGTGCTAAAAGAGTAATACCCAACTGGATACATTCTCGATAATGATCCAGGTAAAAAATAGGGTCGCACTTCTTTTGTCTTTGTTTTTCTCAAATTCACCTAAAGTGTCGAACTACGGTGACCTGAACCCCTTAGTCCAATTGTAAAAGGGGAACGTAGGTAGCCATCATTGGTTCGGTCTCAAAAACAAAAAAAAAACAAATAAGCATCAATTGCTTGTGTTTCAAAAAACTCTTTTCAATTAACCTACAAATTCATTACGGTTAAAACAATCTTTGATGAGTTCAAGCACGGTCAACTCTTGACTCGCTACACGCTAGCAAAGCAATAATAATACATTAATCAGTTAATGTGTCTGCAATGACAGTGGGTGGATACTCCGGACAACAAGGTCAACCTAGTCTCCCATACTTGGTCCTTCATCCTTCTTCCCCTCCCCTTTTTCGCGGTGAGTATTCTTCACCTTCACAGGGAATATTCTCGTAGTCCTTCTACCTGGCTCAGGGACCCTTCCTGACGCCTCCGTCAAACCAGCAGCTACCAACGCAGCCTTTACCTAGCTCTGTCTTGAGCTGCCTCTCTTCGAGCCATCATGACCGTGCTTTGATCGGCCTCCCGACTAGCATTGGCCTCATAGTCAGCCATGTCGTCCCCAGTACGATTCTGAGGGTTAGCCCCCGCTTCGGCCCTCCTCAAAGTCGAGCCATCAGGGTAGTCAAGACCCAACAACTCACTCTGTCTCCACAAAATAGCCATCTGTGTCTCCCCAATACACTCTTTGTACCAGTTCAGATACTGCGTAGACAGAACAGTGCCCCCTCTCCGGTGAAAGAGAACCCTGGCAGGAAAGGACGTGTATTGCCACAACTGCGTGAGAAGCAATAGCGTCGAAGGATCTTCCATCAGCAGAGATACCACCTCGAAGGTAGCAGCATGATCCAAACCCATCAATGGCACCTGCTCCAGCCCGTATTGTCGCAGAACCAAGGAGGGAATGTAGAAAGCAGTCTGGGACAACCCCGGTACTCTGATAACCAAAAGACCCTCCTGAGCGGTCCGACAAGTCTGTAACTTCCAGTGAGGAACCCACCATCGCAAGTGATGCGTGCGGAGTGCAGCCATCCCGAGCTCCGATTCGGCTGATCGCCCCCTATCACCAGAGGACGTCGAGAAAAGGACTAAGCGTCACAAGACATTGGCACCTCGGGCATCATCTGCAATCTCTCCCTCAACCACATAGTGAGCATAGCGGGACTCCCTCCGCACATGTATCGGCTGCCGGTCGCCATCCGACCTATGCCCAGGAACGTCTCGCCCAGGATCAAAGGCACGATGTCTCCCCCATTTCGGCACTGCCTCACCAGGTCCAGTACACTGTGATGGCACACACCCAGGGACGCGAATGTGAACAAAGTAGCAATCGCGCACAGAGCAAATGCGTCCCACGCAAAAACGCTCCCCTCAACACCAGCAAATTGATCAGGCAGCCCCGAAATGTCGACATAATCTGTGTTCAGTATTAGCATCCCGTATGCTTCTTCAGTCGAGATACCAAGCAGAGACACTAACTTCTCAATAGTGGCCATGCCACCCGCATAGGGAAGAACTGGCTGTTCCGTCTTAGGTCCTCCTAAAATGGCCCGGAAATCTTCAAACATGGGAGTAATCTCGTTGTACGAGAAGTTGTACATGTGCCTCCGTACGTCCCACAAACGAGCCGCAGCTCTCAAAAGATCCCAATCTGGCATGAGCTCCTTCAAAGCCCAAACAGATTTCATCCCGTAACAACCCTCGAAAAACCCCTTATTTTGCCTCGTGTGGTTCCGTACCCACGACTGGAAATTGTCCAAGTATCGCTCTTGCATCTGAGACGATAGCCTAGGAAATGGAGCCATAAAAAAGGCAAAGAAAACCTTCAGGAATTTGAGAGAAAATCAGCTGACTGATCAAAGCAAACGCGCAGTTCTTACAAATTGTAAAAGCTGAACTGCAATTTAAAAGATTCTGGAAATTGAATCTCAGTCCGACCGGACTCTTTCTCAAGTTGACTGGGTCAACTCTGCAGCCAGCTGCTTTCAAATTGGAAACATTTCCAAACCAAGCCCTGTTCAAGCCTCCTTGAAACTGCGTGCTCCCATGGTTTCAATCAACCACTGCCAACACCACTTCCGCCCTGGGCTCGTGCAACAGTGCAATTAATTAAATAACAGTGCATATAGGTATAAATTTTGACCAGTTCGAATTTTTGTGCATATTTCATTTTATTTATTTTTGATCAACCTACTTGCTTATTTGTCGAAAATAAAATAAGGTAATCACTAAATAGATGTGCAAAACACAGGTTCCGCCTCAAGGGCGTCTTTTCAAATACAAGTCAAATTGTTCTGGACAATACACACATTTTGTCTAAAAAAAGCAATAAAAGAGGACTACTCGGAGTCCTGCTCGTCATCCGAGCACTCAATTTACTACCCCGCAGCAGCCGGGTCCACCGAGGACAGGTACTCTCCAAATTCCTCCAGGCGGAATACGCAAAAGGCCGCCTCCGCTCCTGTGCCCTCGAGGACTCTCCCTGTTCGTGCCCCGAGTGCGAAGAGTGATGAGCTCTGAACCCCGCCGTCCCGCCAGAGAACTGGCCAAATCCCTGCGTAAAGTCCGCTCCACCAGCCGTGGAGGTAGACAAATCTTTCGGCCTAGACGGCCTCGGCTCATGTACAGCCGCACTCCTCCGGGAATTACACTGCAGGAACTCCTCGAGTCTCCTGGCGTAATTGGCCCACCCGTCCAACTGCTTCACAGCCTAGTGTACGTACTACCAGACACCTGCAAACCAGGAAAGTCGTCAGAAGATAAACAGACAGTACATATGCAACATTTGCAGAATGCTACTATCAAATGCAGGAAATCAAATCAAAGCACTCACTGAAGCATTGGGGTCCACCCTGTACCGAGGCCTCGTCTCCTCCAGGATAGGGATCACCAACCGCCTACGGGAACCGTCCAGCCCCTCATACGCCAGCCTAGCGCGTGGGAGTGGGTAGTCTCGGGGATATCCAGGGCCCTCGCCCTCCCTGTGCTGCACCTGCGGGCTCCTCAGCCTCGTCCTCAAGAAGATGTCATAGTCGGCACCCTCTATGATAAGCTCGGTATAGAACACGCCCTGTCTATACCGCTCCAGCTCCTCCATCGGTATCGACAAAGGATGCTGCATGTATGGAGGCGGATCCACCGGTACCATAGGAAGGGACCCCGGACCATGCTGACGGGTCACCCTCTCCCCCAGATACATCGCGTCACAGTGAAGTCCCACCAGCAGCTTCCGCCGACGTGTGACCTCTTTAGCAACCTGGACCACACCGACATTATTCCGGTTCCACCAAGTCAGCTGGACCCGCTCGGAAAACTCTCGGCTCAGGGCCTGAGACACCTCCTCATACGTCAGC
Organism: Adenophora triphylla var. japonica; assembly: GCA_022495995.1. Taxonomy (NCBI): domain Eukaryota; kingdom Viridiplantae; phylum Streptophyta; class Magnoliopsida; order Asterales; family Campanulaceae; genus Adenophora; species Adenophora triphylla. The sequence continues at coordinate 635,635 of JAFEMH010000210.1, read as the reverse complement.
CGAGTACCCTCCCTCGATGACACCGGCTTCTTCGCCTCCTTCTGCCAAATCAACATGGCAGGGAACAAGGACGCATACGCCTCCTTGATCTCCCATCGCTGCGGGCGGAACACCTCAAAGCACCAGACCTGTCAAGCAAATGGAAAGTAATGTCAGCTACAGAGCAGATACATACGAGTACAGAAATGAGACAAGGAAGAGAAAAAGACGGAAACTTACATCCAAAGCAAATGAGAAGCATCATAAGGTGTTCTCCTCTCCCCGCGAGAACCTGTCCAAGGCGTGGTAGAGCTCGTCCAGTCCAGCCTCCCCCCATGTGAACCCCCCCACGGCGTCCAAATCAGTCAGCGAGCCGAGCAAAGGGAAGTGACAGGATGTGTCAGAAGTAGGAAACAGGGCCACTGACAACGCGAACCATATGAACCCTCGAGCCAGACGCTCCGCGGTCATCCTCGGGGACCCCTCCCCATAAGCAATAATGCCCCTCCTCATATGATTCTCCATCGGCCTGTAACGAATACCTAAGCCCCTGGCATCGGTGATATCAAAACCCAGCAGTTCCGACAACTGCCCCGGGGTATAGCCGTCCACCCACACCAGCGTGTTGCCCCAGAATGGCAACTCAGTGATCGCCGCAAAGTCAGTGGGAGTCACAGTCGCCTCCCCCCACCTGAAGTGAAAAGTGTGGGTCATATCCCACCAGTACTCGCTCAGAGCTACGTACAAGGACCTCGCCCTCTGCGTCACAGCCACCGCGGCTACCGCGCTGATGAATCCTGCTAAACCGGAGTCAATCACAAGCTACCGTGAACTCCTCTCTCCGTCCCGAGCCTCGTCCGGGAATATCTCCCACAGCTCTCGAACTGCCTCGAAGGCTCCCCAACTCTTCAAGTTGTGAACGTCAACTGTCCCTCGTCCCTGCAGGTGAAAACAACAAGAATACGTTAAGTAAAGAAGCGACATCAACAGAGTGCACGAACGCATGTCAAAATGATGCAACGCATATATAGTTCTCGTTTTTCATAAAATATTTCCATCCCGGTTGGAGTATTAACGGTCCAAAATTTCAAAGCATTTCGAAAACTCCGTCGAATTCGGAACTTTCAAATCATTTCGAAAACTCCGTCGAATCCGGAACTTTCAAAACATTTTGAAAACTCCGTCGAATTCGGAACTTTCAAAACCATTCGAAAACTCCGTCGAATTCGGAACTTTCAAATCATTTCGAACATTTCAAAAATTTACTCCGTCCCGATTTAAACTTACTTTAATTTCGGAAAACACATCTAGGCATGTAATTTGGCAACCAAAATTTTTATGTCATCTATCCATAGTGTCAATTGAACTACACTCTAGTCAATTTCGACAAAGGCACATAGCAAAGTCAAAAGCCCCAATTCGGGCCACCAAGAATCCTAACTCATTCCTAGTCAAATTCCTAACATTTAAAGAATACACATTCTTAAAATTAATGGAATTTAAAGGAAGTTTACCTGTCTTTCGATCCCTCCTTTGGATTTGTGATTGTCCCGAGCCGGATAGAACTCCGCCGGATTCAAAGGAAGAACGGTGGTTCGAATGGTCCGCACCAACCTCGTTCTTTCGTTATCGGTCCTCCCATGACGAGCCATTGGTCCCAAATCGGCCTCCGTGTTGATTTTCCCTTGCAAATTTGAGCAAAACTCACAATTAGGGGTGATTTTTCTTCTCTCCTTTCTCTCTTCCTCATCGGAAATAATGGGGAAAATGACCAGTTTGCGTCGGCCTTGGCGCTGAAATGAACCTGGTCAAATTCAGGTTGAGTCCGACCGGACTCTTTCTGCAGCTGAATAGATTCCTTGCCACTTTGGCCCCTCAACTTCTCGCAGTTTCAATTTTACCCCTTTTGGCCCCCAAAAGTGTAAAATTTCCCCCAAGTTAGACATTTCTAACACACCCTCCCCCGAGGTCAAGCTCAGTTAGTTTTCACTAACGTTCACCTCCAGACGTTAAATCTTCAATTAGTTTTCACTAACGCTCATCTCCAGACGTTAAATCTTCAGTTAGTTTTCACTAACGCTCGTCTCCAGACGTTAAATTCCCAGTTAGTTTTCACTAACGCTCGTCTCCAGAAGTTAAATTCCCAGTTAGTTTTCACTAACGTTCATCTCCAGACGTTAAATCTCAAGTCGATGTTTGACATTCAAACGCACACTTCCGTCTCAAATCGACGTTTGACATTCAAACGCTCAGTTACATCTCAAGTTGACGTTTGACATTCAAATTCTCATTTACATCCCAAGTTGACGTTTGATATTCAAACACTCATTCCCGCCCCAAACCGACGTTTGACATTCAAACGCTCAATCTCGTCTTCGGACTTTAAATCACTATTCCATCTCCCGACGTCAAAATTCCCATTGGTTTTCACCAACGTTCACTTCCCCGGCCGCCAGTCGTAAGCCCGATCGTCCCACCTCAGCGGCCATCAAGGTAAGCCCGCACAACATTCCCTCTTCGGCCATCAATGTAAGCCCGTACACTCCTCCCACAGAAGGATCCTAAGACCATCCGTCTAAGAAGAAACGACAATCAACCCCCTCAGTTCCTAACTGACCCCATCAGAACTCTGGATGCTTTTCCCCAGCGATGTGTCAGTCTCTCTCGAGAACACATCCCGTTCCTAACCCCGTCGTTAGAACGTCAATTCTTCCGTGTTGTTAATAACGCCAGTGTAACACAACCATTCCCATCATTGCCACCCTATCCCCGGCGGATAAACCTGGCCGTCATCATGAGTCCAGCACTCAAGGCACGAACGCCTTCGTCTTAGGATAAACGTATCCTCGCAACTCCGGTCTGAGGCACTACACGCCCTCGTATGTTTCAACCACTCCGGTCTGAGGCGCCACACGCCCTCGTATGTTTCAACCACTCCGGTCTGAGATGCCACAAGCCCTCGTATGTTTCAGCTACCCCGGTCTGAGGTGCCACATGCCCTCGTATGTTTCAGCAACTCTGGTCTGAGGCGCCACATGCCCTCGTATGTTTCAGCCACCCCGGTCTGAGGCGCCACACGCCCTCAAAGGTTTTAGAAATCCCAGGTTCAGACGCCTCATAATAGTCTCCATTCAGGTTCGGGTACCTCGCAATGGTCTCATTCAGGTTTAGACGCCTCCCAACAGTCTCGCTTAGGTCAAGGTCCCCACGCGCGGCTCCTTGCACCTACGAACTACGACCGGCTTGATTCCCGCTCGGGATACGTAGGAATCCTTTTGCTAAGGGTCCAGCCAGCTGACCGCCCAGGTCTCTTTCAAAGTAAGGCATCCCCCAATTTGGATCCTTATCTTTTTTCAACGACCCCACTTCCTTCGGAAGTGACGTCGCTTAGGGGCTAACTGTAAGTACCCAAATCCGGATCGCCAATATTCGTTAGAAGTTAACCGAAATCCGTTAACTGGCCCGCTCCAGATTAACCGGAACCCGTTACACTCCCCGTTCTCCAGCCAACGAGACGTCTCAGGACTGCCCCGTGCATCCCAACGTCGAAGCGTACTCAACACACGTCGTTTCACGTAAAAGTACAGCTTTCCCTGAAAAATGCACTTTCCGGGGGCGTTTCAGACATTTTTCGGACAGTTATTTTAAAAACGGACAAAATCGGGGATAATGGCACGAAATCTCATAACCTGGTGAGTCACAAGGACACGTGGCGTGCATGCCACAGCTACCTCATCAACATCAATCAAAAATCAGTGTGAAGAGACTAAAATACCCCTGGTATGGAGTTCAAGTCCGGCCGGACTCTTTTGCAGACAATCCTGAATTGCCAGCAAGTCCCTCAAATTTCCAAAGTTTCATAAAACCCCCTGGTTTTCAACCTCAGTCCGTTCGGACTCTTTCTGAAATTTCACCTATAAATACAGAATGCTGTCAAAACATTTTAAACACAACAAAAATTACTCCCTTTTCTCCCAAAGCCACGGCCCAAACTGTTTTCACCCCCTCCCGAGCCTCCGTTTTGCCTCGATTCGCGTGAAAACTCTATATTTCGATCAAATACGACCCCCATCACCTCGAAACACCGTTCCAAACACCTTTTCATATCACGTATATGCCCATCGAGCCAAAGGAGCCGACCCTAGCCATAGGTAGCGCTCTCTCTCCCTAAACTCTCGTTTCGTCTCAGTTTACGCTCCAGTTGCTACAACCGTTTCGGACTAACGTTTTTGAAATGTAGACGTCATCGTCTAATGAGGTTCGATACATTTTAGTCCCTGATCCTCTTCTCTTCCCGTAAGAGAAGTAATCTCGGGTTAAAACGGCGTTCTGGCCCCGTTCCGTTACCTTTTATGTCATTTATCAATTCCGGATCGTTTGATCCGTCGATCGTCATTTACTTTCATGTCATTTACAATTCCGGATCGTTTGATCCATCGATCATCATTTACTTTACGCAACTTTACAATTCCGAGCCGTTTGGCTCGTTGAACGCACTTTAAATACTGTCATTTACAAGTCCGAGCCGTTTGGATCGTGATAGTATTTACTTATCAAAAGTTTGAGTCGCTAAACGATTCGTTGATCGCATATCATTTAATGCTTTTTCCCGTAAAAATGCTAACAATGTAATGCCCGGTTCAAAATCGGAGTTCGACATTCAAACTCTCTTTCAAAACGCGCGAAATGACGTTTGGCATCCAAACGCTCATCTTCAAATTTAAAAGCCGACATTTGACACTAAAAAATCATTTAATGCCTTTTTCCCGTAAAATCGCTAACAATGACATGCCCGGTTCAAAACCGGAGTTCGACATTCGAACTCTCTTTCAAAACGCGTGAAATGACGTTTGGCATCCAAACGATCATCTTCAAAACTCAAAATCCGACGTTTGACATTCAAACCCTCTTTTCTTAAACGTCAACATTTGACACTTATGTTAAAACAGTTAAAATCAGCATTCGCGCCACTTTTTCTAAAACTTCCAAAACCGACGTTTGTCATTCAAACGCTCGCCTTTTCAAACAAACCACATAATCAACTTTTAACATTCAAACCGAGATTAAGCTTGTCATTCAAGCCCCCATTTAAAAAATGCAAACACACACACACACGCACACATTTTCGAGAAAGGTAGAAAGACTCGTCATACGAGGCGTTTCAGGTGATATCAATATACTCTTCCCGAAACGTAACGTGACCTCCGAACCTAACAATCTCTGGTACTCAAAAAGATTTTTACTCGTTTTTTCTACCAATAAAAATGACACCCCATTTTCAAAAGCCTTTTCCTAAGTTTTTGCTACCAATAAAAACGACACCATTTTCAACCAAAAGCCGTTTTTCAACGTTTGGGCTCAAAATACAAAAACCGCGTGGCGACTCCTCTCCTTCCCAAAAAAGCGAGGTCTCAGACACCAACCCTCCGCGAAAGACAACTACCCTTTCCGCCGCACGTGGAAAATCCGGGTAATTTCACCTGTCATGGGAGAAATGCTATATGTCTTCCTATCAGCTACGGACAACGCTATAGCTGCGGTACTGGTCAGAAACGAAGGAACCACTCAGAAGTTTGTCTATTATGTCATCAAAGCATTATTTGATGTGGAGATAAGATGCATCAACTCGAAAAAGATAGCCTACGCCCTAGTTATAGCGGCAATAAAGATACGAGCATACTTTTTTGCATATGCCAAAACTGTGTATACGAATGCGCCCCTGAAGAAAATCTTACATAAGTTGGATTGCTCAGGACGTATCCTTAATTGTATATCGAGCTGACTGAGTTTGATATCAGATACCAACCTAAGAAGACACTCCTAACACGGAATCTGGTCGATTTTATGGTTGAAACCGCCTTCAGAGGTGAGCACGACCCCACATCTCGTAAGCGCAAAAAACATGCAAGGGAAGAACCGACCATCGAGCTTCCATCCAACTGCTGGGTCATATACACAAATGGGTCAGTCACTAAAGAAAGAAGCGGAGCTTGAATTGTACTAGCAAGTCCCGATGGGGAGCATACCATCCAGGACATAATCAGATTCAAGTTCACTGCTTCCAACAATCAAGCAGAGTACGAGGCTCTGATATTTGGCATAGAGTTGGCATACTTCTATAGAGCAACCAAAATCGCCACCTTCTGTGACTCCCAGATCATAGTCAAGTAGATAAAGGGGGAGTATAACACTCAACACCCCATACTCACAAAGACCTCGTCCTAGACATAACGAAAAAGCTGGAATTTTTCGAAATAAGTCAAATAGGCCGGTAAGGCAACCAAGTGGCAGATGTTCTATCTAAACTGGCAACTATTGACGCAGCAGATCCTAATTCTGACCTACTCATAGTCTTTGCCGAAGAACCTGCCTACGAAAGACTACGAGTAATGCTCCTATACGGGGAGGAGAAGTGCTGGATAGATGAATAGATGGACTTCATTGAAAAGGACCAACTTCCTGAGGACGAAACGCGTGCTAGACTTATCAAGAAGAAGTCAGTAAGGTTCACAGTATGGAACGGGATCCTGTACAGACGATCATGTACAGAGCCCCTGTTGAGGTGCGTCTAAGAAAGGAAACAAAAAATCTCTTGCCAGAAGTTCATGAAGGCACCTGTAGTGGTCACCCGGGGCCAGAACCTTAGCTGACAATATCATCTCGCTAGGTTACTATTGGCCAAATATGAGAGATGATGCACAAGCCTACGTTAGAAAGTGTGACAAGTGCTAGAGATATACTGATACTCCTAGGCTTCCAGAAGTGGAACATACTCTTATAATACCTACGTGGCCATTTGACATGTGGGGAATCGACATCATCGTACCCTTCCCCCTGGCAATTGCAAGTATGTAATCGTGGCTGTCAACTACTTATCCAAATAGATAGAAGCAAAGGCCTTGGCCAAAATAACAGAGGAGAACGCAATCAACTTCGTCTATAACTTCATCTGGTGTCGCTTTGGGGTTACACACACTATCATCTCATATCATGATCTTCAGTTTTCCAAGGCTTTTACAGCAGAATTGAACAGACTGGAACTCAGATACATCAAGTCATCTGTAAGCAGACCTCAATGAAACGGACAAGCGGAAGCAGCCAATAAGTTGGTGCTTACAGCCCTAACAAAGAACCTGAAAGGAAGTGATGGTAGATGGTTGGACGAACTCCCCTTAGCCTTGTTGGCAGTTCGCACAACCACCCAGGGGCCAACCGGGGAAACCCCATTCGCACTGACCTTCGGATCTGAGGATATGGCACCAGCTGGGACGACTATCCATACAGCAAGAAACTCTAACTACAATGAGTAAGTCAAAAAGGTCAACATGCTGCTAGAACTAGACCTACTAAATGAGAAAAGACTAGCTGCTTAGATGAGGATGGTGAACTACAAACAAAGTATCAAAGCCTACCATGATAAAAGGGTCAACAAAATAATATTCCAAGTTAGATTTTGGGTACTGAGAAAGATTGAAGCCACTGACAGAAAGGCAGAACAGAACAAGCTCTCCCCAAACTGGGAAGGCCCCTACAACATCACTCAAGTTATCAGAGAAGGGACCTACATAATGAAGACTCCAGATGGGCAACAACTGAAACATCCGTGGCATTCTAATTATCTACGAAAGTACTATCATTAGTTTATAGTATGTTTTTTGATGTAATAGATTAGTCATTGTTAGTCTTTTCCTTTATTTTCAAGTAAAATATGATTGCAGTTTGATGTAATCAGTTTCAATTAATGAAGATTCAGTTTTCATCAAGGCAAATGACTAGCAACACCCCTCTGAAAGATGAGGAGCCCCCTCCTCGGCATTGAAGGGATAAAATCCCACATTTTATCTAATACCTATGTCGAATGACCTTCCTTCGCATAGACAGATAAAATCCTAAAAATTTATCTAAGACATATGTCGAATGACCTTACTCGGCATAGAGAGATAAAATCCTAAAAAAATATCTAATACCTATGTCGAATGACCTTCCTAGGAATAGAGAGATAAAATCCTAAAAATTTATCTAAGGCCTATGTCGAATATCCTTCCTCGGCATGGAGAGATAAAATCCTAAAAAATTATCTAATACCTATGTCGAATGACCCTCCTCGCCATGAAGAGATAAAACCTAAAAATGTATCTAATATCTATGTCGAATGACCTTACTCGGCATAGAAAGATAAAACCTCAAAAATTTATCTAACACTTATGTCGAACGACCCTAATCGACATAAAGAGATAAATGCTAAAAAATAAATGCCGAAATACCTTACTCAGCTTAATGGATAAACTTGCAATTTATCTAAGTGATTAGACCGAATGAGCTTTCTTGGTTTAAGAACAAATTCCAAATGACGAGGTGACCCTCCTCGACATCAAAAAAAAGGTTGGATACTTAAACAAATATTCAAAACATTCAACATATAATCATTCAAGACAAAATAGTTCAAAGATGCATAAAGATTAAAGAAGATAATGAAGTGAAGAAAGATATTATATTGATCATAAAAAGTTGAAGTACAGGGGGGCCTATTCAAAAGTTACATAAAAAAAGATAAAGCAGAAAGGCCTTCAAGCTTGATCACCAACCCTAAACAAATCATCCTGCTCAGCATCAACTTCTGGTATGGTAACTTGTTCGGCGTGCCCCTCCTCGGCATCCTCCTCATCATCAGAAGCTTCCTCGTCTTGGATCTTCTCTATCAAAACAATAATATTCTGAGGATCAACTGTAGGGAGGACCCACGCGGCTCGACCTTCTCTAGAATCTTGGGCAGCAATTACCTTGAGCGCATTTTCAAAATAAGGCATAAGAGAGTGCCCCGACCTGGCCAAGTGATCATAAGAATCTTGGCAAACAAGACGTGCAAGTAAGCCCACATCGGCATGAAGAGTTGAGTTGGGTCCACCAAGGCCCTTCTGGCTAAGTGGAGATAGCCGTCGGATTATATGGTGGCCGTCTTATCGGCCATAACTTGTTTAAAGGCCGGGCTGACCTTGTACTGGGAGATAGCCTCAGCAATTTGGCGTATTCTCAAAATACCTATATCGACAGCTGTGGCAATAGGGGCGTGATTTGGTAATACGCCAATTTGTCCACTATCAGTAGATAAAAGAATTTCTTTCACTTCCGAATCCCAAATAATCCGATTAGGGGTCAGTACACAAAGATTTAAGGTCATTTATTCAAATTGCTCTCCATTTCTAAGTTCATAACCTTCGCCGTAGCTTCATCGATGTTCCCTACCATATAAAAGGCCTGTTCAGGAAGACCATCTAATTTTTCGGAAAGAATTAATTGAAAGCCTCGAATTGTTTCTACTAGACCAAGGCAAGCTATCCTCCAACATTTTGTACCGAGCGTTAGCTTCCTAGGAATTTCTCATCAGATCGACTTGGAGCCTTTCTATCTTAGCCTGCCCAGCCTTATTGGCTTCCTCGACCTTAGCTTAAGCCTACTTAATAGCCCTCTCAGCTCTCTCGGCCTTTGCCTTGGCCACCTTTTTCTCATCGACCTCCTTCCTCATGGACTTGAGCAATTCTACCGCCTTGGCCAGGTCGGCCTTATTTTTCTCAATCTAACGATCAAGCTTTTGCTCCAAGTCATCAGTTGCTTTGCTCCTGATAGCCTTGTAGGTAGTCACAGTTGCAAGCTACACATACAAAGAAAATTATCAGTAAAAAATTACAAGTACTATGAAAAACGAGAAGGAAAAAGGAAATGACGAGAAAGCATACCTCGCTCAAAAGGAGGCCCTTCCTGTTGGACAGGTGCTCCCTGCTCGGCTTCGTGTCAATGAAATGGTTGAGCAAGTCCTCATCCATAGCTCGATGGACAACAAGCCGACCTAGCCTGAGCTCGGGTTCTTCCTGGTAAGCACGTCAAGACCCGTGATTGTTGGGTAGACGGTCAACTCCTTAGCTACCTGCTCGGCTTCAGCATACGTTTTCACTTGCCGAGCAAAGACTTCCTCAGAGGAAGATTCAACAGTTGTCCTTTTGGAGGAAGGTTCCTCCAACACAGTCTCAACCCTTTGCCGCTTCTGGGCAGGGGTCCTCTCCCCGGCATCAGCTTCCTCGGTCTCAGTTAGATCGGCATGCCTCAGAGCCTCCTCGATTTCAGGAGCCAAAATTTGGGAACCTTGTCCATCCTCAGCTTGCGCCTCTTTCCCTTCAGTTCCTTCCTCGATGGGGGCTCCAACACCTCCTACCGGCTTCAGAGGTAAAGCACCATCCACCTTGGTTAGCAATACAGCCTTACGAGCAACGGCGTCATCCCGTCTCTAATTTCTGGCCGAGGACCTGGAGGTCCTTCTCTTCAACTTAATCAGAGATTGGGGGTCTAGTATTTCCTCCTCCATTTTCTTAATCTGCTCCTTAGTTAAAACTGAAAAAAGACGAGGAAGACAAGTTAATAAAATGACGATGAAGGACAAAATAACAAAATAAAAATTGCTAAGTATGGAAAGTCGAGGAGGAAGAAAGATTATAGCCGGCTACACCGTCCTCGGCGAGACATCTATCATCATTAAGTTTGTAGATGTCACATTCATCATGGAAAACATAATCGGGGTGCACCCTCCATTCAGGAAACTTGTTTCCTCTAACAACGATGATGAGGGTCACTAAACCGTCCAAGGGACCAGGCATGATCCCAACTTTCACATAATACATCCGATCGGTCTCCAGACTTGACTAATGTAGAGTCTCCACCTCGACAAACTGCCTTAACCTCTCAATCAGACGGTTACTCCACTCTGGCCTCCATACCTGTTCAGGTACGGCGGGGAACTTGGAGAGAGCAGCAAATTCCCAGCCTTGTTGGCTCTCCACCCTTATAACATGATTATTCCACCTCGACACCTTGCTAGAAATGGGGTAGATAAGCTTGGGTTGGTTGGTATCACTCCTCATCATTAGTACCCTATTATCCTCCTTATAGCTTATGGTAAATAAGTGGTGGAATGCAGACTGACAAGGCTCAAAACCGAAGATACGACAAAGAACGATAAATCCGATGAGGAACCATACGGCATTGGCACCTATCATTGCAGGGACAACCTGCATATACTCAAGGAATTCACAGATAAATGGATCGAAAGGGAGACGAATACAGAGTTGGAATTGCTTGTAGAAGAAATGAGCATAATTCAGGCTGTACGAGAAGTCATTCAGTACCTCCTTGTCTTTGACTGGAGCACCGGGATGGTAACTAAGGAGATACTCATCCCTCGACACCCCATACTTGGAGTGCAACTCCTCAATCATTGGCTCCCCGACTTTAGTGGGTCTAGGCCTAAGGGTATAAGTTCTACCTCGGTTGGACCTACCTCGTCCCCTCCCTCGGCCCCAATATGGGCTTCCTCGTCAAAAGCATCTACAATCCTTCCGGAAGTTGAGGGACCAGTAGGACGAGCAGTACTATCTCCCCTTCCCGTCATAGCTGCATGGACAAAAAAAGCAAAGATCAGAATTTGGCTAAGGCAAACTGAAAGACGAGGATGAGGAAGCATCCCTCCCCGTCCAATTAAACAAATGTCAAGGAGGGATCCTTACCCAGCAAAGGACGATCCAAATGGTCAGATTTCAGATAATAAAAGTTGATGTAATCAAGGATCTCAGTCCAGCCGTGGAATAACACGACATTTGGGGAATCTACGTTAAGTCGGTCGATCCTAAACTGACTAGGGTAATGCACGTCGATTCTAGGAGATTGGTACCTCGTCAATATCTCCCCAATCTCATTCAAACCCAACAGCCCATCGATTCTCTGGTAAATCCTAAGGTTTTGGGCATAATAACAATATAGGGCATTGGGATTGCTCCTCCATGTTCTTGCCATGTCTATGAACGAGGAAGGCACAAGAAAAAGCTCAAGAAAAGCTTTAAAAACACCAACAATGGCGGTTTGAGCAAACCCACCAAGAACAAAAATCACAAAACCCAGAAATGCAAGAAGTAAAGAGATTAATAAGAAATTATACCTAAATATGAAGATTGATGAAGGAAATAAGTAAGGAATCAAACACGAATTCAAGAAAATCAAGCACGAACTCAGAAATCAATTTGCGATTTTTAACCTTATAGCCCTCTCTCAATTTGCAACAGTGATAAAATATTAAAAATGAAGATGATTTTGGATTTTATACCTAGATTCGAATGGGTACGGGTCGAATAAACGGGTCAAGCGCCGTCATCACTCATCATCTCCTCATTTAATGTTCTAGCATGTTCCCAAAGCTAATGTCCCGCCATTGATATTCGCGCCCATCATTGTCCTAATAACCAGTGCATAAATGATTAACGCCTCGTAATTTGAAAACCTCTTCGTATTCGTTTAAGCCGAGGTCAAGCACCACTTCCTCCTCGGCATAGCCGAGTTTGGAAGTCGGGGGCCACTAAACAATATAAACCGAGATACGAGCATGGGTCATAATCGGGTAAGGCCCAATGGATTGGGCCCAAAATATAATCCATGCAAGTCTCAAATATGACATAGGGAGTGGACTTCCCTACCTATACTCGCCATGCCTGCTCGTCATTTCTCACTATGTCGACCTAGACATAGCAGTACGAATATAATGACACATAATTCACATATGTCGACCAAGACACCAATAAATGTCGATGAAGGCATCCAGTAAAGGGCGACCTAGGCCTCACCAAAAGACGACCAGCGCCTCCTCGACCAACATTAAGACAAGGGGAATGGGCATCCCTACCCTTGTTCTCCACTTCCTCGGCATTCAGACATGTCGACAAACATAATATGTCGAGGAGCAAGCCTACTAGGCATACATACGAAAGACAATTCTAGTGCTACTCAAGCAAGGATTGTGGGAAGTTATAATCAAACTAGGTTTATAACCCTCATTTCACACAACTTCCTATTCAAATATGTACTCTACAGCCTACACCTATAAATATACGCCATAATCCACACAGTTTTGAGTAATGCATCTTTTGACTCTCAACTCTTGTCAATTGATTTGCTCTCTATATCACGCGAATAATTACTCTCACGTTGGAGGGTCTTCGCCGGTGGAGTCCCGACTTAGTTTACGTGTTTGTTTTTCTATTTCATGTTATTCAAATATTCAGGATACAAAATTTCGCTGAATTTGAGCTGATCCGAACATTTTAGCATCATCAGTTTACTTTACTAATACTTCAAAAATAAAATTTTCATATTTGTAATTTAGTCCGTTCCTAAATGAATAATGAGAAAATTTTGAAATTTAATTTTGATTATAAGCTAATTTGAAAATAACTTGAACATTTATTTATGGATAAAGGGAGTTGTAGTAATTAATTGCAACAAGACACAAAATGTGAGCAGTTTAAGGTGATGTTTGAGGTTGTTCATTCTATACGGGAGTACTTGATTGATTGACAAGTGAGTTATTAAATTTCTCGCTTGCTCATATGTAAAAATGAAATTTTATACTTTTGCACATGTAAAAATGAGGATTGCTAATATTTTCAAAGTTCTTTTAACATTTTTTACACGACATGATAATTATATTTTTGTCATTTATTTTACTTAAAGAGGATTGCTCATGTTTTAAAATTTGAACAAGTGAAACTAAACTGATATTTTGGTTATTTTAAACAAGTGTGGAATTTTAAATAACTGAGAAATTCAGTTATTAGTTATCAGTTATTTTAAGCGAAAAATAAAATTGAAAATTGAGTAATCAATTGTTCAAAAATAATGTAACAATATATATTTCTCTTATAAGTGAGAAATAAATTTTTATTATCATTTGTGAATAAATAAATGAATTTATCAATTTTATATATGAAAAATGATATTTTTTTGGCGTAATTATGAATAACTGATATATGAATTATCAGTTTTACAAGTAAACAATGAAAAAACAAAAAAAGAGAAAATTGAGACATGAATTTATCAGTTTTAAAAGTAAAAAAGAAAAAATGCAATTGTGAGCAACTGAGAAATTAATTTATCAATTTTAAAATTAATTTTTTAAAGGGTACGTGATAAATTGGGTTCTCAATTGTTAAAGGGCATGTTACATCACACAACTGTGAAAAAACACAACTGTAAAAAATATAGAGATGAATTTATCAGTTTTTCACAATGATATCACACAACTGTGAAATATAGAGTTATATGAGCAAAATGGTCCAGAGGCGTATTGGCGAATTTTGAAAATGTCAATTTGATGCTACATTTCAAAATGCGTGCACAGGACTGACCGGGGTAGCAACAACATTCGATCTGAATAAATGCTCCTCGAGGTTCGATTTAACGTGGGACCTACAAGATAAAACACCGTTAGGAGTGGGGGCCTTTCCCCCCAAAACCCTCCGGCGTGAGAATCATTAATCTCATTCATAACATTTCATAATACATTTTTAGAGAGAGAGAGAGGAGAGAGAAAGCTTAAACTTGGGATATACCTTAGCTTATGGAGGGAGGGAGTATATATATGGCCAAGGGTGACATCATTATTATCAACTTAACTTTACACATGTCACGCATGCAACATAGGGCAATCTAACAAAAGATTCCATTTGGATAAGGTCAAGGCCAAAAACTTGACATGTGGCATGGTCCTACTTGGAGACAATCCAGCATGCTGCGACAATCCATGCGACAATCCATCCATATGCGGGAATCAAGCCACATGCGGGAATCCAGTCATATGCGGGAATTCAAGCATATGCGGGAATCCAACCAGAACCATAACTATAAACATGACTAGACCAATCATACGAGAACCAAACTTTGACGAGATCCTCATAACATATGGGCCCATATAGTCCATATTTGGACTTGAGCCGGGTCAACACTTATGGGGCAAAATATTTTGTTATGGCACATCAAAAGCCCCCGACTCCTTAGCTCGATTATTCATGATCGAGTTGAGGAGTAAAATAGTATACATAACAAAATATCACTTCGAGTCAATTTTCCTGATACAAAACATAGGTCTGTTCCTTGATCTCTCCAACACTTCTTATTACTGACTTCTCATTTCACTTTGACTTTTTGCATTTTCTCTTTTCCATTTCATCTCACAACTTTCCAATTTCCGATCGTTTCTGTAAAACTTTGGCTGGTAAATATGACATTTGCGACTTCCCCTCTTATATTTTCCAACAATCCTTTGGCTCAAGGCAAGCTCTTCGCATAGCGAAATGGTTGAGCTAGGTGATTTTTCATTTCGACAATTTGGTGCTTTTGTAAACTTTATTTATTTTGGGTCTGTACTCAACAATTTACTTTCTGTCTTTTAATTTCGCTTTTCGTACTTTAGTTGTCGCGGTTTGCGACTTAACCTTAACTTTAACTTGAATGGCATTACTTTACTTTCTTTAACTTTCTTTGAATTTTCATTTTTTGCGCGTCGCCTACTGCATTTTGCTTTGATAGTTTATCTTTTTTGCTTCGATATCTTATCGAAGATTCACTTTACGATCTTTATTTCTATATACATACTACTCCCTTCAAAAGAGTGAGGCTAGCCTTTAGGCAGCCTTACTCCTTAGCTATGCTCCTCGCCCTTCAGCTTTACTTAGCTTCGATGGCGACTTACTTGTATGCCAAACTCAACACCTTACTTGGCCTAAACCTCGCGGCCAAACCTCACTTGGCCTAAAACCGCACTAATCAAAACCGCGCTAATCAAAATCGCGCTACTCAAAACCGCACTACTCAAAATTGCGCTACTCAAAACCGTGCTACTCAAAATCGCGCTACTCAAAACTGCTACTCAAAACCGCGCTACTTGACAAGCCGCACTCGACCACCACACCGCCTTAAACCAAATTTTTCGCCTTAGACCACTTGGCCAAACTGTCTAGTTTCCAATGTTGCTCAACTTTTGCCTAGCACCTTTAAGCCAGGTCTTTTCTATGCCTATTAAAAACCAGGAATTTCTGTGCCCGTTAAAAAGTCGAGACTTTATATGCCTGACCTTATGCCAGGACTTTCTGTGCCCGTTAAAAAGCCGGGACTTTCTGTGCATGACCTAATGCCAGGAATTTCTGTGCCCGTTAAAAAGCCGGGACTTTCTGTGCCTGACCTTATGCCAGGACTTTCTGTGCCCGTTAAAAATCCGGGACTTTTTGAGCCTGACCTTATGCTTGGACTTTCTGTGCCCATTAAAAAACCGGGACTTTCTGTGCCTGACCTTATGTCAGGACTTTCTGTGCCTGACCTTATGCCAGGACTTTCTGTGCCTGTTAAAAAGTCGAGACTTTCTGTGCCTGGCCCTACAAGCCAGCACGAGGTGTTCCTGGCGTCTGGCCCTACAAGCCAGCACGCGGTGTTCCTGGCGTATACGACGCAATGTTCCTGGCATCCACGACGCATTGTTCCTGGCGTCCACGACGCAATGTTCCTGGCGTCTGGCCCTACAAGCCAGCACGCATCTTCGGCGGCAACTTTTTTTTTTTATCAACTTTGGGGCCGCTTTATAAACTTTGGGGCGGCTTTATCAATTTTATCAACTTTGGGGCCACTTTATCAACTTTGGGGCGGCTTTATCAACTTTATCAACTTTGGGGTCGCTTTATCAACTTTGGGGCCGCTTTATCAACTTTATCAACTTTGGGGCCGCTTTATCAACTTTGGGGCGGCTTTATCAACTTTGGGGCCGCTTTATCAACTTTGGGGCCGCTTTATCAACTTTGAGGCCGCTTTATCAACTTTATCAACTTTGGGGCCGCTTTATCAACTTTGTGGCGACTTTATCAACTTTATCACACAAGCAGTTCGGGATGCGAGCCCTCATTTCGGAAGCAGTTCGGGGTGCAAGCCCTTTGCAGTTCGGGATGCGAGCCCATCATTCGCTGTTCGGGATGCTAGCCCATCATTCGCAGTTCGGGATGCTAGCCCATCATATGCTTTATTATGCTTTTTATCATATAAGCAGTTCGGGATGCGAGCCCTCCTTTCGGAAGCAGTTCGGGGTGCGAGCCCATTGCAGTTCGAGATGCGAGCCCATCATATGCAGTTCGGGATGCGAGCTCATCATATGCAGTTCGGTATGCGAGCCCAACAAGTCTGGTGAAAGCACACTCGAGCTTTATCATCTGGCAAAGTAACTTAGCCGACTTTATCATACTTGACCGAGTACCTACAAAAGACATGAGGTAGTCATTTGCAAATCTAGTAAACATTTTCTTTCTATTTGACACAACAAGCAAATATTACGCAACTATTATATAAATGAGAGAAATAATGAAGCACAAATCTCTTTTGCATTTTGCTGAGCATATTATCATTATCATGACTATCATTTTTTCAATATTCATCACTTCAAGATCTCAAATATGTAGCGGGTCAATGTACCCTACACCATGATACTTTTATTTCCAGTTGCGATATTAGCATAACTTTCCATAATCCTGATATAATTTTGCACATAAACACATAGCATAAAATTCACATATTTTATTTCATGGAACATTATTTTTTCTGGTGTCATAATTCTTTCATACTTATTTCGATCGAAATGTATTATTTTACTGATGTGACAATTTCTCAACAATAAACAATTACGCAAAGACATAATTTTAACAAATTGACATGAAGCATACTGCAAGATAATACTAATCCACATTCATTCATACTTGGCCACTTATATTTCATGTCATTTTAATGCAAACAGACAGTCATATCCGCATTTGGACTCATAGGTTCAATTAACCAACATCCTATTACGAGAATTCATTATCATAACCTCATCTTAAATGATGATTACTAATTCAAATAACTTTATTCAAAATTTAATAATTCATATCCCCAAATTAAATAAAGTCCAATACAATCTTATTAGATCTTGTATATGAATCATCTTTAACATACTTTCAGTTTTCGTTCAAATGAATTATTGTAAAATCAATCCATTCTATCACGTAAGCATAGTAAACAGAGAACACTTTTGACTTTGCCAGATACCCATTAACTATTTTCATTTTCTGTCATGTCTATTTCTGATCAACAAAGTCTTAGTCACTCATTATCTCTTTTTAGTGACATAAGTAGGCAAGCAAGTTAAGTCAATCCATTTAACATAGCAGTACAGGACACATTTAACTTTGCTATGTAACAACATTTCTAATTATGCATTCACATTCTCACATAATGGGCTCGTATGAAAATAATTTAACATAAAATAGAAAAGATGGGAAGAGACGACCTGACGGAGGTTAACGACATTTCGGATGAGTTCTGTTGAAGCTTTAACTGAGAACTCTAACGATCATCAAATTTAACGGAGGAAATACTACTGGCCTGCAACTTGTTCCATTTATCTTTATGGTGGGGCCCATTCTGCCAAACAATTCCACGCCATCAATTTAAGCCCACGACTTTGACACATTCTCTTCCCATTTTCATTTCCTTTTCATTTTCTATTCATCAGCCCACCAGCGACAATCACCCATCGACGTCCTTTCCTAAGCAGTGACTTCCCAAACGGCGACTTCTCCACCGGCGACCACTTCCGACGACAAGATCCTCACCTAGCGACAACCACCTTGGTCGATAACAGCCTTGGGCGACAACAATCTTGCTCCCAGCGACCTCTCAACTTTCCGCAACAAAATCCTCGCCGCTCGGCGACATTACTGCTGGCGACCTCCATCAATTTCGACGACATCCATCTTATCCGACAACCTCCGATGCTGTCTATTCCCGTGGCGTCTGATCCCAAAATGGCTGCCTCTCTCAAACGGCGACATCTCCAAACGGCAATCTCTCCAAAAGGCGACAACTCTAAACGGCGACAACATTGCTAATACCGGTGACAATCAACGCTGTTGCCACTGCCGGTGACAATCAACTGGCGGCTTCAACCTGACTTCCCGCAACCCCGACCTCTCTCAAACCCAATCTCGCCCCGCCGGCCTCCGAGGATGGCGTCTTGGTTTTCCATTATTCCCGGTGAGATATAATGTAAGTCTCCTTTCTTTTCTAATCTTTTTGATTTTCAATTTCCGCCATTTTTATTTCTGCGACTTGATTTTTGGCGAGATGAATTTGCGACTTGGACTGTACAATTCCTGATTTCAATTTGCGACTTCTTGTTTCCTCTTTCTCGCCTTCTCAATTTCACCATTTTCGACAGTTCCGCTTTCACTTTGCTATTTTCACTCCCTTGCGATTTAATCTTAGCGACATTGCTTAGCGAAATTACTTTGCTATATTACTTTTCTATATTGCGAGCTCTGTAACTTTGCGATTTCAATCGCGATGGACTGAACGGCGCGAGAAATAAGATGAGCTGCCTTTACAATTGTTTATTTTTTGTTTTCTCTTTCTACTTTCCCCTTCATTGGTCCGGCGAACGGCTCTCCGGTGACCAACGTTTCTCAAATCTGCCCTTCTTTCTTTTCTTTTCTTCTCTTTCATTCTTCTTCCGACACCATTACCAGATTTGGGTCTGCTCCTAATTTGGATCCGATTTTTATATCTACCCAGAAAAACGGAAACTGTTTACTTCCAATTCCGGCTAACTCCTGCTAACTCCGATCTGCTCCGATCTGCTGCTACCCCCACTGTAATCTATCTTGATACCTTCGGCTCCTCTGATTCGGCCTAACTTTGCCGGAAAATGTCAGTCCTGGCAACGGAACCATCCGATGCTACATTTCAAAATGCGTGAACAGGACTGACCGGGGTAGCAATAATGTCCGATCTGAATAAATGCTCCTCCAGGTCCGATTTAACGTGAGACCTATAAGATAAAACACCGTTAGGGGTGGGGGGCCTTTCCCCCCAAAACCCTCCGGCGTGAGAATCATTAATCTCTTTCATAACATTTCATAATACATTTCTAGAGAGAGAGAGAGGAGAGAGAAAGTTTAAACTTGGGACATACCTTAGTTTATGGAAGGAGGGAGTATTTATATGGCCAAGAATGACGTCATCATTATCAACTTAACTTTACACGTGTCACGCATGCAACATAGGGCAATCTAACAAAAGATTTCATTTGGATAAGGTCAAGGCCAAAAACTTGACATGGTCCTACTTGGAGACAATCCAGCATGATGCGACAATCCATGCGACAATCCATCCATACGCGGGAATCAAGCCACATGCGGGAATTCAGCCATATGCGGGAATCCAAGTATATGCGGGAATCCAAGCATATGCGAGAATCCAAGCAGAACCATAACTATAAACATGACTAGACCAATCATACGAGAACCAAACTTTGACGAGATCCTCATAACTTATGGGCTCATATAGTCCATATTTGGACTTGGGCCGGATCAACACTTATTATGGAACAAAATATTTTGTTATGGCACATCACAATTAATAAATATAATATTAATTTGACAAAAGATTTATTGGTCAAAGCCTATTGGGCATATAGTACTAAAACAATGCACCTAATTTGATACAAAAATAAAAGTTTGAATTCTAAAATGAGAAAAATGAAATCCCAAACATTCAAATTAAATGATACAACATACTCCCCCGTCTCAATTGAGAATCAATTGAGAAGACACAAAATTTTATTTTGGGTGTTCCATTTAAAAAGTCACACTCTCAAAATGAAATTTTTTTAATACTTATTTATTCATGTGACCCACTTGTCATACTTACAATAACTATCCACTTATTATTCTTTACCCCATATTATCTCTTCTACCTCACTTTTTATATTCACAACACTTACTCTATTATACACTATACTTAATTTCCATTTAAGACCCATTTTTTTTTTTTGGGGTAGCACGGAGTGAGTATAAAATTTGGGTAGTAAAGCGAGATTAACCTATTTTTAATAGGGTAGGCCAACTCATTACTAAACGGTAAGAAATTTTTGTTTTTACTAATAGCTTTTCATTTTTCCGTTTTATTTGAATAATAGTTTAGATAATAATTATTAGTTTATATAGGAAAATATTTATTTAATTTTATCTTTATAATAATTTCTAGAATAATTATTCATATAAGGCTAATGCTTGATCAAAAGGTTGTGATTACCCATTTAAAATATGTGCTGTGACATATGACCTAATATTTTAATAAAATTAACTTTTCATTTTTTTGCAACAAAAAGTCAAAGTGAGAAATCCGATTGCCAAAAATTAAGTGTTTGAATTTTTTTTTTTTTTTAATTTTTTATTACAAAAGATGATACAACATGAGTAACTAAAATACAATTTATCCTTTTGGAACTAACTTAATCAATTTTTTCATGATTCTTTCTTTAATGCAATTTTGCCTTAGTTTACAATTTAAACAATATTTTAGTCTCATAACTTTCTATATTTTATTATTAATAATAGTTTTATTAATTTGGTCTTTCTTTCTTTCATTGTTCATCTGCTTCTTCCATCTATAAAAAATTCAAAAATATACCTAAGGCCTTGGTCTTGTGGTATGCTGTGCGACTTTTCTACGGGGAGGTCCGGTGTTCGATTTCCACTAGAATCTTGCAATCTCAGCATGGGAAATTCAAATCTTGACAGGAGCAGCTGGAGCAGCCAATTCGATAGCTGGTGGTTCAGGTTTAGTCCGACGAAGCTGAAACCTATATATCAAAAAAAAAAAAATATTTTATAGACAGAAAGAGTGAATTGGTAAAGAAAACCATCATCATCATGAACCAAACTAAAGCCGGGAGAGGGAGAATCGGGAGCAGGTTGCCAGTGAGGGTGTGTAGTTGGAGATACCAACATCAATAACCAACCCAAAAGAAAATCTCATTGCATTATTTGACAGCTGTTTTGTCTGAATACGCCACATGGCTCAAATGGTTTACCGACACGTTCGAGCACATGAGAATCTTTGCTCCTCTATAGTCAGGCCCATGTTCTTGTTTATGGGTGGGCCCATACATACTCAAGGTGGTAGTGGCGGTGCCTTCTTCTCTTACCCCTCCCTGGGCTGGTCACACTTGACACTCATCCCCATCATATTTTTGGTTTTTACTATTTTACCTACTCAAACTTATAACATCTTCTTCTTCTTCTTTATTTATTTATTTTTTTTTTTTTTTGATACCCAGGTTCCTGTGAGCGTTGTGATTAATTTCGAGTCGCCACCTATATTATTCGTTTGAAAAACATAGAAAAATCATTTTTTTGAAAGAGATTGGGTTCGGTGCTTAGGTTATGGAATGGGTAGGTCAAGGA
Source organism: Adenophora triphylla var. japonica (assembly GCA_022495995.1). Lineage (NCBI taxonomy): Eukaryota > Viridiplantae > Streptophyta > Magnoliopsida > Asterales > Campanulaceae > Adenophora > Adenophora triphylla. The sequence continues at coordinate 613,526 of JAFEMH010000210.1, read as the reverse complement.
GCATCCATTCCACCCAATCCAGAGATCGGTCTTGCTAAAGAAAAGAGAGGTTTCAGAGAAGAAAAGAAGATTTCAAATAAAGATCCATTTAACGGGGTTAAACGGAATGTAGGATCGATTGCTTCGAAACCGTCCCCATGATTTGGAGAGGCTCTAGGCCGATCCTAGATTCAATAGATTTATACCACTCTAATAATCAATTAGAAGGGATTTAGGGGGTTACCTTGCGTGAGGTGATTTGGGCAGAGTTTCGACTCAAGTTTAGAATCGAATCTTGATACGGACAGAGCTTCGCCTCAGTCCTTGACTTGGATTTTGATGTTTGTTTATCAACAAGGTTGACAAACAAACTTTGAGGTGATTTTTAGGGTGATTTTGTAGGATTCTTTCAGGGAAAGAAACCAACAAAATATGTGTGTGTTGTGAAAATTCGTGGTCCCTTTGATCCTTGGAAGTCACCAAGTATTTATAGGGGTTGGATATTTCAGAAGGTTCTAGACCCCAAACTCTATTGGTTGGCCGGATGGATAAAATTTTATCCCAAAAAGAGGTTGAAATCGACGAGGAAACTGTCTTCTGCATGCTGCAGAGGGACGATATCTCGCGCGAGACACGCCATTCCGCGCGAGATATTGCTTCTGTTGGACAATTCTGTCCTTTCCTCGTTATCTTGTATGTAGTTTAGTTCCAAACTAACGGTGGTTAGTCAAAACTTAACGAAACATGACGAAATGGTGGATTTCTACTTCTTGACTCAAAGCGAGACTTAGAGTGGTATAAATATGATCCGATGTGTTCAGAATGGGGTGTCTACAGAGCCCCTCGGCGACAAGACTTATGGAAGAAGTCATGTCGTCGATAGAAAAGACATCATTCTGAACATCGGGATGGTCGGGCCGCACGGCTTCCTACGTATCTCTATCGGAGAATCAGACCATAACGTAGTTCGACTCCAAAACACGAAAAGGCTGCTTTAGGTATTTTGAAAATTATTTTGAAAATCGAGGAGATTTTATTTTGAAAGATGAATTCATACTGAGAAATCAAATCAAGACCCAATTCCGAATATACCTGTCTGTTTGAAGATTCGCCTGTCTGGGCTCCGAACCTGCGGGAAATATGTTAGAAAACAAAGGCTTACCTTTCCGGTCCTTTGAGTCCTGTCGGTTTTGTGACGATTCGCCTTTTTGGGCTTCGAATCGGGCTTTTTGTTGTTGAGGATGACGATTCACCTGTTTGGGCGTTGAATCGGTCTTTTGGTTCGACGATTCACCTGTCTGGGCATTGGACCAAGCTTTTATTTTGACGATCCACCTGTCTGGGCGTTGGACCGGGCTTTTCTTTTGACGATCCACCTGTCTGGGCGTTGTACCGGGCTTTTCTTTTGACGATCCACCTGTCTGGGCGTTGGACCAAGCTTTTCTTTTGACGATCCACCTGTCTGGGCGTTGGACCGGGCTTTTCTTTTGACGATCCACCTGTCTGGGCGTTGGACCGGGCTTTTCTTTTGACGATCCACCTGTCTGGGCGTTGGACCGAGCTTTTCTTTTGACGATCCACCTGTCTGGGCGTTGGACCTGTCCGAGAGGCTGTTCCATGAGGCTTCTTTGGCGGCCTCGACAGTGGCCTCGGCGGTGACCCCTACTTGTGGGGCCAAGAGGTCGAGGAGGGATGGTAGCCCCTGTGGTGGTGATGGCGGAGGTGCCGGCAGCTCGGGTGACTTGATGGCGTGATCCCCTCCTTTTCTCTCAATTTGATTTCTGATGATCTGTACATATTGGCCGTGTGGGCCCAGACAATTTTCCTTTTTCTTTGGTACCTGTTAGAAACAAGTAGGTAGCACAAAAACATGGTTTTCTTAATCCCTAAACCTAGGTCTAATTAGTTAGTTAATTAACTTTCTCGACTTCCCATGTTTTTGGAAATGGAATGGAATGGCCATCAAGGCCACAATTTTGAGCTTGATCTTGGTGTTGCACTACATATTATGAACTGTATGCGCAGGTTTTTTCGAGACTTGCTTCGTCAAGTCGGGGCTAGATTGCTGTTTGAGCAGAACTATTGCTGTTTTGCCGTAGCGATATCTCGCGCGTGACAAGGTGTCTCGCACGAGACACGATACCCAGGCAGAGTTCTCTTCCATTTTCGAACAATATTTTGTCAGTTTTCCCTATAAAATCACCCTGTAGTCCTGCTAGATAACTCATTCTAGCCTTTCAAACTCTAGAGATATTCTGTTAGGGTGAAACTCTTGGATTCTTTTCCAACCCTGCGATCCATGGCTTCCAAGGAGATTGTCCCAACGTCCATGATTGTCGATGAGTTTTTCTCTGTCGTCTGAAGTGATTAAATCTTTCAAGCAAGCATCAAGAGATTTTGTGAAGTCGTTTCGCAACCGATCTCGCAATAGGTTTATAGCAGAATTCGGATTTAGAATCCTTTTTTTTTTACCTTGAAGAACCTCCAACCGGATTGGAATCTCTTGCAGGGTGCTGCTCGATTTTGGGATCCCTCTATTCATCTTTTCAATTTTTCTTTGAATGAGATGGTGCCTACTGTGGAGGAATTTGCCATTATCTTGGACATGCCTTTGACTGGTGAGATTGCTGTTCCTAAGTACAAAGGAGTCATTCAGAGGCTTTGAATGAATTGCTAGGGATCCCCCTTGATACTTGCTATGAGTTGGTTCACCGCAAATGGGTTGATTGCTCTTCTTTTCCAGAACGCTTCAGCGGGGATTCAGATGATGACGCCTTTCATGTCTACAAACGGAACTTTCTGACCCTTTCTCTGTTTGGAGATGTTCTGTTTACATGCAGGGATGGCTTGGTTGACTCCCAACTGATGGAAATTGTTCTGCAGGCTAGAAAACGTTCTAGGAACATTATTTCGCTAATCTTGGGTGAAACCCTGCATGGTCTTGATGAGCTGCATAGGACCGGTGCCATGACTCAAGGGAGTCCTCTTCTGTTGACTATTTGGCTTAGGGAGCATCTCAAGCTGGTAGGCCCCCCATTGGAATATTCCCCGTTCACATATCATACGCGAAAATTACTGATCAAGGATCTCTCGGTGGACGAGTGGGCTGAGTTGATTGCGAAGACTGAAACTGCTGATATTCTTTGGTGTTTGCCTTATTGGAGGTTGAACAAGTATGTTGCCAATACCAAGGGTTTTGACAGGGTTGTTCTTCCGGGTTTGCGAGATTCCTCCTTCTATTTTCCCAAACGGGTGCTCCGTCAGTTTGGTCAGTCGCAGGACACTTATCTTTTTGAAGGAGTTTCTCGTGAAGTGTCTTACCTTGGTGTAGAGTTTGCGCAGGCGCTAGCTCAAGCATGGGGCGAAGGAAATAGTCGGGACCGCTGGTCGAACCTTCGGATTTTTAATGCAAGTATCTTCTTATCCGACAAGTATTTGGATTGGTTTCTTCATACCGGCCACCCTAGTGTGGAGAAGATTGATGATCTACGGCTTTCACTGCTAGGGGATTCTTTTGTAGCTAGCAGTATTTTGCGAAGGAGCGATGCTCAGTCTGATCCTGCTAATGTGCGAATCGATCCGACCCAGGATTTTCTTGACCGGGATTGGTACGAGAGGCGAGGCAAAGTGATGCCTGGAAAGACGCAAGCTCTAGATAGGCCCAATGTCCTTAAGAGGCTTTCGGAGTCTGTCTTTGATCGCCTCAAGGGATGTTCTGCTTTAAGGGGCTCAAAGCGCAAGGAGGATCACGAAGACGGTGGTGATCATGTCCGCCGGCCTACCAAGTCAATGAAAGGCTAGATCTTAAGGAGTATCGAGAGATTGCTTTGATAGATCAATAGTTTTTATTTTATTAGTATTTTTTCAAGGTTGTTAGCTTAACAAATTAGTCGTTGTGGTTAGGATTTCCCTTTTGCCGTTAATAAAATGCATTCGATTAATAAAAGGACAAAAGTAGATTTATTTATTTGATTAGACCGAACCCGAAGGCTGCCTACGTTTCTCTTTTACAGCAATTAAATAAGAGGCTCAGGTCTAACGTAGTTCATTTTTGAGAAAAAGGACAAAATTACTGCTTCAGGCCGAAGGGTAATCTCGCGCGAGACAAGCCCCCCCCCCTTTTTTTTTTATGCACACCCTTTCTTTTGCCTAGACTTCCCCTTTAGGTTTTCAATCTAGCGAGCTTCTTTTCTTGTGCAAGCTCTAATTTTTGCCTAGGCCGTCCTTTTTGGGATTTTCAACCTAGCGAGCGATTTCTTTTTAGGAGGTCAAGTCACGCGAAGTATTTCTTGAGCTTGTCCATGTTGACCGGCTTCGGTAGTTGATCTCCGTCTAAGACCACCAGCTGAAGGGCTCCCCCAGAGAATACCTTCTTCACAATGTAGGGTCCTATCCACCTTGGTCCCCACTTGCCTAACGGGTTGAAAGGTCCAGGACGATGCTCACGGAGAACCAGGTCACCTACTCTGATGTTCCTTGTCTTGACCTTTTTGTTGAAAGCTCTTGACATTCTTCTTTAGTAAGCTTGAGTGTGCTCGGCTGCCTTTAGTCTTCTTTCATCTAGCAGGGCTAACTCCTCGTATCTGCTTTCTAGCCAGTCGACTTCGTTCACTTGGTTTTCTAGGAGAACCCGTAGTGATGGTATTTCCAATTCTATTGGCAAGACAGCTTCCATTCCGAATGTGAGGGCGTAGGGAGTCTCTCCTGTAGCTGTTCGGACTAAAGTGCGGTATCCCCATAGTGCGAAAGGTAACTTGTCGGGCCAGTCTTTTCCAGTGACTACCATTTTTCTGATGATGGTTTCGATTGTCTTGTTTGCGGCTTCAACTGCTCCATTCGTTTGAGGCCTATAAGGAGATGACTTATGCCTTGTGATTTTGTACTCAGTTAGGAAGTGATCGGTTTCCTTCTCGAAGTGTGACCCATTATCGGATATCATCTCTTGTGGGACCCCGTATTGGCAGATGATGTTGTGCTTGATGAATTCTGCAACCTTTCTGGCATTCAGAACCTTGTAGGAGGCGGCCTCGACCCATTTAGTGAAATAGTCGATGGCTACTAGGACGAAGCAGTGTCCGTTAGCTCCTACGGGTGTGACCTTTCCAATCACGTCTATCCCCCATGTAGAAAACGGCCAAGGAGAAGTCATAGGGTACAGCAAGGAAGGCGGTGCGTGCTGAAGGTTGGCGTGTATCTGACACTTGTGGCACTTCTTGACCATTTTGGTACAGTCGACTTCCATGGTTAGCCAAAAGTACCCTTGTCTGATGATCTTTTTGGCAAGCATGTTTCCGCTCATGTGTGTCCCACATATGCCTTGATGGACATGGTCCATTATTTCTCGGGCCTCTTCCTCGGTGGCACAAAGGAGGTTTCCTTGGGAATATTTCTTGAATAGACGGCCAGCAGTGATGACGTAATTAGCGGCCAACCTCTTAAGGGCGATCTGAGTCTTTTGGTCTGTCTCAGGTGGGATGGTTCCATCTAGGATGAAATGCCAAATGTCATGGTACCACGGTTTCTCTTCGAAGTTCTCGACAATGGTACATTCGGATAACCATTTGTCTTTGCAGTCATGGAGATCTATAACGGCGCAGTAGGCAGGAGTTGCACGCCGTGTTATTTTGAAAGGTTTGACTGCCTTCCCTTTAGGAATTTCAACCAAGGAAGTGATGGATAAAAATCCACTTGTAATAAAATACCTAGCAAGTGTACTAGCTACCGTTGTAGTAGTATGCACGAGCAAGGGTCGAATCCACAGAGATTTGAGTGTTGAACAAATTGGTTTAATTAGTGTAAAAACAAAACCAAGGAAAAGGGGTTTTTGATTTGATTGAATTATTAAACTAAGAAAGCAAAATAAATAAATCAAAGATATCAAGAGACAAGGGATTCATGGATTGGGGATCATAACAATTATCACTTTATGCTTTTTATTTCATGTAACAATAATTCAATTTCATTCTTGGGTTCGTTCACAAAAATCTAGGGTTAAGATGTTCATATATTTCGCAAGGTCAATAAGAACATTAGAACCCTAATAACTCTATCTTGTTCATATATTCCGCAAGGTCAATATAAACATTCAAGAATTCAATTAAAAGCTTAAGAACAATGGAACCTAGATTCGTTTGATTTCCGCAAGGTCCTCAATTGAATCTATTCTTCTCAACAATGGTCAAATTACAAATCATCCACACAAGTGAAATAATTCATACCCAAATAAATTCAAGAGGTCAAAAGTATTTTCCGCAAGGTCAACACAATTGATCTCAAGAACAAAATTAAAACCGTTGAGAAGAACAAGAACGAAAAAGAGATAGGAAGAATTAAAACCTTAGCATAAAGATCAAATTGCTACTCACCTCAATCCATGAATCAAATAATTTAGCCTTGAATGGCCATTAAAATAAATAAAGCAAAACCTTGTTCTTTCATCTTCAAAAATAAATAAAACCAAAACTAAAAATATAGAGAAAATAAAAGAATAAAAGATTCAAAGATCCCAAGAAAATAAAAAGATAAAAGATGATACAAAAATTAGTTTAGGGTTGTTTTTATAGGAGGGAGGTAAAAATCCTTTTTGGAAACAAATTCTTGATCAAAATCCTTGTCAAAATAGAAAATCTCCCGAAATCCGTCACTGATTCTGTGCAAATCTGTTGAAAATCACGTTTTTCTTATTTGTGACGGAATTAAATCTGTTGTAAAAGCCTTTGGTGGGCGGTCGCCCATGTTCGCCCACGTGACTGCCCATGATTACAGAAAGTCCTCGGCCAATTTTCCAAGCTTCAGCGGCCGCCCAAATGACTTTCAGCGACCGCCCATGCCAAACAAAGCCCAGGCCCAGATGCTTGCTTTTGGCCCCAATTTGCTTGGCCAATCCCTGAAGTGGCCGGCCATGCCTAGTTGTTCCTCGGCCAGCAACCATTGCTTGGCCCAATTTCCTTGGCAATTTAGTATTCTTTTGTTATTCGTTCCGTCTCGCAATTTTTTAGTCGCACTTTGGGCCACTATAAAAAATTCTTTTGTACCTTGCTCTTTGAGATTTTATTTTTCATTTTAGCCCATGAATTTTTATACATCAAATTAGTCCAAAATTTCCATATTTCCAATTTAGTCCTAAATTTCCAATATTTACGATTTGGTCCTTGAACTTCCAAATGTCAGTTTTGTCCCATATTTTTCAGAATTGCAATTTGCTCCCAAAAACTTTCAAAGTACGCTCAAATCCTCCGTTTTATCAATAATTGCACTTCAACCCCTGTACTTTCAAAACACTACAAAATACATTAAATTCTCAAGGTTTCGAGCATCAAATAAGCTAGGAAATATATCTTTTGGATGGGTAAAACCACATCCATCAAATACCCCCAAACTTATCTTTTGCTCGTCCTCGAGTAAAACAAAACTAAAACAAAAAAAAAACTAACTAACTAAATAAAACAAAAGAAAATATTTTTGGGATTGTTCAATTCATATAATAGGCCGTTGGCACAACAAGTTGTGAATACCCCGTCCCGATGCAACGCGCATTCGGAAGTTTGAAATAATTAATCATATAAAGTCGGATCGAAATAGGATATTCATTTAGTGACACTCGATTTAAACCATATTAAAATATTAGTTTAATTTTGAGAGTCGCCACGCCACTTTGATATAGCCCAAAGCTTTGAAAAAAGGCTAAACAGTTAATTGGGTTCGGGGGTCAAGTTACAACAGAAGAAGAAACGCTATCACTCCTATTGCCCGACGGATCGGTCTTTCTAGCATGTGGGGTGTTGGTTGTGTGCGGTGTTTACAGGAATAGATAGAAGAAACGGGATCATGCATAAGGAGGAGGGGAGAGAAAGAATTTATTGATGATCACACCCTAGAACCTTTGAGTTAGGCCCTCGGAAGGTGCACTAATCAACGTTCATCCTTGGGGGATTGTTGATCATGGGATAATTATAACTAAGGTGGAAGGAAAGAAATAGTTCCTAGATCTATTGGGTTTCTTTGGGCGAAACCTTAAATCATCCTCGGCTATAGCATATTTAAATATATTAAAACAGCCCTAAATCTAGCATATATGACATAAGCAAGAAATAAAGTAATTAAAATATACTAAGCATGCAAACAATAAATCTAGCATAATAATAAAGACAATAATAATAAAGACAGAAAAAATAAACAGAAGACTTACCTAATGATGGCAAGGCTTTTGGATCGAATCTATGAAGATTCGAAGAACGTTCTTGATAAAATATTTAGACTTAGAAAACTCGAGTTTAGTCTCAAGTTTTCTATGGAGGAAATCTCAAGTTTTGTTTTGAGTTTTTCGTAGAATGATTCCGTGTTTAAAGTGTGAGGCGGAGTGGGGTTTATATAGTGAAAGGAATTGGGGAGGAACGGTTACGAAAGTGATGTGGGAAAACTGAAAGGGTCGATCGGCCTTAAAAATAAGGTTCGATCGGCACAAAAATAAAGGGTCGATCGGCCTTAAAATAAGGTCCGATCGGCACTTAAATTAAGGTTCGATCGGCACTTAAATTAAGTTCTGGCGGCGGCTGATAAATGGTCGATCGGCCAAATCCCTTCTAGCCTTGGCCCAAATTCTGCCTTGGCCCAAACTTGGCCCAAATGGCCTAGAGCTTTCTCCTGGCCGGCCCTCCTTCGGCCGTGGTTAATGAACTTGGCCGGCCAATCCTTGTGCAAATGGCCTCATTTAGTATAATTATTATTCGGTTCGTCTCGCACTTTTGCAACCGCATTTTGACCACTTTAATGACTTCTTTTGCACTTTGCTCTTTGGAATTTTATCTTTCATTTAATTCCAGGAATTTTTATATATCAAATTCGTCCCAAATTTCCATATTTCCTGTTTAGTCCCTGAATTTTCAATAAATTCCAATTTGGTCCAAAAGCTTCCAAATGCCAATTTAGTCCCAAATTTTCCCGAATTGCACTTCAGTCCCTGTACTCATTAAAACACTTTTTTTTGGACCGGGTACTAACAGTAGCCCCTCGGCGACGCTTCTTGTAAGACAAGTGGGGTCGACGATAATAAATAGGATCCGTCCTGAAAAAAAGGGATTTCAAGAGGTGACACGATGATCTTGCGGATGCAAGGGTTGGACTCGAGCTGAGTCGCGAAAAGGATGACCAGGTAGGTCAAGTGGCTGGACCCACGTCGGGCTACCTACGTATCCCAAGAGGAATCAAGCCAAGTCGTAGTTCGAAAACGTGGGCATTTAGTACCCGAGAGTGGCGGACGTGCAGCGTCTCAAGCCAAAGATGCGATTTGTGGCAAGGCTTTGGGGATCGAATCTAAGGGCGATTCGAATAATATTGAGAGATGTACGGAAAGGAGAATCAAGTATAGTCTTGCCTTCTCCGTGGGAAAATATGTTGTGTGTGGAAAGGAAATTCAAGTATAGTCTTGATTTTCCCCTTTGAAAATTGTGTGTGATTGAACAAATCAAGTGTAGTCTTGATTTCTCCGTGTGAAGATATGTTGTGAGATAATGTGTGGAAAGGAAATTCAAGTATAGTCTTGATTTTCCCCTTGAAAATTGTGTGTGATGGAACAAATCAAGTGTAGTCTTGATTTCTCCGTGTGTTGTGCAAATAAACCAAGTTTAGTCTTGATTCGCGTACTGAGAGAAAGTGTATGGGGCAATGTGGGAAAAAACTGTGTGGGAATCAAAAGCCAAATATTTGACTGTCCGGGGAGTCACCCAAAGATTTGACTGTACGGGGAGTCACCCAAAGATTTGACTGTACGGGGAGTCACCCAAAGATTTGACTGTACGGGGAGTCACCCAAAGATTTGACTGTCCGGGGAGTCACCCAAAGATTTGACTGTACGGGGAGTCACCCAAAGATTTGACTGTCCGGGGAGTCACCCAAAGATTGGATAATTTTGACTTCTGAAATGCGGGACGGACCCTTTGAAATGGAGGATAGACCTCTGAAATGCGGGACGAACCCTTTGAAAGTACGGGACGGACCCTCTGAGATACAGGACGGACCTTTTGAAATGGAGGATAGACCTCTGAAATGCGGGACGGACCCTTTGAAGGTACGGGACGGACCCTTTGAAGATGCGGGACGGACCCTTGAAATGGAGGATAGACCTCTGAAATGCGGGACGGACCCTTGAAATGCGGGACGGACCCTTTGAAAGTACGGGACGGACCCTCTGAGATACAGGACGGACCTTTTGAAATGGAGGATAGACCTCTGAAATGCGGGACGGACCCTTGAAATGGAGGATAGACCTCTAAAATGCGGGAAACTGTAGCTGCCAAAGGACTTAGGCTACTGTTTACTGATGAAGAATAGTTGTGTGAATTGATTGGGATTATTATGGCTTCCCGAGCCGAAGAACCAAGCGATTAAAAGATTGGGATAATCATTGCTAAGGCTTAGAGAGGAGTCTTGTCTCCTAGGCTTAAGGCTAGGGTTTAGAGAGGTATTTGTCACCTAGGCTTGCTTGAGGCTAGGGTTTAGAAAGGTATTTGTCACCTAGGCTTGAGGCTAGGGTTTAGAAAGAGGCATTTGTCACCTAGGCTTAAGGCTAGGGTTTAGAGAGGTATTTGTCACCTAGACATGAGGCTAGGGTTTAGAGAGGTATTTGTCACCTAGATATGAGGCTAGGGTTTAGAGAGGTATTTGTCACCTAGGCTTGAGGCTAGGGTTTAGAAAGGTATTTGTCACCTAGGCTTGAGGCTAAGGTTTAGAAGGGTATTTGTCACCTAGGCTTGAGGCTAGGGTTTAGAGAGGTATTTGTCACCTAGGTTTGAGGCTAGGGTTTTACATTTGCGGTAAGTCTAAACAAGGCGCTTTGAGCGTAAAGGTTATTGGTTTAAACTAGGCGAGGCCGAGTAAGTGTCGATGATAGAAGGTGGGATTAGGTAAGTTTGATGTCCAGAGATAAGGGCCGAGTCATCTTGAGAGTCACAGAGATACGTTTTTGATAGATTTGAAGAGTTTGAAAATTTGTGGAGACCAAAGAGTGATTTTTGTAAACAAGGTACCAAGGAGGACAGTATTTTGAAAGCATGTTTATTTGATAAAGAGGCCTTATGATTAATCATGTTTCTAACTAACTCAAAGAGTTTGCCACATGCTGATCTTGATGACAAGGGATGCCCTTCATGCTAGATATGACTTCATTGGAGCTCCGATTTTTGTTAGAGCACATAGTCGACCCATTTTTGTTGAGGGGAGCCCCAATGTTTGATGAAGTGACCTTGGCGAAGTCCCAGTTGATGATGAATGGCGAAGCCCCAGTTGATGATGCAGAGCAAACCTGAAGAGAGCCTGAGAGAACAGCTTAACAAAAGCCCCAGCTTGGAGAGATTCAATGCATCCCTATTTGCAGACAGAGTCATCTTGCGGCCACGGGGCGACCCCTCATTTCGAACAATGGTCAATCGCCGCTGGACAAGACTCGGAAATGTATATGTGCAGGGGCGCATTTTTTCGAAGGTGGGAATGGATCCCGAGTTCGTGTATGACACTTTCGCTTTTGGGTTTGACTCTTTTGGGAGAGTATAAGCATCACAAGGTGTGGAAAAGTGTATGGAAGCCCCTGCACAGAAAGACAAGTTTGGCTCTATTTTCCTATGATGTAGAAAAAGAAGACTTGTCGAGACATTTGAAGAATTATTTTATTCGAATTATATCTTGATTGCTCGTGAATGGACCTCACCGATTGGTTTATCAAATTCCAATTATATAGGTAAACAAATGAATGTTTTGATTTGAAGGTGAAATCTGGCTTGTCTTTAGAAGGAGAAGGATGTTCCGTTGTTGCTTGCTTTGCTCTGTTCGGTGGTAATTGTGGTGCGGGCTGCCGTTGCATTGATCTCCTTCATGGGAAAGAATGAAAAATAGAAAAAGATTGGGGTGGAAGAAAAGGTGGGAATTGACTGATTATAACCCAAAGATTTTTTCATTCCTTCAAGTGAAGATTCTTTGTTCCTTTGTTCTCGCAAGCCGAGGGAGTAGTCCCCGGCGCGTGTCTCCTTGCTTTTACCGGAGTGCCGCCGAGAGGCACGGATGCGAAGCCCAGTGAGACTTTTGCAGACAGTGTTTGAGGAGTCGAATGAACGAATTTCAAGAATAGGACGAGTTCCCAAACTTTTGAGAGAATATGTAATATGCTCACGTAGGATAACAAGTGACTCAAAAATCTGAATACGCATTTCTTTTAAATAATCTTTTGAGAATGCCATCCGGTAGCGGTTGTAGCTGGTCTTTGGGTTGCGATCGACCATTGGATGATGCTTAACTTGACCTCTTAAAGTGAGAGGTCGGCTGGGCCATTTGCTGAGAGGTTGGCTTGAGGGATGTGTTTGGAATTTCTAAGGTGAAGGGATTTTCTTGTTGCTGCTTCTTCAGAACCTCTAAGAGTGAGGTTAACTTTGATTTTGATAAGGTCAAGGGTGGTGATGGAATCCTCTAAAAGTGAGAGGATGGACTTTGGAATTGGTTTACGGGATTTGTCCAAGAGGGAATTTTTGTTGCTTCTTCTCGCGAGTTTGTTGTGATTTCAGCAGGTAACTTGATCACGATAGGACCTTCACTCGATATCTCGTTTTCACAACCTTTCGGCAGGTAACTTGATCACGATAGGACTTTCACTCGATGTCTCATTTTGGGAGGTTCACTTCGGGGTGATGAAGTTTTTTTTTTTTTTTTTTTTTTTTTTTTAAACACCCTCTTATCGAGAAAGGCCTTCGGATTTGTTTGCTCGCGATTGCCCCTAGTGTATGCCTTAGGATGGTTTTACCTTTTCCCTCTTGGGTTTGGAGGTGGTCCCTTCGAGGGAGCCCCTTGTATGAGTTTCTTTTGCATTCCGCCTTTCTTGAGCTTGGAGGTGATTACTTCCTTTGTGAGTCGAGGGAGCCCCTAGTATGGGCTTCTTCCTTAGGGTCTCAAAACTTGTCGATCTTGAAATGAAAGGGTATTATTTAGTGAGGATAAGGTTATGGCTTCCTATGGTGAAAGGTTTAAGCTTCAATCGCTACCGGATAGCATTCTCAAAAGAGTAATTTTAAAATGCAAACTCATTTAACCGACTTATTAAAATATATTCAGACCATGGGAAAGATATGTGCGCATATTCAATGAAAGCTTAACGATCAAATGGAAAAAACAGAGGAGACGCGAGATTGGGGGGGGTTGGTGAGCCCCTAGTTGATATTTATGTAGCACTTGCGAAGGATAAGAACAACCCTTTGCATCTTGCATTGGCGTGAGCAGCTATTTTCTGATGATGAGCAACAACGGTCTTTGTGCTTGTCTTGATCATATGGAAAGGAGGTCAAGCGGGGGAGAGTGTATTTGGGGAAGTGTATGTTTGAGAAGGTATAACGGGTATGTACAAGGAGTGTATGAAAAGTATATGGTGGAGTATGGAGAGAGTGTATGAGAGAAGGGTGTATAGGGATGGTGCATATGAAGAAGGAACGGTGAGTTGTTTACTCCAATCAAAGCATTCATTCATTGTTTACTTTATTAGCCGGTGAGTTTATTAGTGAGATTAGCAACCA